>BSBK01001264.1:1205000-1522500 GCA_027943335.1 Chamaecyparis obtusa | reverse complement strand
ACCCTGATTAATTAGGAGGCAACAGGTCACTTCACCATGAATTTCAAGTTGAGTAATCCATACTCATTCTCGTAATTTGATTATGTGAGTAATGACTATGTTGCATGTGTAGTTGGATTAGAGGTCCACATTCAACTATATACATTTTGGTGGCCACAAGGAATGAAGATGAGTCTAATGATGCTGCTAGTGCTAATGGAATTCCCACATCAAGTACCGACTCACATGAGTACAAATTTGAATCTTTGTCTGATGCTACTTTTGATAAAGACATAGACATGGTGCATACATATAAAAGACTTCTCGAAGGAGGTGAAGGGTCTAGCATTAGGTCACACAAATTAGACGCCACCATGTTAACATGTCCTCTACTTCTGACATAAGGTCTTATAGGGATTTGAACACTCCTTTGGATGAGATCAATCTAGGTCTTGACTTCCTCGTTCGTGCTTTTGATGGCTATACCATGAATGCAATTGAACCAACCACTACTACTCTTTCACTCCGTCATCCTGATCTGATAAACTGGAACTCCCCTTACTCATCCAATGAAATCCTAACATTCCAGAATGATTATGATCTAGCCTATTACCTACATTCTATTGAACCTATGATGTCCTCCGCCAGCGAAAGCAGTGTCAGCATGACAGAGGAGGATATCAAGTATCTTAGTCAAAAAATTAAAAGAAGAAAAAATAGATGCTCTGATGGTGAAAACCATGTTGTGGCAGTATCAGAGCCAAAAATAATAAAAATAAAAGATGTATCTTAGGGTGAAAACCTCTTTGAGGTGCCCAAGGATGAGATACTTGATACGCTTCCAAGCCACTTTCAAGAGAGATCATCAATATTGATTGAGCCGACATAGCTAGTGAATTTGGGTATCGAGGCTACTCCACAAATTATTCATCTAGCACAATCATTGTCTATAAAAGAAAAAGAAGAGTTCACTAACTTCTTTCAAAGCAAGAAAATAAACTTTGCATGGACTTATTCTGACATGCCTAGATTAGACCCCAATCTAATCATGTACCATCTGTCCATTGCACCAGGTATCAAACCCGTTAAACAGAAGCTGCGAAAGATGCATCCACACGTAGCACTTTTGGTCAAAGAAGAGCTAGAAAAGCTTCTTAAGGCTGGTTTCATAAGGACTATTGACTATGTAGAATGGATTTCAAACATTGTCCTAGTCACCAAACATGATAAATCCATTCGTGTGTGCACAGAATTTAGGGATCTCAATAAGGCATGTCCAAAAGATGACTTTCCACTACCTAATATTGATATGATAGTGGACATGACAGTAGGTTATGAGATGTACTCCTTGATGGATGGATTTTTTGGCTATAATCAAATAAAAATTTCTCTAGAAGATCAAGAAAAGACTACTTTCACATGTACCTGGGCACCTTTTGCTGGAATGTCATGCCTTTTGGGCTTAAGAGTGCTGGAGCAACATATCAGAGAGCTGTCACTACTATTTTCCATGCTATGATGCATAAAAAAATGGAGGATTATGTGGATGATACTTTAGCCAAAATCATGCAGTGAAGAACTCACCTTACAGATTTGGGTCCCATACTTAACCGCATGGAACAATTTAGTCTCAGACTTAATCCCAAAAAGTGTGCATTCGGTGTCATTTCTGGAAAACTCTTGGGTTACATCATTTCAGCTAAAGGCATAGAAGTTGATCTTGAGAAAGTGCAAGCTATTATGGACATGCCTCCACCCAAGAACATTAGTCAAATGAGAGGACTGTAGGGAAGGCTATAATCTATTCGGTGTTTCATTTCACAGTTGGCTGACAAGTCGCAACCATTCACTAAAAATTTGCATAAGGGTGTGACTTATGAGTGGAATGAAGAATGTGACAGAGGACTCACTTAGATTAAATAGTATCTTGCTAATCCACCTATATTGATGCCTCCTATTCATGGGAAGCCACTCATACTATACATTTCAGTAATGAACACATCTTTCGGTGCTCTCTTAGCTCAAGAAGACCATAACAACAAAGAGAGAGCTATTTATTATATTAGTAGAACATTGGTTTCTTATGAAATGAACTATTCTCTAATTGAGAAAGCTTGTCTAGTAGTAGTATTTGCTTCTCAAAAGTTGAGACATTATATGCTTGCTCATACTACAAGGCTTATTGCAAAAATTGATCCACTAAAGTACTTATTGAGCAAGGCTGCCCTCACGGGTAGATTAGCAAAATTAGTGATGATACTTAGTGAATTTGACATTGAGTATGTGGAAAGAAAAGCTATTAAAGGACAAGCAATTACTGATCAGTTGGTGGAAGCTCCTCTGCAAGATCACCAGCCTTTGAATATTGAATTCCTAGATGAATCCATCATGCTTCTCACACATCAAGGTTGGAGTATGTTCTTTGATGGATCATTCACTCTGCAAGAATCAGGTGCAGGCATTCTGTTTATTACACCTCAAAGATACTCATTGCCAAAATCTTATAAATTGTTGTTTCCCTACACAAACAACATCGTTGAATATGAAGCTCTCATTAATGGTATGAAAATAGCCATTGAATGGCATGTGGATGAGCTCAAGGTCTTTGGAGACTCTCAATTAATCATCAACCAAGTGAATGATGTCTATCAAACAAAAGATGACAAGCTAGTGCCTTACAAAAGAATGGTGGATGATCTCAAATAGTATTTTGCACATATTTCTTTCCAGAAAATTCCAAGGGTAGACAATAAAGCAGCTAATGCTATGGCCACTCTTGCTTCAATGTTACAAATGCCAGAGAACAATTTTAGACACAAATTCCTGGTGGAGGCATTACACTACCCTGCCTATGATATTCCTGAATCCAAGATGATCTGTTCAGTCATTGGACATGACTCATCTCGCTACCACCATATCTATTCCTACCTCTATGACCAAATCATTCTTGACACCTATACGTAGAATGAAAAATATCACCTAATTCACAATGCTTCACGATATGTCATCATATAAAATGACTTGTATAGATGGGGTCTAGACAATACCCTCAGGTGTCTAGAACCCGATGAGTCCAAACGTGCACTAGCTGAGGTACATGAAGGTATTTGTGGGTCTCATTTGAGTGGTCTGACGTTAGCTTAGAAACTTATTAGAGATAGTTACTACTGGCTGGACATGGAGAAAGAAGTTGTTCAATATGCCAAGACTTGCAAAAAATGCCAATTTCATGGAAATTTGATTCATGCTCCTGCTAAAGAGCTTATTCCTTTCATCAGTTTTTGGTCATTTCAACAATGGGCCTTTGACTTAGTGGGTTAGATACATCCTTCTTCTTCAAGAGGACATAATTTTATCATCATAGCTCCTGACTATTTTACTAAGTGGGTTGAGGTAGTGCCTCTGGCTATAGCTGATGGCAAGTCTATGGCTATGTTTATATTGAACTATATCATTTGTAGATATGTTGTACCTTCATCCATTATCACTGACAATGGGGGAAAATTCAAGAACAAAGACCTGAGAGAGTTATGCACCAAATTTAGAATCATTCAACATTGGTCATCTATCTATTATCCCTAGGGTAATGGACAAGAAAAAGCTTCTAATAAGACAATTCTCAAAATCTTGCATAGAACAGTTCATAAATTTGGTAGAGATTGTCATCTCCAAATTAATCTGGCTTTGTGGGCCTACAGAACAAGTATCCAAATGCTAATAGGGGCTACACCCTTTGCCCTAGTTTATGGAGCAGATGTAGTATTGCCTATTGAGTTTGAGATTCCTATATTGTGAATCTCTCTGAGAGGCCTCATCATTGATGAAGAGAATAGAATATCCCAGCTTCAAGAGCTTGAGTTACTGGATGAATGTCGGAAGGTGGTGTTTGATCATCTAAGAGCATACCAAAAGAGGATGTCTAAAGCCTACAATAAGAAAGTCAGACAAAGATAATTCTAAGTGGTTGAGCTCATTCTGAGAGAGAACCCCAAGAATCAGCAGCAGCGGGTCTAGAAAGGAAAATTTGAACCAAACTGGCTTGGTTCGTATGTCATTACTGCAGCATTCAAGTCTGGCACTTACAAAATCTCCACCACTGAAGGAGAAAAGCTCAAAGAGCCTATCAAAACTCTTCACTTGAAGAAATTCTACAGCTGACACATTGCTCGTATGCTCATGTACATACTTATTGGTCTTGAAAAAATCCAAAAAAATGATATATTGCAAAAAATCTTAAAAATTGCAAAATGTCCTAAAAAAATGATTATCTTAGTGAAAACCTGGTAAACAGGTGCTTTGATGTATCTATTATCTTGGTGAAAACCTGGTAAACAGGTGCCTTGATAATAATAAAAAAATAGAAAATTTGAAAAAATACAAAAAAAGTGAAATATTCAAAAATACAAAAAAATAAAAAAAAGAGAAAAGTACAAAAAAATTGAAAAAGAAGAAAAATGTGCCATTGATGAAAACCTGGTAAACAAGCATCATGGTAGCAAAAATAGAATCTCTGCCAAGATGGTGAAAACCTAGTAAACAGGCACCTCTTGTTTCCTGAAGCTATATCTCATCTCAGCACCATTTGGCTCTTGCTTTCCTGCTTTAGTTTGCTTTCCCACTTTCCTGCTTTAGTTTGTTTCCTGCTTTTAGTTTGTTTCCTACTTTAGTTTGCTAGCTCATCCACTTGCTTTTAGTTGTCTTCAAGATTTTCCTCAACTCATCATGGATTTGAACTATTCCACACTTGGGGGCAACTTCTTGGTCTAGGGGGCATTGTCCTACCACTTTTCAAAAGTTTTGTTCGTGCATCAGTCACCAGCGATTCTCATTGCGTGTTCCTACTGATGCCTAGCTACTTTTGAGATTTCTCTCCTTAAGGATCTCTCGTGTATCAGTCACCAATGGTTCCCATTGTACCTACCTACTAATACCTAGCTCTCATTTGAACCCCTCTCTTTTGGGATCTTTTCCTTACATCAGTCACTAGTGGTTCTCACTGTGTCTTCCTGTTGATGTTTCGTTCATGCTTTATTCTCTCTTTTGAGAATCTTCCTTGTATCGATTACCAGTGGTTCTCACTGCATCCACCTATTGATACTTGGTTCATGCTCTGATATCTTCTTGAGACTTCATCTCTTGTGATGGTCACCAGTGGTTCTCACTGTGTCTGCCTGCTGTCGCTATCCTGTTGAGACTTCGAACATTGTACACTTCCAATTCGAATTCAATCTGCTTAAACAAAAATGTAAAGTGAAACTAAAACTGAATTTTTGTTCCTTTGAAGCATGATGAGCTTTTCCTTTGGGTGCTTGTTTGTTTGTTTTCTTTATCATTCCCCCTCAAGAAAATCTAAGATGTCTTTCTTGATTGAGAAATGTGAAGACTGGGGGCATGATCTTTTCTTTGCTTTTTGTTTGCTGGTTTAGTTCCAATGATCCAATGAATTCACATAAGAGGGGTGTCCATCTATAAGAGCCTTCATCATGTATTGGATGGCCATGTGTACCTTGAATCCTTTTATATGGAAACTTTGGTGAGGTTGGTTCTTCTCCATGTCTGTTTTGAGTGACTTCTTTCTGCTACAAGTGAAATTGCAAACGCTCATCCTGCTAGGTGAATGTAAGGGTCACTCCGAGAAACCTTTGGCAAAGGAAGGAACTCTTGTGTGTCTGGTGTGTTTGTTCACAAGAAACATTCAGGTCATTCTAACAATTATGCTTTGATGCTTATGTTAACTTGCTAAATCAAAAGGAATAGGTGTTCAGGTCATTCTGGCTTCTTGTGCCTTAATGCTTACACCTTATTCTGACAAAGACTTATGTCATATTAATATTCTCATGTTTGCAATGTCAGTGAGGGTTTTATGGCATCTTGCAAATTTTCCATGACTAAAAGAACTCGATGATGATAAATACGATGAGTCCAAAAACCAAGTCCTAGGCTTGCATTTTCATTCTAGGCTTGCATTTAGCTTAGGCTTGCATTTTCATTCTAGACTTGCATTGAGATAGTGTTTGGTGCTCTCTTATCTCTTCATCAAAGGTTCTCATCTTTTGTCCTAGGTTCATCTTGGCTGCACAAGTGTCTGGTCCTCTCTCTTGATCTTTGAAACATCCTTTTGATTAGTACCTGTCATATATTTCTAAAACTCTGCATGAGATGGTTAGTACCATATAAATTTCACTTTCATTGCATACATTGCATTTTCATTGCATTCCCATACATAAAATCCATATGAATTTTCATATCCATTTGCATGTGCATCCATTATAAGCATAAATAAAATCATACATTGCATTCATTCATCTACTATCTATCATTGCATTTCACATTGCATATTCAAATACCATCATAAAAATAAAAACATGTGCATATTCATATCATCAAGAAAACATGTGCATCTCATATACATCTAATCCATACATCTAAGCATCTAGAAATATCTCATAAAAAATAAACATCAAAGCAATATATAAAACAAGTACAATGATATCAAAATCATGATCTCATATATATATATATATATATATATATATATATATCTTGATTGAATCAATGTCATGTACAAAAGAAGGGTGCTACTCGAGCATAATATAAAAAATGGAGCTACAATATGTATGTCAAAATATGCTAACTCTACCTGTCACCACTGGGAGGTGGTGGTGGTGGTCCCTGTGCTGGTCTCTGTGGAAGTGGCATCGATCTTTGGGGAGGTGGCATTGATCTATATGGAGGTGCCTGTTGTGGAGGTGTCTGCTATGGAGGTGCTTGTGGTGGTTTCTGTGGTGCTCTTGCGTACTCAAAAAATGGAGGCACCTACCCCGAATCCATTTTTGGGATCAAAATCAAAATCTGACATCTCTAGATAGCTCAAAATTGCGTTTTAAATTTTGGGACCCTTTGGGATTGGACACCTATGCAGTCAGTCTTCTAGCATCATCTTCCTGCCAGATCTTCATCTTTTCATCATTTTCTTGAGATCTTCAATGTTTTCATCAAAGTCAACTCTAGTCAAATTTGGTCAAACTTGGTCAGCAAGACCTCTCAATCACTCCAAATTGCTTCTGCGGCTTCTCAAATCCAGTTTGATTGTTTCTACTCTGCAACCTCTTGTTGTTAATCATCCTTCTTCTATGTCATCTTTTGATTTCACTCCCAAGGGGGTAGGATGATTGCATCATTTGAATCTTGTTGAACCAGTCTCATTTTAATTTGATCTAAATCAAAGTCCTCACCGCTTGGGGCATCTCTTTGCTAGGGGCATCTTTGTGTCTCACATCTAGGCATTTGTTCATCTATCTTTTAGGTATTTGAGCAATCTAACTTGGATCCTTAGGAATTAAGCTTCATTCTGGAGATGGTTCCCAAAATCTCATTAGGTATTGGGGCAATCTAACCCTTATTCCTGAGAGTCAAGCTTCGTTCTGGAGATAGTTCTTGAAATCTCTCTTAGACCATTATCTGGGCAATCTAACCCAGGTCTTAGAGGGATAAGCTTCGTGTTGGGGAAATCTAACCCTGATGCTGGAAATTAGTCCTAAATCTACATCTATCACCATTTGATCAATTGGTATTGGGGCAATCTAACCCTGATTCTGGTCTCTTCTCAAGTTCTCTTTTAGACTGTTGTCTTCACAATCTAACTTAGACTTCGGAGAATCATGCTTTGTTCTGAAGGTGGTTTTGCAATTTGATCTATTTGGGTGTCTTGGAATCCTAACCTTGACTTCCGAGGGTTAAGCTCTATTCTGGGGATAATCTTGAAACCTCATCTGTCACATCAGACTATTCTTTGAATCAACACGCTGCTTGCACATCAATTCAAAGAGGGGCAAATGTAATACCCTAAATTGGCACCTAATAATTTCAATCAATTTTGGTGCATTTTCTTCAATTTCACATCTTCAAAGTCCTATTTACTAGGCAATTTTCTCTCTCCTACTTGACTTTATTTTGACTCGATCTCAATTGCAAAAACCCTAATTTGCATTAATCTCACAACATAATTAATTCCTAAGTATTTGACTTTATTAGCTAAAAAACCCCTATGATAAATTAATTTAATCCTAAAGTCCTAAGTGCTTTAAATTAAATTAAAATCCACCCCCTTTAGCTAATACACATAAAAAAGGGGAATTAATTAATCTTATTTAGTTATTTGAATGGACACCTCTTTATTTGAATTTAATAATTCAAATTACTTGAACGGTCACCCATATGTGGCAATAATCCATTCTTTAATTAAATAAATCTTTGAATATGTGTCTCAATTGGGAATGAAGAGGCAACCGTTCATTTTCAAGAACCTCTTCATTAACTCCCTGGGCTTGTCTATTTAATGAACCTTCTCATTCATTCAAAAAGAAGAACAATTTGAAAGCTCGTAGACTATAGCGAAATTCTGTCTCAACTATTTACATATTTTCAAAGCTTATTGCATTAATTAGTTTGCTCTCATTTAGTGTTAATTGCATCCTCATAGTAGATTAATCTATTCATTGTTATTAGTTAATTATCATCTTTTTGTCAAGTTTTCTTAGACTAGAATCTGCATTCCATATTTGCTTTCAAGTTATTAGATTAAAATCTACACTTCATTTTAGATTACAAATTGCATCTCCATTCTTAGATTAATTGTACTTCGCTTATCATTCTAACTTCCAAATCCTCCATATTAACTCGGTCTTATGGTTGTTGGCTCTCCAATTTGAGAGTAATTAAACACCCTAATTAATTAGGAGGCAATAGGTCACTTCACCATGAATTTTGAATTGAGTAATCCATACTCATTCTCGTAATTTGATTATGTGAGTAATGACTATGTTGTGTGTATAGTTGGATTAGAGGTCCACATTCAGCTATATACACTTTCAACACTTCCAACACTTTCAATAGTAGTATTCTGCTTGAAGTTATTTTTGAGATACAAAGGAGTAGTTCTCTACAAAATCAAGAAATGATAAAATTGTTCCAACTGGAAAATATTATTTTTGTATTTGGAATTGTTCTGCCTACCATTTAGCAAAAAAAACATGATGTATGTATGGTTGAATCAATTTACGAAAATTCTCCATAAATGTTGCAACAAGTATCTCGTCTTCTACATATTCCAACCTTGTTGATTCTTTTCCGAATTTTGTTTCAGACTTTATGTACTTGTATCTCTTACATTTTATCATCATCATCATGTCAGTATATTCAAGTCTTAAAGGAAATTCAGCCAAATCCCTGCATGTTTGACAAGTTCCTCTTATGCAATCTAATTTAGGTATTTCATGATGAATTGATTTGTTACATAAGATTGATGTTATGAATTGGCTTGGACGTTTAGGAAAATCATTTTGAGAACCACCACTTTCTTCTATCATCTTTCTAAACCCTTGGTAAAAGAGATTGAATTGAATATGATATCGACAACAACAAGTTTCAAAAGATTTATTTATCTTTACAAAAAATGGATTTAATCTTTCAAACATTGTTTGTCTAATCTTAATGTCAGGATTTGAGTTACAAAATGAGAGATACAATTCATATTGTGTGGTGTCCAACCAATGTTTTGTGTGCTGGAAATATTCCTTAGGCCCAGTCCTCTTCTTGATAACGTCTTTTATTTGGTGAAGGATGAGTATGATAAATCCAAAATGACGTAACTAAGCTTGTAATTGTTTCATTAATTCTATCAGACCAAGGAGCTCTACACATTAGTGCCCAATTACCTTCCAATGTAGTATCATCCAAATTGATTCTTCTTTTCAAATAGTGTGTCATTGTCTTCCTACTGTACCTGATTGGAGATGAAAGTGAAGAAATTTGTCTTCTTTGGGACATGTTTTTATTTAAAATAGATGTCAGTATCACTCTTCTTGAAATGGACTTATATGTAGATCTAGTTGTTTTTCCAATGGAATGCAGACCTTCCTTAACACTGTCAAAAATATTTTTTTGTACATGACTTGATTTTAACTTTTTCAAACTTGCATCTACACCCAACAATTTTAATGGCTCTTTTAACTCATCTTTAAGAAGTGTAATTGATAACAGTTGAGTTTTTTCAAGTGTACCAAGATTCTCAAATTATTTCATTATTTGCTTAGACTTTTTATTCAATGTTGTCTTCATAATATTTATGGGTTGTTTAGCATAATCTCTCAATTTTTCCACATCCATTTCAATTAAATGATCTATGCTTTTATGATTAATTTTTCTCTTCAACTATTGGAGTAGACTATCATTCACATATGTTTCTTTCATTTCCACTGCAAATAAAATAAAATAAAATAAAAATATCTTAATATCTCATCTTAAGGGAACCTTCACGAAATAAGTATTTACAAGCTCTTGAACATGTCAAACCTATAATAATTTATACACTAATGAGAGAAACACATACTTGTTTGACCTTGGGTTGATTCAACTTGGGATGCCCCTTGTCCAACATTTTCATCATCAAAGGCTGCATGCACACAACAGAAAAAATAACTTCTTAAGGGGAAAGACCCAAAATGTATATTCACCAATAAGAGACTAAATCGAGAGAGAGAGAGAGAGAGAGAGAGAGAGAGAGAGAGAGAGAGAGAGAGAGAGAGATGTGTACTTGTTTGATATTCTGAGATTTTTGCTTATTGAGCTTGCAATGACCCTTCTCCAACTTCTGAAGGTTGGGCTTGTTGAGCTTGTGGTGACCCTTCTCCAACTTTTGAAGGTTGGGCAACTTGTTGAGCTTGTGATTCTTGAGCATTTCCTACATGTATGAAGTATAAATTATTAAACATAAACTTTTGAGTCTAATTGGGTCTAATTGAGTCTAATTGGGTCTAATTAAGTGCTAATTTATTCTAATTGAGTCTAATGGAGTTCTAATAGGTCATATTAGGTCCTAATTGGTCCTAATTGGTCCTAATTGGGTCTAACTAGGTTCTAATAGGTCATATTAGGTCCTAATTGGTCCTAATTGAGTCTAGTTGGTCATAATTGAGTCTAATAGGCCATATTAGGTCCTAATTGGTCTTAATTGAGTCTAATTAGATCTATTTGGTTCTAATTGAGTCTAATAGGTCATATTAGGTCGTAATTGGTCCTAATTGAGTCTAATAGGTCATATTAGGTCCTAATTGGTCCTAATTGAGTCTAATTGGTCTATATTAGGTCCTAATTGGTCCTAATTGAGTCTAATCGGATCTATTTGGTTCTAATTGAGTCTAATTAGGTCCTAATTGGTCCTAATTAGTCCTAATGAGTCATAATTGGGTTCTAATAGGTCATATTATGTCTTAATTGGTTCTAATTAGTCCTAATTGGGTCTAATTGGTCATAATTGGTCATACTTGGTCCTAATTGGGTCTAACTAGGTTCTAATAGGTCATATTAGGTCCTAATTGGTCCTAATTGAGTCTAATAGGTCATATTAGGTCCTAATTGAGTCTAATTGGATCTATTTGGTTCTAATTGAATCTAATTAGGTCCTAATTGGTCCTAATTGGTCCTAATTAGTCCTAATGAGTCATAATTGGTCCTAATTAGTCCTAATTAGGTCTAATTAAGTGCTAATTTGTTCTAATTAAAATTAATTGGGTTCTAATAGGTCATATTAGGTCTTAATTGGTTCTAATTAGTCTTAATTGGGTCTAATTAGTCATAATTGGTCCTAATTAGGTCTAACTGGGTTCTAATAGGTCATATTAGGTCCTAATTGGTCCTAATTGGGTCTAATTGGGTCTAATTGAGTCTAATTGATCCTAATTGATCCACATTGGTCCTAATTTCAAGTCCTAATTAGTCCTAATTAGGTCTAACTGGGTTCAAATAGGTCATATTAGGTCCTAATTGAGTCTAATAGGTCATATTAGATCCTAATTGGTCCTAATTGAGTCTAATTGGTCTATATTAGGTCCTAATTGAGTCTAATTGATCCTAATTGAGTCTAATAGGTCATATTAGGTCCTAATTGGTCCTAATTGAGTCTAATAGGTCATATTAGGTCCTAATTGGGTCTAACTGGGTTCTAGTAGGTCATATTAGGTCCTAATTGGTCCTAATTGAGTCTAATAGGTCATATTAGGTCCTAATTGAGTCTAATTGGATCTATTTGGTTCTAATTGAGTCTAATTAGGTCCTAATTGGTCCTAATTGGTCCTAATGAGTCATAATTGGTCCTAATTAGTCCTAATTGGGTCTAATTAAGTGCTAATTTGTTCTAATTGAGTCTAATTGGGTTCTAATAGGTCATATTAGGTCTTAATTGGTTCTAACTAGTCCTAATTGGATCTAATTGGTCATAATTGGTCCTAATTGGGTCTAACTAGGTTCTAATAGGTCATATTAGGTCCTAATTGGTCCTAATTGAGTCTAATAGGTCATATTAGGTCCTAATTGAATCTAATTAGATCTATTTGGTTCTAATTGAGTCTAATTAGGTCCTAATTGGTCCTAATGAGTCATAATTGGTCCTAATTAGTCCTAATTGGGTCTAATTAAGTGATAATTTGTTCTAATTAAGTCTAATTGGGTTCTAATAGGTCATATTAGGTCTTAATTGGTTCTAATTAGTCCTAATTGGGTCTAATTGGTCATAATTGGTCATAATTGGGTCTAACTGGGTTCTAATAGGCCATATTAGGTCCTAATTGGTCCTAATTGAGTCTAATTGGGTCTAATTGGGTCTAATTGAGTCTAATCGATCCTAATTGATCCACATTGGTCCTAATTGGTCCTAATTGGGTCTAACTGGTTTCAAATAGGTCATATTAGGTCCTAATTGAGTCTAATAGGTCATATGAGGTCCTAATTGGTCCTAATTGAGTCTGATTGGTCCTAATTGAGTAGATTAGAAATAGGTCATATTATGTCCTAATTGGTCCATATTAGGTCCTAATTGGTCCTAATTGAGTCTAATTGGTCCTAATTAGGTCCTAATTGGATCTAATAGGTTGTATTAGGTCCTAATTGGATCTAATAGGTCCTCATTAGTTCTAATAAGATCTAATTGGTTCTGATTGCATCTAATTAGGTCCTAATTGGTTCTAATAGGTCATATTAGGTCCTAATTGGTTCTAATTGAGTCTAATTAGGCTATTTGGTTCTAATTGATTCTAATTGGGTAGACTAATAGGTCATATTAGTCCTAATTAGTAGGTAATAGGTCCTAATTAGTTGTAATAGGTCCTAATAGGTCCTATTAGGTCCTAATAGGTTCTATTAGGTCCTAATTATTCCTAATAGGTTCTATTAGGTCCTAATTAGTCATAATAGGTCCTATTAGGTCCTAATTGGTTCTAATTGAGTCTAATTGGATCTAATTGAGTCTAATTAGGTCCTAATTGGTTCTAATAGGTCATATTAGGTTCTAATTAGTTCTACTTAAGTCTAATTGAGTCTAATTGGTTCTAATTGAGTCTAATTAGGTGCTAATTTGTTCTAATAGGTCTTAATTGGTTCTAATAGGATCTAATTGAGTCTATTTGGTCCTAATTGAGTCTAATTAGGTGATAATTTATTCTAATTGAGTCTAATTGGGTTTTAATAGGTCATATTAAAGGTCCTAATTAGATCTAATAGATCATATTAGGTCCTAATTAGATCTAGAATAGGTCCTAATTGGTTCTAATAGGTCATATTAGGTCCTAATTGGATCTAATTGGTTCTAATTGAGTGTAATTACGTCCTAATTGGTTCTAATTGAGTCTAATTAGGTCCTAATTAACTTTCTAATTGGTCCTAATTAGTTCTAATTAGTCATCATTGGTTCTAATTAGTTCTAATTGAGTCTAATTGGTCCTAATAGGTCCTAATTAGTCCTAATTAGTCCTATTAGGTCCTAATTAGTCCAAATAGGTCCTATTAGGTTCTAATTGGTTCTAATTAGTTCTAATTGGTCCTAATTGGGTCTAATTGGGTCTAATTGGTCCTATTGGAGTCTAATTAGGAGCTAATTTATTATAACTACTCATCTAATTGGGTTTTAATAGGTCATATTAGGTCCTAATTGGTTCTAATTGAGTCTAATTATGTGCTAATTGGTTCTAATTGATTCTAATTGGGTCCTAATTAGTCCTAATAGGTCCTATTAGTCCAAATAGGTCTACAATTAGGTCTAGTTAAGTCTAATAAGTACAATATCACATTTACATGAACATTAAGACAAGTCTTGACTATCAACTTAAAATATCTAAAGAGAAACATCTTAGACATACCTTATTTCCGACGATGATATCTTTTTCGTGATTCTTCACATAGTCTTTGTTCAGTCTCTTCTGAATAATGTCGTGTACTTTTGTTTAGCCTTCTCTTTTTATTTCCCATCACAACTTAGAAAATTATTCCATGCCAAAATGTCTTCCTTCTCCTAAATGTGAATTATTTTAAAATTTTTGGATTTATGAAATGAAAAAATATACATTTATTTATACCTAATCTTTATTAACCAAAAATGCCACCAAAAAGGCCGACATAGGTTTCTATCAAAAGTCAAAGTTAACTTTTGATAGAAACTAACTGACTTTCTATCGAAAGTAGTTTAGTAATTACTAAAAATTGCTTTTTTGGGAAAGTACTTTCGATCGAAAGTCAAAAGTTTCGATTGAAAGTGCCTGGTTTAGGCCATGGTTGCAAGTTTTGAAGAAATTCTGAGAATTTCATGGCTTCAGGCCTCAAGCGCGCTAATCAAATGGAAGAATAAGAAGACTTCCTTTTGCATACAACAAGTACTCGGAACTAGCTTTCTAACGATTATATATTTGACTATTTTTAAATTTATTATGTGTATGGTTTTTGACGTTAAATGAATATAGGTTTTTTATCAAATATAAACCTCTGAGTTTGATGTTCAATGAAAAATAGTAAAAAAAGGAAATTTTCTTTTGAAAAATAACAGTGCCCTCCGTATTCGAGTCTACTTTCTATTAAATTTTTTTTTGAAATTTGATAAATACACAATAAGTTATAAGCTATGTAGTCAAGGTACATCAAAATTATAGTTTAGTCAACTTCAAACGTTAATAAAATATGCAATAATAGTGATAACGTTGTCAAACCAATTGCATACCCTCCGTATGGATGTTACAAAACTAAGTTTGAAAGAATCGCATTCATATATATTTTACAAAAAAAATTATGCTCTATGAAAACAGTGTTACTATTTGAAAATGACATTTTAGCACCATACCATTTTTCGTGGGAGAAAGAAAAAACTATTCAAATAAATTCAAAAAAAATAAAAATATATATATTTAGAATCTAGATAGAAAATCCTAAAAGACTCTAATTTACTTCATCTTTTGATTTTGAAAGGTTCAATGACAATATGCATCCGAATTTGAAAGTTGTTCTCAAAATGTAGAGTTCAGTGTCCGTTCAGGCAAAAAAATGTAACCCACTATTGTGGGTTCACCCGTGTATATATATGTTTATATATGTATATATGCATGTATGTGTATATATACATGCATATGTACACATGTATATATATATGTATGTATGTACATATATACATGTGTATGTATACATATTGATGCAAGAGCATCTTAGGTGTAAGAGCAATCTTGCATCACCCAAAAATATTTCTGTTTGCTTTATAATAAGAGCTATCTTGTGCAGAGCTGCTATTTATGGAAACTTACTATTTTTAGTAAGTTGGTCATATGATCTCGGAATGTTCTGATTTCACAGTTGGAGGTTCATCTCAGTCCTTTTAGCCTACCAGTTGAGTTTCATTGCAACATCATCAGTATTGGTGAAGTTATTGAGGTTTCTGGGTATGAAATCTTTCAGGTGAATTTTGAAGGTCTTAGAGGCTCCGGATTGCGGTCGACCCCCGGCTGACTAGTGCTAGCACATGTTAGGCACGGTAGATCTCATCATTGCATTTCTGAAAAGTAGTTACAATAGAAAAATGGAGCTACGGTTAGAAAGTTATGGCCTATGGAAGTTGGGTTACCTAAAATCATATTTTGTATTTCTTTTGAGCCGACCCTATTGTAAAAATTGTGAAAATAAATTAATTCTATGTATAGTCGGCCTAAAGGGCTAAATTTTTGGAACCTTATCAGGTGGTGGAAATTGCCTCTGTAAGAAAGGTCTATAGTATTATCTTAGGCAGTTTGGGGGCAGTTCTGGGTAGTAGATCTGGGTATTGATTTGAAGCTTTGTCCTATAGAATATTGTACGAGAATGCCCATGTGGCTTTGCATATTGTAATTCTGAAAGTTTGTAATTCCACATTTGTGGAGATAATAAGAAGCCAATTTTCTATTCTTGCATATTGTTGTTGTTTCTCTATTGTTGTTATATGTTTGTGGTATTAAGGGGAGCACCCTTCATCAAGTGATATCAGAGCAGGAGTTCCTTAGTGTGTAAACAAATCACCGATTGTGAGGCAGTTTGCACCAGGACCATGGGTTAGGGTTTCTATGTAAACAGATCACCGACTATGAGGCAGTTTGCACCAGGACCATGGTTAGGGTTTCAGTGAGAAGCACAAAAATGCCTCCATGAAGGGAATGTGGCAGAAGAGCTGGTGTTGTAACACCTGAGGTTAGGAAACTACAGAGATAAGTGCGAGCATTGCAAGAGGAGATTTGCAGAGGAATGAATCTTAATGTCAGAGATGAAAGCAAGGATGAAGCCGAAGAAGAAGATCAAGAAGGAGAAGTCAAAGTTGTGAACCAGGAGGAAGAAAGACTTTTCTGAGCTATCTCAAAGATCAGGAAGAAACCTAAGATTGAGGTCCCGACATTTTCTAAAAATCTTAACCCAGAAGAGTTGATTGACTGGATCAATGAATGTGAAGAATATTTTGAGTATGAAGACATCGAGGATCTTGATCAGGTCAAGTTTGTGAAGGCCAGATTGAAGGGTCATGCAAAGATCTGGTGGCAAGAGATTCAGTTGGAGTGAAATCAAAGAGAAAAGGATAAAATCACAAGATGGGGGTGGATGGTGGATAAATTGAAGCAATAGTTCATTCTTGTTGTTTATGAGCTTGACCTACTAAGGAAAATGCAAATTTTGAAGCAAGCAGGAAGATCTGTTTAGGAGTATACAGAGGAGTTCTATCGAATCCTCATCAGAACAGGCCATGTAGAAGCTAACAAGGAGAAAGTTGCCTATTACCTTAATGGGTTGAGGCTGAGCATTCAGGAGGAGCTGAATTTGTTTTGAATAAACAATATTGAAGAGGCATACCATTTTGCCCTAAAAGTAGAGGAAAAGCTGAACAAGAAGTTTGAGAGCAGACAAAGTGGAAGAGGTCATGATGGAAGATCTGGTGGATGGTCATATGGAGATCAAAATGAAGATCCGAAAAAGCAAGATGAGGGTAGTAATAGTCAGAACTAGAGAGGAGATAATTTTAGTCATTTCCAAGATCCGAACAATAGAGATTAGAGAGGAAGAAGAAGAGGACAAGGTTCAGGAAGAAGAGGCTTCCATGGAACATGTTTTCACTGTGGGGAAGAAGGTCATAGGGCATTTGAATGTCATCAATGCCAAGGAGGGATAGATAGAAGGAATGAAGGCCAGACCAAAGTTGGATGTATAGATGAAGATGCCAGATCATCACATTCTAAAGATGCTGAAAGAGGAGAAACACTGATTAACAGAAGAGTCCTATTGAGTGGTGAAAATGAACCTGAGCAAAGGAGGAGCCCGTTTTGCACCAGATGCAAGTGTGAGGGTAAGTGTTGTGATGTGATTATTGATAGTGGCAGTACTGATAATTTGGTGTTAGAAGAGATGGTGAAAAAGTTGAAGCTCAAGAGGCAGAAACATCCACATCCATATCAGGTTGCCTGGGTGCAGGATGACCACAAGGTTATGGTTAGTGAATAGTCCTTAGTGAAGTTCAAGATTGGCAGGTACCATGATGAGGTACTATGTGATATCATACCTATGGATGCATGTCATATGTTGTTGGGTAGACCTTGGCAGTTTGACATATGTGTTGTACATGACGGTCATGCGAATACCTATTCCCTGACAAAGGATGGAGTGCGACATAAGCTAAAACCATTGAAAGAAACAAAAGAAAAGGTATGTGATAATGTGAGAATAACTTTTGTTGATAGAGGAAATTTCTCAGATGGTATGTGGCATGAGCATATGTGTTTTACCTTAATTTCAAAGGATGGGAAAGAGGAAGTAGAATATGTACTTGTAGAAGTTGTAGAATTATTGAATGAGTTCCAGAATATTGTATCCAATAATGTGCCTAATGGATTACCACCAGTAAGAAAGATTAGTCATCAGATGGACTTGATTCCAGGAGCCAGTTTTCCAAATAAGGTAGCAGATAGAATGACACTACCAGAAAGTGAAGAGTTGAAGATAGATTTGAAGTTCATCTCATCACATCATCCAAAAATTGTATATGGAAGTAGTCCCAGAAATGCATCTAAGTTGAGGAAGATAGATAAAGGAGAGATAAGTAGTGCTGAAGCTGAGGATTTTGCAGAACATTTGAAGAACATCCATGAGGAGGTGAGGAAGCATATTACCAAGATGAATGTGTAGTATAAGGCTAAGGTAGATGAGAAAAGGAGGCATAAGGAATTTCAGGTTGGAGATGAAGTCATGGTTTATTTGCAGAATGAAAGATTTTCAGTTGGTACATATAACAAGTTGAAAATGAAGAAGTTTGGGCCATGTAAGATACTGAAGAAGCATGATTCAGGAAATGCATATGAGATCAAGTTGCCTACTGAGCTGAATATTTCACCAGTATTTAATGTTTCAGATTTGATAGAGTATCATGAAGGAGGTGTTGAAAATGAGGTTACAACAGCACAGTGGAGTATTCCAGCAACCAATTCAGATATCAAGGAGATTGAAGACATACTGGATAGTCCTATTGGTAGAAGCACAAGGAACAAGACATATGAAGAGTATTTGGTCAAATGGAAATGATGACCTATTGAAAATTCATCATGGCTAACAAAGGAGGAGGTTGACCGTCTTGGTTTTCCTCTGTACACCTGAGTTGTGACAGGGTCACTTCTCAAATTACCTCTAGTGTCTAATGCAGGAGCATCCTGGGTGTAAGAGCAATCTTGCATCACCCAAAAATATTTTTGTTTGCTTTATAATAAGGGCTATCTTGTGCAGAGCTGCTATTTATGGAAACTTACTATTTTTAGTAAGTTGGTCATATGATCTTAGAATGTTCTGATTTCACAGTTGGAGGTTCATCTCAGTCCTTTCAGCCTATCAGTTGAGTTTCATTGCCACATCATCAGTATTGGTGAAGTTATTGAGGTTTTTGGGTACAAAATTTTTCAGGTCAATTTTGAAGGTCTTAGAGGCTCTGAATCGTGGTCGACCCCCAGCTGACTAGCGCTAGCGCATGTCAGGCACTATAGATCTCGTCATGGCATTTCCAAAAAGTGGTTACAATAGGAAAACAAAGCTACGGTTAGAAAGTTATGGCCTATGGAAGTTGGGTTACCTAAAATCATATTTTGTATTTCTTTTGAGCCGACTCTATTGTAAAAATTGTGAAAATAAATTAATTCTATGTATAGTCAGCCTAAAGGGCTAAATTTCTGGAACCTTCTCGAGCGGTGGAAATTGCCTATATAAGAAAGGTCTATAGTATTGTCTTAAGCAGTTTGGGGGTGGTTCTGGGTAGTAGATCTGGGTATTGATTTGAGGCTTTGTCCTACAAAATATTGTAAGGCAATGCCCATGTGGCTTTGCATATTGTAATTCTGAAAGTTTGTAATTCCACATTTGTGGAGATAATAAGAAGCCAATTTTCTGTTCTTGCATATTGTTGTTGTTTCTCTATTGTTGTTATATGTTTGTGGTATTAAGGGGAGCACCCTTCATCACATATCATATATATATATATATACATGTATATGTATATATGTACATATATACATATATATGTCATATATATATGTATGTGTATATACATATGTACTTGTCATATATATATATATATATATATATATTTGTGTGTGCACATACATATATATGACATATATATGTATATGTATATACAGATACATATACATATGTACATGTCATGTATATTTTATGTACATATATACATGTACATATATGTCATATATATGTATGCATGTATGTACATGTATATGTCATATATATGTCATATATACACATATACACATACATATATATGACATGTATACATGTCATATATATATATATATATATATATATGACATGTATACATGTCATACATATGTACATGTGTATGTACATATGTACATGTCATATATACACATGTGTACATATATGCACGTACTATTGGAAAAATGGTTAGCATTCCCCTTGGGATTTGTGACATGATTTAACAGCCTCCTTTGTCTTCTATAAGTCTAGTGGTTGTATCGGGCACTAACAGGTTGATCTTTTGGTGCAACGACAACCACTACGTATAACAAGTGGTATCAGAGCTTGGTCATAGGTTTGAATCTCCTCGGGTAGCACTAAGGGGGAAATTGTTGGCAAAATGGTCAACGCTCCCCTTGGGATTTGTGACATAGTTTAACAACCTCCTTTGTCTTCTATAAGTCTAGTGGTTGTATCGGGCATTAATAGATCGATCTTTTGGTGCAACGACAACCACTACTTATAACACATACATATGTGTACATGTATATATGCACGTGTGTGTGTGTACATATGTACAATGCACATTTATTTACATTTAAATGTAATTTATGTAATTGATTTTACTTTGAAATAATGTAGCAAAATGTGCATACTTTAATTTTATTTTCAATTAAATTAGGAAAACGTATATATGTAGACTTCATTTGACAGTAAATAAAATCTTTCAGGTATACATATATTCTATCTATTAGATATATTATTGCACATCACACATGACAGATGCACTGATTCCCCCCACAGAACTATTTGCACGCACTAATAGAGAAATTGAACGGTTATAAGAATCCATTAATAATCTGACTAGCTCTAGTGTCTATAAGAGCACATGTCAATCCATACGTACTAGCTTGATTAGGATTAGAGATGACATTCATGGTACTACTCCATATGCCCCAAATGTTATAGAGGCCATACTTGAGAGGAAGAGACAAGAGGTTGGATTTGGTCATTCTCTTAAAGAGGTACAGACTTTAGTGCCTAAAGTGACCCTAAAAAGAGAAGCTTTACCATCTTATGCAGATTTATAGTATGTGAAGGGATATCAGGTTATCGGGTGTTAGGATCCTAGTATATCAGCATTAATACCCATGATTTATAGCTTCCCATGGTCGTTATCCAAATAATGACTAGATTCCATTGTACTTTGCACAATAGATTTTTATTGAGGTTCATTTAGGGAGGGTTGTTAATTACACTAATTTGCCAGCACATCTAGGATAGGGGCATGGAAGACTTGCTGATATAGATTCTTTTTATTGAGCTGATCGACAGAGGCCAATACACAGGGTCATTGTTGGTTAGCGGGAACCTATTATAGCTCCTTCATTGGGTCTTGTTGCAGATGATGTTATTCATAGCACCTAGCTTCAAGGTGTGATTGATAGTGTGGGGACATTGCAGCAGCTACTGCATCCATATCTAGTGACCAGGTTGGTCAGTACCTGATGTCTCGATGACACTCTAGATCATTAGGTGGAGCACCATCTAGAAGGACTGTACATGACATGTATAGTGCAATAGGCATCCCTTCACTTTCTAGCCTAGAGGGACTTACAGGAGAGATGACATGTGTCACATTGACTAGTTTGGCTAAGGATCTATTGGATGCACATGCATTTATAGGAGCAGAGCATGATATCCCCATATCAGATGTTAGGTCTCATGTGGGTACTGTCAGATATGCTCAACCACATCCTTCTCACCTAGACCATGTCCATAGTGGTAGTACTCGTGAGGATCCACCTACTGACCACTCTATTGTTGCATAGGGAGAGGTACAATGTATGGACCCTTCATTCAGTGTAGGGCACTAGTTCTCTAATGTTGGCCTTGATGATGTTGACTTCAGCATGACCACTATGGGTTACCTAGATTTGCTGACACATGATGATACGACTTCCATGCCATCTCATTTGGTTAGTCCATTACATTCATCATTAGAGAGGTGTGTGTGGTCTACTCATGTTGTAGATGCAAAGTTGAGTTTGGACCAGACGCAACAAAATCTTGATACCTTGGTTGATAGGATCAAGGCTAGGGAGTCTGAGTGCTATCAGTTTCCACCACATACATAGGTATAAATCAGATTATATATATTTAATGTTACAATTTAACTTATTTATTTTCAAAATTTGAATCAATTTATATATATGTACACACACACACACACACACACACATATAATATATTTTTTGTCTACTAAGATATGCTTCTTGTTACTCCTTTTTTGAGCACTAATCGTGTACATCATCAAGACTCACTCGATGATGACATCAGTAGTTAATAGGTGAGTTTTTAATTTATTGATGTGTGTACATGTACTATATGTGTTTACACACTTTATAACATGTTTTCTTGTACAATATTTTATCAAACTTAAGATGTGTATAATGTTTTTATATTAATTTATATCTCTCTTTCTCTATAGGGATCTGCACATCCTTCACAACATGATAGTCACTCTGAGTCTGACTGCTTATTGAGGAGTCATCATGATGAGTCCTAGGAACTTTCATATTTTATCTAGACATATTACATATTATATATATATATTCACATGTGTTTGATGAACTATATTTCATCTCTAGGCTCTATCGATTGATGTGCTTGATGTTATATTTCATTTCTAGACTCTTTTGATAGAATGTTTGGCACATGATTGATCCATATGTTTCATATTTCAGTACTTGATCTACATGATTGATGTTTCCTACATGTTATATATATGCTTTCACTCTATACATGTGCATGTGTGATGAACTTGTACATACTTTCAATCTATGTGTTTTCAATTTATATGTATGTGTACACATGTTTGATGCTTCATGAGTTCATGTGATTTTGATATAAGTAAATTCAATTTATGTGTTTTAAATTTATAAATGTAAATTCAATACTTTCAATAGATTACATACTTGTTTAATTTAAATACGTGTGTACATGTTGGATTATATATAAATTTTATGTTTTAAATTTATATGTACATGTGTTTGATTCAACACATGAATGATGTTTGATTATATGTTTATGAAAGTTTTGAATGATGTAAATTTGAAACATGTGAGATATATAATTGAGACCTATGTTTGATTGAATCTTACTTACATTTAAATGTACATTCAATAATAGTTGTGCACATACTTTTAATTAAATTTTGTTGTACTTCAAGTAGATTTTTATGTATGAAAAACTTCAAGGCTTGTTTTCACACCCTCCAAGAGACTTCACTTGCCTCCTAGTATCTTATTCCTCTATAGGATCTTCCAATAAGCTTAGATCATTAAATAAGACCTATTCAAACTCTGCTATAAGAGTCAATCTTTGAAAACTTAACCTTGAATGATCAACACCTTAGTTTTGATTCACTTCTCCACACTCACTTAGAAGGCTCTAAGTGCCAAATCTCCATAAAAATGCTCCAACATTGCAAGGGTCTTCTCCTTCATGAAAAAATTATTTTTCTTTCTGATTTGATCAATCTTGGAAGGGTCTTCAATCATCTTCTAATCAGATTCCATGAATCATCATGAATTGACCTTAAAAATAGGCCTATTCTAGTAGCCTTCACCAGTCCATTTTTCCCTGTTTTGAAAATTTTTTCCCAAACAAATCAGAAAAATAAAACTTGTTTCGGATACCCTTTTGGGAGTTTTAAAACTTTCATAAAGGTTTTGGGTCTGAAAGTGACCGTACAGGGGCTTCCTACAAACAAGGACAAGAGGCCTAATAGGCCTAATTTCTAGGACTGAACTGTGATTTTGATAGCAAACTTGTTCAAACCAAATCCTAAATGATTGGTATGGATTTTATCTTCAAAAAATGGTTAGATATAATGTTTACCTTCATGAAAAATTCTTGGAGAAGTAGGGATCCATACAACCATGGAATGTTTCTTCACTCTTTTAACCTCTAGACCTCTAATCGGGCCGCACAAACTCACCTAGGGCCTAGCATATAAAATAGTTCCTCATGATTTTAAGACTCCTAACTCATAAAAATATATAAAAAATGACTCCTCTACCATTTCCATCTAACATGAATTATTATCCACTGTTAGACTTCATGGAGGAGCCATGACTTCCTAAACTACTCAAAACACTAGCAAATTAGACACCTTGGACTAGATTGCTGAAAACCAGAAGATAGATGACCTCAAAGAGACTAAAACTTAAATGAAAAGTTCATAAAAAACCTATAGAACACTAATCCAGCCCTGGTTTTAGTTGTTCAGTCCATTAAGTATTACTGTCAACACAAAAACACCAAAAATTCATTGTAAAAATGCTTGCAGAGCTCTATTAACTTTCTCTAAACTATTACAATGCTTCCATAATACTTTGTGTTCAAGTCTTAGGTATCATTAGATGCCATTTCCTTCATTTTAGGGCCTATTGGCTGATTCCCCACCTCGTAAAGTTTAGGGGATCCAAAGCTATCCGATTTGCATGACATTTTTGCAATTAGTGCAAATCTTAATAACAACTCTCAACAGTTGGCAACTTTGTCATGTGCCTCAATCCTATATTCTAAGACTCATAACCTCCTATGTTTCAAGGATCCAATGCAATTTATGACCTTATGGCATCTTTACATTAACAATTATGTGTTTAGAACACATTAAAGACTCCCACCTTTAACTAAGCTCCTAACACTAAGAAATTGAAATAACAAGAAACATAGGTTAATTAGTGACCTTAGTCCTAGTGAATAATTCACTTAACCTACATGGAAAATGACCTTATAAGGTTTAAAAACAACTAAGCTAACTTCTTTACTTGGCTAGAGTCAAGTACAAGCCAAAAACAAATAAACAATGGAGGCTAGCCTAGGTGCTCCTGTACCATCCTCCCCAAAATAAGAAATTCAATCCACCCTTGGATTGATGATGGTAGGATCAACTCCCATATTTTTAAACTCTTATTCTTTTGTCCAAATAGCATCAGTAGCACTCTGCCCATACCTCTGAATGAGGTGTTCCTTATACTCCTTGAGTCTAGTCATTTTGTAGACCCTAGTGTCTAGTACATTGTCTGGTCCTGTATCTACAGCAGGAGGGAGTTGTAAGTCTTTTACATCCCTGATCACTTCATGTATGGTTTGGTCCATGTATTCTTGAGGCCCTTTATAATGGATAAGGTATGCAATATTGAAAACATTTGACAGTCCACTATCATTCGGCAGGTCAACTTTGTAAGCATTGTCACCATACCTTGCCAATATAGGACAGTGTCCTATCCTCCTCATTTTTAGCTTGTGAGGGACTCCTTTTTGCAAGCTAGATTTGTTTAGATGCACCATGACAAGATCACCAACATTGAACTCAACTATCCTTCTACCTTCATCCACCTTTGCTTTGTGTTTGTTGGTGTTGTCCACCAATGTCTTCCTCACTATTTCATGAACCTCTTTCATAGCAAATGCAAAATCATTTGCATATCCACTTGCTTTGAATCCTTCTTTCAAATCTCTCAACTCATAGACACCCCTTGGATGTAGTCCATAAAATATCTCAAATGGACTCTTACTTGTGGATCTATTCAATGTGTCATTGTAGGCATATTCAGCTTTCCCAGTCAGTTGATCCCATTTCTATCTGTACTCTTTAGTCAAGCATCTTAGAAGATTCCCAAGGCTTCTATTAACAACCTCAGTTTGACCATCGGTTTGTGATGGGGAGATTGGGATAGACTAGCTAGTCTATGCTCCCTGATCCTTGACTTGGATCCCAATGTGCTCTTTACACACCCTATGGTCTATAGGACTCCTAGTCACTCTAGCATCCCTTGACCTAGCCCAATCTATCCACCAAGTATAGCTATCTTTCTTCCTAGCTTGCTTGCACTCCTCCTAGCTCCATTCCCTTACATAGTCCAATAAGGGATTTTAAGGCTTAATCAACTCCACAAGCTCTAAAAAGAGAAATTTTGACTTCCAAGGTGTTTTTTCATCAAATGAAGTGTCTCCAAGGTGTTGGTGAAGATGGGTTGATACCCGATTTCATAGTTTCTTCACAAAATAGGGCTACTAGAAAGAGCCCTATTAGGCCTCCTCTCCAGGTTTTAAGGGATTTTGACCCACTTCTTCCATAGAACCAGGGATAGGGTTCCAAAAGAACCTCTATTAAATTTCCCAACCCTCAAGGATTTTTGGGGTTTTGGGGCTTCAACTATCTGTACAGTGCCTCCACTAGAAATGAGGGTTTCTAGGGATTTTTAGGCTTCTCTGTGTCACATGGCTTGTCTGTCCGCAAAAAAACTTCTATGGAATGGCTAGAAATCTCTCCTTCACATTAGTGAACCTTCACTCATGCCTCTTGACTCCCTCAAAAGGGCTTGTCATGAAACTCTCTCCCTTGTCCTCTAGAGATTCTTCTCTACTGACCACACCTACCTAAGTACTGCTCAGTCTCGCCTAGGGTTGGGTCATAAAATAGCTTGCATGTGCATTCTAGAGCCCTTCTTGCATATGAGTACATGTTAGGGTCTTTAATACCATATCCCAAAGACCCATGGTGTTTCCACAGTGGGGATAGGAGTTACAGGCCCTACATTACAAACCCATTCAAACTAGATAGGGGATTGGCAAATTCAAAACAAAAACTTATATACAAATAAATGAACAAAGAAACTACTTTAAGAACTCAAAAATGAAATTAAACTCAACTAAACAAATGTACAATGTCCAAGATGCTAAGTTTAATTCATGAACATAATCAAATCATGCCATTAAGCTTGACTGTCACATGTGTTACAGTCACAGTCAAGTTTGTCCAACTCCAAGCAGTACACAATGAATGCCAACCCCTGAATTAGGGTTTTACAAGTCATAAATAGTATCCTTCTTGGGATTAGAGTGGGGTTAGGGCTTAGAGATGATTTAATAAGGCTTATAACTTCTTTGAGAAAAGTTGCTAGCAACTTTTGGAGCAACTTTTTCTTGCTCAAGCATCTTTTGCTCACACTATCTCTTAAGACCATCCTAAGGTCTATTACAAGGCACATTTGTGCTAAAACTTCCCAAAATCATTTTTCAAGACTATGACCAATCTAAACAAGTAGTGATCTCAAGATGACATCATGCCCTAAGTCACTGTACCATCAGAATTGTAAGACCAACCTAAGACTCTAGGACCTAAACTAGGCCTACACACACCAAGTGAGTGTCTAGCTCTTATTCTAGTTACAAACCTTCATATAGAAGTTCTTCCCAAAAAAATTGGTGATGGTGGGAGCCCTTAGAAGGGTGCTCTTGCACTAGTTTTGGGATGGTAGGCTGATCCAAAAGATAAATTGGTGCCAAATCTTTGTTAAAGAGTCTTCTAAAAATGACTCATAAACTTAGTGTCCCTATCTGACACAATGCTAATAGGTAACCCATGGATTCTCACAATTTATTTGAATAACAAAGATGCTATTTGACTTGCATCATTTGTGGTCTTGCATGGCACAAAGTGAGCCATCTTGCTAAACCTATGTACAACCACATAAAAACTATCCATTCCTTGTTTTGTCTTAGGTAACCCAACTACAAAATCCATGCTTAAGCATTCCCATGGCCTAGTAGGAATTGGTAGTGGTTGATAAAGACCAGCATTAGTAGAAGTGCCCTTGGCATTTTGACATAGTACACAACTCTCCACATACCTCCTAACATCAAGATTCATTCTAGGCCAAAATTAAAACCTTGAAACAAGGTCTTGAGTCTTAGTGATCCCAAAGTGACCACTCAAAGTACCATTATGTTTTTCTTGAATCAAATCCTCTCTAATAGAGCCTCTAGGAACACACAATTGATTCCCTTTGAACAAGAGATCACTTTGAAAAGTATAATCAACATATTTACTATAAAAATGATTCTTGTATTCAACAAATACCTTGTAGATGTCAGCAAAGTCCTCATCATCTGCATATAGATCCTTTAAATGATCTATCCCCATACTTTTCAACTGAATTTCTTGTAGTGTGAGGGCTCTTCTTGACAATGCATTAGCCACCTTGTTTAGTACACCCTTCTTGTGCTTGATATTGAAGGTGTAAGCTTGTAGGTACTCAACCCACTTCATGTGCTTGTGACTCAACTTCTCTTGTGAATTCAGTAAACTAAGTGCTTGATTGTCTGAATACACAATGAATTATTTTGGAAGCAAGTAATGCCTCCACTTTCTTAGAGCTTGGACAAATGCATACATCTCTAAGTCATATGAGGAGTACTTCCTCTTAGCCTCACTTAACTTTTCAGAATGGAAAGCCACTGGTCTACCCTCTTGGCTTAGAAAAGCCCCAATTGCTACATTGCTATCATTACATTCAATGGTGAATAGCTTCTCAAAGCTTGGTAGCACTAAAATAGGTTGGGTAGCTATCCTCTCCTTCAACAAATCAAAGCTCTTGTTAGCATCTTCATTCCAAACAAACTTAGTTTTCATTCCTCCTTTGATGGTATCCAACATAGGAGCACAAATTGCACTAAATTGTCTTATGAACTTTCTATAGTATTGTGCAAGACCATGAAAAATCCTTACCTCAGTTGTTGACCTTGGAGTAGGCCAATTCATGATAGCCTCCACCTTGGTCTTATCCATTTTCAGATTGCCATGTGATAAGACAAACCCAAGGTACACTAACTTTGATTTGATGAACTCACACTTCTCCAAGTTGATCATCAACCTCTCCTCATGCAAATTCTTGAAGAAAATATCAAGGTGTTCCAAATGCTCACTCCTTGTCTTGCTAAAAATTAGTATATCATCTAGATACACAACTACAAACTTGCCTATGTAGTCCTTGAGTACTTCATTCATGAGCCTCATGAATGTGGAGGGGCATTTGACAAACCAAATGGTATGATAAGCCATTCCTATAGTCCTTCATTGGTCTTGAAGGCTATCTTCCATTCCCCACTTTCATGGATTCTTATTTGGTCATAGCCACTCTTCAAGTCTATCTTGCTATAGTACTTTGCTTCACCTAAATAGTCCATTAAGTCTTCAATTCTAGGGATAGGGAACCTATACCTTATGGTTATCCTATTGATAGACCTTGAGTCATTACATAACCTCCAAGCTCCTCCTTTATTAGGTGCAAGTATAGTAGGTACAACACATGGACTAATACTCTTCCTAATTAGGCCTTGGTCTAATAGCTCTTGTATTTGTCTTGCTATTTCCTCATTTTGTTGAAGGGTCATCTTGTAAGCATCTTTGTTAGGTAGGGTAGCTCCTTGGATAAGGTCTATCCTATGGCTTATGGCTCTTTGAGGGGGTAAGGCTGATGGTTGTCCATCACTTACAATGCCTTGGTAAGTCTGGAACATACCTTGAATCTCCCTTGGTAATTCAGTCTTCTTGGCTAGCTTGCCTTCATCTCCCTCTCTTGGTTTCAACACTAATGCATAGCCTATGCATTCACTCTCTTCCATGGTTTGTAGGAACTATTTTTCATGTACCATAAGAACATTTGGACCTGCTATCTTCACTTCTGCATCCTCCAACAATGACTGAATTTTGAAGGTTACATTATCTTTCTTGAAAGAATAGGAATTCTTCCCTCCATCATGTATGGCTTGGTGGTCAAATTTCCATGGTCTACCTAGGAGAAAATGACATGCATCCATAGGCAAAAAATCACACAACACTTTGTCTTTGTACCTTCCAATGGAGAACTCCACCCATGCTTGCTCATTCACAAACACATGTTAGCCTTTGTTAAGCCAAGTGACCTTGTAAGGATTGGTGTCAGAAATTCTTGTCAACTTGAGCTTGCTAACTACTTCCTTTAACACTATATTATCAGTAGATCTTGAATCAATGATGACCCTACATACATTCCCCATTATCTTGCATTTGATCCTAAACAAAGATCTCCTTTGGCTTGGCTCCTCCTTCACCGGTTCCTTGATTAGAGTCCTCCTCATCATAAGGTTCTCTCCTTCCTCTGAATTTAATGGTACCTTAGCATGCTTGTCTACTGCATTGGACTCATCATGAACTAAGTTAGTCCTCTTATTACATCCTTGTGATGAACCACCTTTCTCCGAGCATCTATAGGTAGGGTGCCCCATTTGATTGCAATGGTAGCACTTCATATTGGAAAAATAATTGCCTCTTCCTCCTTGTGAAGAACCACCACTTCTTCCTCTAAAGTTAGAGTTATAATTTCTTCCTCTACCACCTCTACTTGAGCTTCCTTCTTGCTGCTCACTAAAATTTACCTCACCTTGAGCTCTTGAATCAGAACTTCTTCCACCATAGCCACCTCTTTGACCTTTGGTATCTTTGCCTTTGCCTTTTCCTTTGGAAGTTTCTTGCTTTCTCTTTCTCTTCTCCTCTATCTTCAAGGCCATTTGATAGCATTGCCTAATGTATTTGAAGTTCACTAGACTCATCTCCTCTTGAATAGACCATTTGAGGCCATTCAAGTATCTTTCAAGCTTAATGCTCTCTTCTTCAACTACCTTGGATCTCAAAAATAGTTTTTGAAACTCCTCAGTGTAGGCTTGGACATCCAAATCTTTTTTCCTAAGATTGTGTCTCCTTCTATGCATTTGGACTTCATAGTCATCAGGAAGGTAGGTTTGCTTGACTTTGGATACCATACCCTTCCATGTCACAATAGAACCTTTTCCATCCTTCTCTCTCTTAGTTTGTAGAGACTTCCACCAAGTAAGAGATGAACCTCTTAGTCTAGACTTGGCCACCATAAATTTTTGTGCTTTAGAGATACCATCACATTCAAAATGGCTCTCTATGCTATCAATCTAATCCACAACTCAATCTGGATCCATTTGTCCACTAAATAGTGACACACCTTCCAAAGCTTTACCACTCAATGCTTTTAATGCCTTTAAGAATGACTCTTTAGGAAGAACAAGGTCAGGTGTTGGTGCTTCTTCTTCCAACTCTAATTCCTTCTCCCCTACCTCAACTTCTTCCTTTTGGTCAATCTTGTCCTTGACCTTATTTGCTTTGTCTTGGACTTCACCCAAGAGCTGCTCCATTTGAGCTAGTCTTTGCCTTAGCAATTTGTTATCCTCATCTTGTTCCTCAACCTTCTTGGTTAATTCAGAATTAGTCACCATGGCTTTATCTAGTGTATTCTCTCCTACTAATTTAGAAGATTTCAACATTAACCACAATCTTGATCAACCAAGCTCTAATACCAATATGATGTATGATAAACTTAAAGGCTTGTTTTCACACCCTCCAAGAGACTTCACTTGCCTCCTATTATCCTATTCATCTGTAGGATCTTATAATAAGATTATATCATTAACTAAGACCTATTCAAACTCTACTATAAGAGTCAATCTCTGAAAACTTAACCTTGAATGATCAACACCTTAGTTTTGATTCACTTCTCCACACTCACTTAGAAGGCTCTAAGTGCCAAATCTCCATAAAAATGCTCCAACATTGTAGGGGTCTTCTCCTTCATGAAAAAATTATTTTTCTTTCCCATTTGATCCATCTTGGAAGTGTCTACAATCATCTTCTAATCAGATTCCATGAATCATCATGAATTGACCTTAAAAATAGGCCTATTCTAGTAGCCTTCACCAATCCGTTTTTCCCCTTTTTGGAAATTTTTTCCCAAACAACTTAGAAAAATAAAATTTTTGTCAGATACTATTTTGGGAGTTTTAAAAATTTCATAAAGGTTATGGGTCTAAAAGTGACCGTACAAGGGCTTCCTACAAACAAGGACAAGAGGCCTAATAGGCCTAATTTCTAGGTCTGAACTGTGATTTTGATAGCAAACTTGTTCAAACAAAATCCTAAATGATTGGTATGGATTCTATCTTCAAAAAATAGTTAGATATAATGTTTAACTTCATGAAAAATTTCTGGAGCAGTACGGATCCGTACAACCATGCAATGTTTCTTCACTCTTTTAACCTCTAGACCTCTAACCGGGCTGCACAAACTCGCCTAGGGCCTAGCATATAAAATAGTTCCTCATGATTTTAAGACTCCTAACTCCTAAAAATATATACAAAAATTACTCCTTTTCCATTTCCATCTAACATGAATGATTATCCACGATTAGACTTCATGGAGGAGCCATGACTTCCTAAACTACTCAAAACACTAGCAAATTAGACACCCTGAACTAGATTGCTGAAAAATAGAAGATAGATGACCTCAAAATGACTAATAATTCAAATAAAAAAGTTCATAAAAAACCTATAGAACACTAATCCAGCACTATTTTTAGTTGTTCAGTCCATTTAGTATGACTGTCAACACAAAAACACCATAAAATCATTGTAAAAATGCTTGCAGAGCTCTATTAACTTTCTCTAAACTATTAAAATGATTCCATAATACTTTGTGTTCAAGTATTAGGTATCATTAGATGCCATTTACTTCATTTTAGGGCCTTTTGGATGATTCCCCACCTCGTAAAGTTTAGGGGATCCAAAGCTATCCGATTTGCATGCCATTTTTGCAATTAGTGCAAATCTTAATAACAACTTCTTCTCAACAATTGGAAACTTTGTCATGTGCCTCAATCCTATATTCTAGGACTCATAACCTCCTATGTTTCTATTAGAAATTAAAGTCCACCAAGATAACTAAGAGGGGGGGGGGGGGGGGGGGGGCGGTGAATCAGTTATCAGATAATTATAACTTTTATCATCTTCAACAACATTAAACCATAATAGTAATAGCAATATAATTACCAGCCATAGAAAGATATTCATACATAATAACAAAATGACACAATGACATAAGATATGTTGACTAGGGAACCTCTTGATCAAAGAGTAAATCCTGATGGGAATGATGCCCACAAAAGATGCACTAATTGTTAATATGATTTAGAACAACAAAGAGGGGGGGTGAATCAGTTGTTCTCAGGTCTTGATGTATAAAATAACTTCAAAATTTTTTCCTTAAATTAGATCAAGCAACCAAAACAAACTCGGTCATCATTGATTCAATAATAGAAACATATAACACTGGAGTCCACTACCTAGATGTAACTAACTTGTAAAACACATAAATGTTCAAACCAAAACATTCACACAAGTATTGACACCATGATTTATAGTGGAAACCCAATATGGGAAAAACCACTTTGTAACATGTTACTATTATTTTCACTCTTCTGAAGTGAGCTTGGTTAAAAGCCAACCCTGTCAAATGTTACAATACACACTATCAGGTGTGACCCAGTTAAAGGATTTCAATCACCCTATTAAAAGTGAGCCTTGTTACATGACTTACATACACTCCATTAGAATGCAACCTTGTTCAAAGGATTTAACATATGACTATTAGGTCAACCTCTCTTAAAAGGATTTTGACTGTTGCAATGGTTAGAAAGTAGTAGTAGTATTGATTTGAAAAACATACAACTCAATTTGCAAATATCAGATCCAATTCCATACACAAATGTTGGTTTACTGACTTTGAAACTTTGCCATTTCCATCTCTGATTTGCTTGTAACTTTTCTTCAAGCAATCACCACACTCCTCCCTCAACCTTTTTTCTTATACAGTCAATAAAACTTAATGTTCTTCCAACATCTCCTTCACCCATGCATTCTCATACCTACTGTTTAGGTTCCCTTAATACTTTTCTCTGTTAGGTTAACTTATCTTTTTCCACTTGATCTCCTTCGTAGATCTTAGGGTTAGGTCAGATTCATTGAATCTACCCACTTCATGTTCTTCATCTCCTCTTCTAGAATCATCTCAAATCTCATAAAGATTTACAATAAAACATTTTACAAAGTATTAAATGCTTTCATACAATCAATAAATAAAGTCAACACATTTTACATAATCCAAGAATTCAACAATGTCGGCTCCAAATCTGAATTCTCTTCAAATATAAAAATGCTGATGCTCGGTCAATACTGTGATCTTCCACTCGGTCTTCATGTAAAACGCTCGGTCACTACTAAAACTGTTTCCTCGGCATATACTGTCTTCATCGACAATTAACTGATACTCGATCGACACTAGATTTTTGCTCGACATACACTAACTCGATCGACACTAACATAACTCAACTTAAACATGATTTCTTTATTTTTTCTTGGTTAAGTCTTTTAGTCCTCAATCTTACTAAGATAAAAAATACATTGTCCCATCATTGTACAACATAGTCAAGTACACTTTGCAGTATCAAGATAACTCAACCTTTCCCTAGGTGCTATTATTGCCATCCTTTCTTTCCCTTCTCACAATAGATATAGTACTTTCCTAAGTAGCAACAGTCTTACCAGTTAAGGTTTTACATCAATGACAATACAATAATTGCTTCAATTGCAGTTTCCAACAATCTCCCTCTTTGGCATTGCTGGCAACACCATATGATATCACCTGAATAACACATGGATTACCAACCAATCCAAAAAATTATCTATTCATCAAAGAAAATTTATAATATCCTTAGCTTCATTCTGATTTAGAATCTATAAATATCACTTCTATGACCATCAGAAGTATTTGGATCTTCCTCTATCCTGATCTTTCATTTTTGTTCATCATCCCTACTCTTTAGTTCATGTGTTATAATATCATTTTAGTTCAATCTCCCTCTTTGACAAAAATGCCAAAGCAACAATGAAAACTTACATCCAATAGATGTAGATATATCTATACAGCTTAGTGTTTCTCCCTCTGTGAACTTTCTTATGACTGATTTGTTGTCTTTGCTTCTTCTTCACAGCTCTAGGACAGTCCTAAAGTGTGACAATCTTCTGCATCAATTTGTCAATTTTTTTGCTATAGCATATTTGATGCAGTGCTCCTAGCTTGATTAGGCAGCCTTAGTTATGGGAAGGACCCCTAATTGACTTCTCAAGTACTCATGAGCTTCTTTAGGTAAAGCTTTAGTGAATATGTCTGCCAATTGTTCTTTTATATTCACATATTCCATTTGGACTTCCTTGTCTTGTACCAATTCCCTCAAATAGTGATACTTGATTGCTATATGCTTGGTCTTAGTGTGCATCACTGGATTCTTAGAAATATTGATGGCACTTGTGTTGTCACATAAAATAACAAGTTCAGTGATTTCTTCTTTCATGCCTATCAACAACTGTTTTATCCATATTAAATTTGAATAGTTTACTACAGCAGCAACATACTCAGCTTCAGCAGTAGATTGAGAAATGCAATTTTGTTTCTTACTTGTCCAAGAGACTAAGCTCTATCCAAGAAAGAAAGCTCCATCACTAGTGCTCTTTCTATCATCTACATTTCCTACCCAATCAGCATCAGTGTATACTCTAAGTTCAAATTTGTCATTCTTCTTGTAATATAACCCATAGTTAGCAGTTCCTTTCAAGTATCTCATGATTCTTTTCACCACCATCATGTGTGTTTCCTTAGGATTGGTAGAGAATCTTGCCACAATCCCAACATCTAGTGCAATATTTGGTCTACTATGTACAACATACTATAATTTTCCAATCATGGATCTGTACAAAGTCTGGTTAACTTCTGCAACATCATCATTCTTAGATAACTTTTTTCCAGTAACCATAGGAGTTCCCACTAGTCTAGCATCTTCCATTCCAAAAGTTTTTAGTATTTCATTAACATACTTAGACTGTGTAATGAAAATTCCTTTCTTCATTTGATATACTTGTAAACCAACAAAGAATTTAATCTCACCAAACATACTCATTTCAAATTCAGTTTGCATTTCTTTTGAAAATTTTTTACACAATGCATCTTGTCCACCAAAAATAATGTCATCAACAAAAATTTTGGCCAATAGAATACCTTTTCCTTCTTCATCCTTCAAGTATAGATTTCTTGTGTCATTTGTTCTTGAAAATCTAATCTACATCAGATAGTTATGCAACCTCTCATACCATGCTCTGGGAGCCTGTTTCAATTCATACAATGCTTTGTTCAATTTGCATACCATGTGTCTTCTGTTTGGATCAATAAAACCTTCTGGCTATTCTATGTAGACTTCTTCTTCTAGTACACCATTTAAAAATGTAGACTTGACATCCATTTGATATACCTTGAAATCTTTATAAGCAGCATATGCAAGCAGAGTTCTTACTCCTTCCAATCTAGCTATAGGGGAAAATGTCTCCCAATAATCTATTCCTTCTTCTTGTGCGTAGCCTTTGCATACCAGCCTAGCTTTGTTCCTAGTGATTTCACCTTTTTCATTCAACTTGTTTTGAAACACCCACTTTGTTCCTATAACATTCTTATCTGCAGGTCTTGGCACCAAAGTCCAGGTTTCATTCTTCTCAATCTGGTCAATCTCTTCATTCATTGCTTGTATCTAGTCTTCATTTTCTAATGCCTCTTTAGTTGTCTTAGGTTCAAACACACATAGTAAGCATGTTGGATCCTTGGTTTTGCTTCTGGTCTAAATTCCAGTGTCTTTATCTCCAATTATCTATTCAGGCTTGTGATGTCTTCTTACATATTTTGCCAAAATAGGTTCAACATTTTTCTCCTCTATTTCATTAGGTTCCTCAACAAGATTGTCAGATTTAGCCTCAAATGCTCAGCAACCTCTTCCTGATACTCAACAACATTGTCTTGTAGCACGACATGTTCTTGTTCTCTCTCGGCACTATTTTCCTGATGCTCGACATTGTTTGCCTAAGACTCAGCATCAGGTGCAAGTCTATTGCCTGCCTCTTCTATTTCCTCAATGTACACAAAAGATCTGTAATCTTCTGGTTCTCTTTTGCTGTTGGCTTCATTTCTTTCTGCATACTCATCAATTTTTACATTCACACTTTCCACAATTTTGTTAGTGTTAGAGTTCAAACACTTATAAGCTTTACTTTTTGTGGAGTAGCCTAGGAATATGCCTTCATCACTCTTGGCATCAAACTTTCCATTCATATTGTCTTTCAATAAGTAACACTTTCTTCTAAAGATTCTAAAGTATTTAACACTTGGTGCATGCCCATACCATAATTCATAGGGTGTTAGATTTGTACCTTTCTTGATCTGTACCCAGTTAAGAGTGTAAACAACTATACTTATAGCTTCTTTCCAGTATTTCTATGCCACATTCTTTTCAATCAATAATGTCCTTGCACAGTCCAAAATAGATCTATTCCTTCTTTCTACTATACCATTCTGTGGAGGTGTCCTTGGTGTAGACATTTATATTTTGATTTCTCTATCATTGCAAAATAGATTGAATTCATTTGATGTAAATTCTCCACCTCAGTCAGATCTAAGACATTTCAGGTTCCTACCTATCTCCTTCTCAACTTTTGCTAAATACCACTTAAAAATTTGAAAAGCATCAGATTTTTCTTTTAGAAACATTACATGCATCATCCTGGTATGATCATCAACAAACAAGATAAAGTATCTAGCTCCATAGTAACTTTGTATACCCATAGGTCCATAAAGGTCAGTATGAACCAAATCTAAAATGTGTTCAGAAGTAAAGGTTTTGCTCTTGAAACTTGACTTAGTCATTTTTCCTAACTGGCATTCTTTGCATATCACAATCTCAGGTTTCTTCAATCTAGGTAGGCCTCTTACTTATCTCTACCAGATTGTCAAAGTTAACATGACATAGCCTCTTATGCCATAACCAAATTTCATCAAGTTGTGCAATCATACATATTTCTTTAGATAGGTCAAGATAGAACAAATTACCTCTAGTCTACTCACCACTTCCAATTAGTTCACTAGTAGCATCAAATATCTTAGCTTTCTTGTGATGAAATTCCACTTGGTAGCTAGTTCTGTTGAGCTGAGCAACACTTAGCAAATTATAATTCAATCCTTCAACCCAATAAGCATTTTCACAAGAGATTTTATCAGTCAGTTTAATCAATCCTTTTCCTCTAACAGGACATGGTGCATCATTACCAAATGTTACACTTTTACCTTTATAATGATGTAAGGTCTCAAACTTACTTTTGTCACCAATAATGTGATGTGAACAACCACTATCTATAATCCATTTGTCATTCTTGTTCACATAGGAAATCAATGCATTTTTCTCATCCTCATCAGATTCACCTTTCATTGCAACATAGACTACCTCAATTTCAAAATCATTACTATCAGTGTTAGTCTCTTCTTAAGCAATGTAACAAGATTTCTTACCTTTTCTTTTGTAGTCTTTGTACCTTTGGTAGCCTTTGTCATCTCTTCTATCTTTGTGTCTGCTATTTCTTTCTTCATCTTTATCCTTCCTATCAGGATATCTAGTAGCTATATGACCGACTTTATTACATGCAAAACATATAATAGGGAGTTTACCTTTATATTTTCCTTTTCCTCTTCTCAGTCTTCTAGCCATAAGAGCTTCTAGATCTTCTAGATCTTGATTAGTAGTGTCACTGTCACTTTTACTTTCTCTTTCACTTTCACTGGTGCATCTTTCTTTTTCTTTCTTTGGCTTATTCAGAACTAACTGTGACTTAAAAGTAGATTCAACATTTCCAATACTACCAATAGTGAAATTATCATAGTTAGATAGTTCAAAAGTAGTCAATTTTCCAATCAAACCTTCCAAAGTAAGCACATTACCAAAGTTACATCTAGATTCCTGAATAGCTGAGATCTTAATAGCATATATAGGACATAGGGTTCTGAGCACTTTTCCAATTATGGTCTCATCATCAATAGTTCCATTTTCTCCTCTAATGGCATTCACAACTTTTATTCTACCACAATATTGTGCAATGTTTTCATCTTCATTCATTCTCATTTCATCAAACTTACCTCTAAGACTCTTGACTTTGGCTTTCAACACATATAGATCACCACCATAGATCTTTGCAAGAGTGTCCCACATATCTTTAGTAGTTGTGCAGTCCTTAATATCCTCAAATTTTGGATAGCTTAGAGAAAATGCAATTTCTAGCATTGCTTGATTATGTTCTTGCTTAGCTCTCATTTCCTCGGTAGTCAAAGGTGCAACAAGTGTGACATAGTCATGCTCAATATAGTATTTTGTAGAATCACCAATACTGGCTAGATGCAGCTTCATCAAGCTTTGCCATGCAGGGAAGTTTTCTTTGTTCAGCTTCGGTACCTCCTTCTCATACATCTTGATCATTTTTTTCAAGTCCCTTTAAACTTGTTTTCTGTAGACACCAATAAGCAACATAGCTTTGATACCAATTGTTAATATGATTTATAAAAACAAAGAGGGGGGGTGAATCAATTGTTCTCAGGTCCTGATGTATAAAATAACTTCAAATTTTTTTCCTTAAATCAGATCAAGCAACCAAAACAAACTCGGTCATCATTGATTCAATAATAGAAACATATAACACTGGAGTCCACTACCTAGCTATAACTAACTTGTAAAACACAGAAATGTTCAAATCAAAACATTCACACAAGTATTGACACCAAGATTTATAGTAGAAACCCAATATGGGAAAAACCACTTTGTAACATGCTACTATTATTTTCACTCTTCTGAAGTGAGCTTAGTTAAAAGCCAACCCTTTCAAAGGTTACAATACACACTGTTAGGTGTGACCCGGTTAAAGGATTTCAATCACCCTGTTAAAAGTGAGCCTTGTTACAAGACTTACATACACTCCATTAGAATGCAACCTTGTTCAAAGGATTTAACATATGACTGTTAGGTCAACCTCTATTAAAAGGATTTTGACTGTTGCAATGGTTAGAAAGTAGCATTAGTATTGATCTAAAAAACATACAACTCACTTTGCAAATATCAGATCCAATTCCATACACAAATGTTGGTATACTGACTTTGAAACTTTGCCATTTCCATCTCTGATCTACTTGGAACTTTTCTTCAAGAAATCACCACACTCCTCCTTTAGCCTTTTCACTTATACAGTCAATAAAACTTACTGTTCTTCCAACATCTCCTTCACCCATGCATTCTCATACCTAATGTTTAGGTTCCCTTAATACTTTTCTCTATTAGGTTAACTTGTCTTTTGCCGCTTAATCTCCTTCATAGATCTTAGGGTTAGGTCAGATTCATTGAATCTACCTGCTTCACATTCTTTGTCTCCTCTTCTAGAATCATCTCAAATCTCATAAAGATTTATAATAAAATGTTTTACAAAGCATTAATTGCTTTCATACAATCAATAAATAAAGTCAACATGTTTTACATAATCTAAGAATTCAACAATGTCAGCTCCAAATCTGAATTCTCTTGAAATATAAAAATGCTGATGCTCGGTCAATACCGTGATCATTCACTCGATCTTCATGTAAAATGCTCGGTCACTACTAAAATTATTTCCTCGGCATATACTATCTTCGTTGGCAATTAACTGATACTTGGTCGACACTAGATTTTTGCTCGACATACACTAACTTGATCGACACTAACATAACTCGGCTTAAACATGATTTCTTCATTTTTGCTCGGTTAAGCTTTTTAGTCCTCAATCTTACTAAGATGAACAATATATTGTCCCATCATTGTACAACATAGTCAAGTACACTTTGTAGTATCAAGATAACTCAACCTTTCCCTAGGTGCTATTGTTACCATCCTTTCTTTCCCTTCTCACAATAGATATAGTACTTTCCTAAGTAGCAATAGTCTTACCAGTTAAGGTTTGACATTAATGACAATACAACAATTGCTTCAATTGTAGTTTCCAACACTAATATGAATATTTCTTGTGAGAGGATGGACTTTGTTAGGAGTCTTATTAAATACATTCAGTACATATGAATCCCTGTTAGGACATTTTGAATCCCTGTTAAAAGATTCTAACCCTGTTAAGAGTTATAGAAGATAGAAGGACCCATTGCCCAAACAACTTCAGGGTAAGATCACTGAACACACTGTCCAAATAATCTTTTCATTATTCAATAGAATAATATGTTACCTCTTCTTAGACTATGCCAAGCTACACTCACTGTTACATCAGATCTCAATTTCAGATCTTTGTACTTCGCATGTCTTCCTTCACAATTTCACTCTCATACTTAGCTCTTTTCTTCACTTCATGCATACCGCATCACACATCATCACTACAACTTCATTAAAATTACATATCAACTACATATCAATAAGGAAATACATTCCTTCCTTTATACCACACTCAAATAATTACAGATGAGTTGGCATACAATTACAAAATAAAAGTTTCCACAGGCTACACCAAAATTACATAAAACTGTCAGCTTCCAAATACAATAAATCTTCACTCGTGTGACCTCAAAGTCTGAGCTATCATCCACATCACTATCAATGTGTCTCCAACTTCCCTTTAACTATGAAAAACTAGATTCCATCCCGATTAGGAGATATGATCTGATTTCCACAAACCGCTACTCAGGAGCACTGCCTGAACACTGCTTCTACCAAAATGATCATAACTTCCATGAATCAATGAAGTACTATCTATGATCTTAACCATAGACATATGACATATCAAAAAGTATAACCTCAACATCACATAGCTCCAACTGCAATAACCCATGTGTGCTAATCCAAACTCTATCTGCTTCTCTGCAAGTCTTCGGTAAATCATTGTGTTGACATCAATGACAATCATAGTCATGAATCTAACAACAAATACTACAGAATGGCTATCAAACACTTTATCATTCATCCTAACAATCTCCCCCATTGGCATTTATGGCAACATAGATGAAAAACATCCAATGTTCCAAAAATCAAATACTGCAACACTGCTTCTTCAAATCCTCTTCATCAATCAAATCTTGCTTTGTTATCCTATTCAATTCTCTCATATTGTTTTTCATGCATATTTCTCCCCCATTTACATCAATGATATAAATTCCATCACTAAGTCAACAACAACTCAATGTCAAAAGACACTTTTTAGAAAATACATTTACTAGAGTCCTCATGACTCAGCTCAAATACACATACTGCCCCATAGAGGAAGTACCATCATCCAGTCCATAAGAAAGATAGGGCTCATATACCACTGGATAGATGCAACCAACTACATGACTTCTCAAAAGTAGGCTGGGGCATAACCCCAAGCATACCTCTCAGATACTCAAATATATCTTTAGATAAAGGCTTTGCGAATATATCTGCTATCTGCTCGTTTGTACTTATGTACTCAAGTCTGACTTCTTTTTTAGCAACTTTCTCTCTTACAACATGATACTTAATCTCTATATGCTTTGTATTAGAATGTCATATAGGATTCTTAGACATACTAACTGTACTGGTGTTATCACAATGTATGACAATAGGTTCAACAAATTTTATTCCAATATCCTTCAGCATCTGCTTCATCCAAATTATCTAGTTACAATTGTTTGCTGCTGCTACATATTCTTCTTCTACTGTGCTTTGTGAGATACAATTCTACTTCTTTCTTAGCCAAGAAACTAATCTTCCTCCAAGGAAAAATGCTCCTCCACTGGTGCTTTTCTTATCATCAACTTTGCCTCCCCAATCAGCATTTGTATATGCACATAGGGTAAAATCATCAGATTTTTCATACCATAATCCATAGTCCATTGTGCCTCTTAAATATCTTAGTATCCTCTTTATTGTTGCATAATGTGATTCTCTAGGTTCAGCTTGAAATCTTGCTATAATTCCAATTGAATGTGCTATATCAGGTCTTGTATGAGTCAAATACTGCAATCCTCCAATCATAGATTTGTATTTCTTTTGTTCTACTATAGGTGTCTCATCTCTGCTAGATAACTTATGTCCAGTCACCATAGGTGTTCCAATTGGTTTACAATCCTCCATTCCAAATCTTTTCAACAAGTCATTAAGGTACTTTGTCTGACTTACAAAAATACCATCATTGTTTTGTGTTATCTGTAATCCCAAAAAGTATTTCATTTCACCAATCATACTCATTTCAAATTCAGTCTTCATTTCATCAGCAAATTTGTCACTAGCTTCATCTTCTCCTCCAAAGATAATGTCATCAACAAAAATAACTATAACTAACAAACCATTTTCAATTTCTTTTGTGTACAGATTGATATCAGTTGTACCTTTTATAAATACCAACTTTAACAAATACTTATCCAGTCTTGCATACCAAGTTCTAGGTGCTTGTTTAAGTCCATATAAAGCTTTCTTTAATTTACATACCATGTCTCCTTCTTGAGTTAAAGGAAAACCTTTAGGTTGCTCAATGTAGAATTCTTCTTCCAATTCTCCATTCAGAAATGTTGACTTCACATCCATCTGATACACTTTGAATTTTTTGTAGGTTGCATATGCCAAAAAAATTCTTACTACTTCAATTCTTGCAACAGGTGAAAAAGTCTCTTCATAGTCAATTCTTTCTTGTTGTGAGTAACCCTTACATACCAATCTTGCTTTGTTTCTTACTACTTCTCCTTGTTCATTCATCTTGTTTCTGAATACCCATTTAGTTCCAATAACATTCTTGTCTTTAGGTCTAGGGACCAATTCCCATGTCTTCTTCTTTTCAATCTGATCTAGTTCTTCTTTCATAGCATTAGTCCAACTTTCATCTTCACAAGCTTCATTAGTAGTCTTAGGTTCAATTTGAGAAATCAAACATAACTGTTCTTGTGCCTTATTTTGAGTAAGAACTCCTCTTTTGATGCTCCCAATAATCTATTCAAAAGGATGATTCTTTAACAAACTCTTGCTAGGTGTCACTGTCTCAGATCTCTCTTCAGATGTAGGTTCTTCAATAGCTTCACTGTGCCTTTCATTCAACAAATCACTGTCAGTTTCATAAAACAATTTAGTAGTTCTAGTATTAGGCTTAGGATGAGCTTCTTCATTAGATTCATAATCAAGCATTCTTTCTTGAATTTTGAACTTTTCATCAACTTTAACATTTGTGCTCTCAACAATAGTCTTAGTTCTTTTATTGAAACATCTATATGCTTTTCTTTCCAAATAATATCCAAGAAATATACCTTCATCACTTCTAGGATCAAACTTTCCTATATCATCATCTCTCTTTATATAACATTTGCTTCCAAAAATTCTAAAATACTTAACTAAGGATGCATGTCCAAACCATAATTCATAAGGTGTCTTGTCTGTGTCTACTTTGATTTGTACTCTGTTCATTGTATACACTGTTGTGTTCAATGCTTCTCTCTATAATACCTTCACCAAATCATTCTCAAACAACATAGCTCTTGCTGCTTCAGTCACTAATCTGTTCCTTCTTTCTACAATGCCATTTTGTTATGGTGTTCTAGAGGCTGAATACTGTCTTTTAATGCCATTTTCTTCACAAAAGTTGTTAAACTCTCTAGAAGTAAAGTCTCCACCTCTATCAGATCTTAAACATTTAATTTTCATTCCAGATTCATTCTCAACTTTATTCTTAACAATCCTAAACTTATCAAATGCTTCAGATTTTTCTTTAAGAAATGCAATCCACATCATTCTTGTAAAATCATCAACAAGAATCATAAAATACCTTTCTCGATAGAATCCTCTAGTCCTGGTAGGACCACTCAAATCTATATGAAGAATTTCTAGCTTCTCTGTAGATGTAAACTTCTTACTAGGAAAAGAACTTCTCTTCTATTTAGCCATTACATAGTCTTTGCAAATCATGTTAGTAGGCTTCATAATCTTAGGTAAATCTCTCACTACAAGTGTAGTGCTTACTTTCACAATGTTATCAAAGTTTATATGATGAAACCTTCTATGCCATAACCAACTGTCATCAATCTTTGTAATCAAACATGCCATCTTAGTATGATTCAACTAAAATACATTACCTCTAGTTCTAGATCCAGTTCCAATCAAATTCCCATCTTTATCCTTTATCACACAAGTTTTCTTAGTAAACCAAACTTGATATCCCTTATCAACTAACTGTCCAACACTCAAAAGATTATGTTTCAATCCATCAACAAAATAGACATCATCAGTATTAGTCTTTCCATCATGAGTAATAGATCCTATACCTTTAATCAAACAAAGTGCATTGTTTCCAACTCTAACAACTCCACCATCATATTCATTCAACTTTATGAACTTTTTCATGTCTCCAGTCATATGATGTGAACAACCACTATCTATAATCTAATCAGCTTTCTTTTCAACTTGAGAAACTAAAGCTTTTTCTTCTTTAACATTAGATTTAGGAATTTCTTCTTTAATTGCTATGAATCCTATGTCATCATTATTCTTAGTATCACTTTCACTTAAAGTTTTTTCTATACTAGCTTCAAGATCTTCATCATTAGCATAATAACATTCCTTAGATCTTCTAGGTTTGAAATTGCTTTTGTACTTTTTAACTCTCTTAGGACATTTAGATACAAAATGACCATATTCTTGACAAGTCCAACATTTAAAAATTTTCTTATTGTCTGGTTCTCTTTTCACAAGCAAGGCAATACCTTCTTCAATCTTCTTGTCTTCTTCATTTCTGGATCTGCTGCTGCCAGCATAATCTTTGCTCACACTAATTCTTCTTGACAAAGTAGGGAGAACACTAAGAGCACTGAATGCTATCTCCATTCTAGGTAAGTCTCCTGATAATCTCAGGTTCATTTCCATTGCTTCCAATCTTCCAAGAAGTGTCTCTCTTGTAAAGTTTGTTGTACAAGGTATCACTTGTTCAATCATCTATCTTGTCTTCTTAAATACAGGAGTCAATGTCCTTAGAATTTTCCATATCACTTCATTCTCTGTCTTTGTTCCTCCATAAGATTTTATACCTGAAATGATCTTTGATATTCTACCAATATAACTTCTAACAGATTCATCTTCCAACATTCTTATATCTTCAAATGTTCATATCCAATTATGTAATCTAACTCTTTTTGCATGTTCATCACCTTAAAAAGTAGAGTGTAAAGCATTCCAAATTTCATGAGATTTTTTTAAATATTTTACCTGACTGTACTCATTCTCTAGTAGTGCTATCAAAAGTGCTTCTCTTGCAAGTATGTTACACATGAATAGATCTCTCTCTTCTGCAGTACATGTTTCAAGATTGTCCTCTTCAATAATAGTCTTATTATTCTTTGTAATCAACCAATGACCTAGTCCTAAACATAATAGGTGTGTCTTCATCTTTTCTTTCTAGCTATCAAAATTCACTCAATCAAACTTAGGGCTCTCTTTCCTGAAATTCACCATGGATCTCCTTAAGCTGTTAAACTTCTCTTTCAAGGACTTGCCGCTCTCATACCAATTGTTAGAAAGTAAAGTCCACTAAGATAACTAAGAGGGGGGGGGGGGGTGAATCAATTATCAGATAATTATAACTTTTATCATCTTCAATAGCATTAAGCCATAATAGCAATATAATTACCAACCATAGAAAGATATTCATACACAATAACATAATGACACAAGCTATGTTGACTAGGGAACCTCTTGATCAAAGAGTAAACCCCGGTGGGAATGATGCCCACAAAGGATGCACTAATATGAATATTCCTTGTGAGAGGATGGAATCTATTAGGAGTCTTATGAAATACATTTAGTACATATGAATCCTTGTTAGGAGATTTTGAATCCCTGTTAAAAGATTCTAACCCTGTTAAGAGTTATAGAAGACAGAAGGACCCACTGCCCAAATAGCTTTAGGGTAAGATCACTGAACACACTGTCCAAATAATCTTTGCATTATTCAATAGAATAATATGTTACCTCTTCTCAGACTATGCCAAACCACACTCACTATTACATCAGAATTCAATTTTAGATCTTTGTACTTTGTATGTCTTCCTTCACAATTTCGCTCTCATACTTAGCTCTTTTCTTCACTTCATGCATACCGCATCACACATGATCACTAAAACTTCATTAAAATTCAACATAAAATACATATCAATAAGGAAATGCATTCCTTCCTTTATACCACACTCAAATAATTACAAATGAGTTGGCATACAATTACAAAATAAAAGTTTCCACACGCTACACCAAAATTACATAAAACTGTCAGCTTCCAAATACAATAAATATTCACTCATGTGACCTAAAATTTTTCACTATCATCCACATCACTATAAATGTGTCTCCAACTTCCCTTTAACTATGCAAAACCAGATTCCATCCTGATTAGGAGATATCATCCGATTTCCACAAACCGCTACTTAGGAACACTGCCTGAACACTGCTTCTACCAAAATGATCATAACTTCCATGAATCAATGAATTACTATCTGTGCTCTTAACCATAGACATATGACATATCAAAGAGTATAACCTCAACATCACATAGTTCCAACTACAATAACCCACGTGCACTAATCCAAACTCTGTCTGCTTCTCTGCAAGTCTTTGGTAAATCACTGTGTTGACATCAACGACAATCATAGTCATGAATGCAACAAAAATTGCTACAGAATGGCTTCCAAACACTTTAGAATTCATTCCTAACATTTTTGAGGATCCAAGGCCATTTATGACCTTATGGCATCTTTACATTAACAATTATGTGTTTAGAACACATTAAAGACTCCCACCTTTAACTAAGCTCCTAACACTAAGAAATTGAAATAACAACAAACATAGGTTAATTGGCGACCTTAGTCCTAGTGATTAATTCACTTAACCAACATGGAAAATGACCTTCTAAGGTCTAAAAATAGCTAAGCTAACTTCTTGACTTGGCTAGAGTCAAGTACAAGCCAAAAACAAATAAACAATGGAGGCTAGCCTAGGTGCTCCTGCACCAGATTTTATATTTAAAACATGTGTCCTAATGTAACATGCAAATTCAATGTAAACACATTCATATTCCAAAGTTAGAGTACTTCATATTCAGTTAGATAATTAATACATCATATCCAAGCAAGACATTTTTTAGATATATTATGTTTATTTTTAATATAATTTCTCCATTCACTATGGGCACTAGTAGGAAAGAATGGAGGTAAAAAAACCTATGGTCTCGCCCATGATAAATTTACTAAAAATCATATTTCATGCATGATTTAGTCCATATCAAGTGGTTCATCTCTCTCTCTAATAATATTTAATATTCTCTCATGGTCATCAGTATCAAGTCTCCACTTATGAATGCCACGTCCTGTCACTGGATGAAGAGATAGGACAGTGGCAATTACAAGATGGCTATATTGATAAACCTTATTGTTAGGTTGATAATCAACAAAATGAATCCCATGTTTAAGTATTTTGATTTTCTTCAAATATGTTCCTTGCACAATAATTGAACCTACACAGACAAGTTCAACAATGGTATATATATAGATGTAAAATTAACCATATAAACAAATGTATAATAAAATCAGAAGTTGGACCTCACTTAAGTTTAATATAGGTTGTGAAACTTCAATACAGTACTAACCTGTGGGAAACATAATTCCATCACTTGTTTCATTCTGCATTAGCTTCATCCTCTCCTTGCAGCAACATAATAAATAGTAACTAACACCTTCCACATTTCCAGGATCTACTACTATTGCAAAAATATGTCCTACATTTAAAGTGAACTTTTAATTTGAGGTTTGTAAATATAATTTAAACAAAATTTATTTATGAATTGAGTTTATGAATCCTTTTTAAATTTATTTATATTTATATATACATGTACATAAACACACACATACCAATTTTGATCAAACTTGAAATATGGTCATAATTTGTAGAAATCAATGGAATGTCATCAAAGCTTTCATCCCGAACTTCATCATTTGTGTTGGTAACATCTAGTGGAACCAAATTCCATTCACCGACATATCCACATTTTTTGTTGATACATTCATCATAGTTTTCAGAAATGATGTCATAACAAAAGCATGAGTAATCTCTAGTGTACAATGGCCACACATTACTATCTGTACTCATAAATGAATGCATGGATCTTGTTTTGTCTACTCTCTTGCATCCATGGACCGATCTTCTATCAGCACCTAAATAATAGAGAGACACGTGTAAAAATGAAAGACAAGTTAAAATCATGTGTATATATATGTGTGTGTGTGTGTGTGTGTGTGTGTGTGTGTGTGTGTGTCTGTATATGTATATGTATATGTATATGTGTATGTATATGTGTGTGTGTATATATATATATATATATATATAATCTACACATATATAAGTTAACTTTAATGATCAATAAATTTAAAGCACATGTACATAAATTATAACTAGACAACAAGTGATGTTGAAAATTAATACCTGATATCTCCTAGAATACTTGAAAGGGTATGACTTGATCTGATCGTGATGATGTGTTATTACGATTTGACACCATAAAATACATCTTGCACCACTCAAATACATCATGAGCATTATTTATATGATATCCCTGATAGTCCAGTTGATAGTTTCTTAAAACACATTTGATACAAGCTCCTGCACCATCATGCTCTCCCTTTTCATGTCCACTCTCCAAGAAACTCCAAATATGTGGTATCTTTTGGTATCGATGATATCGACATAGTGCATAAAATGGCCTTGTTGATTTAAATTGTGATGCACATCCATCTGACCAAAGGAAATGGTTTTCAATTTTGATGCCTTTGTTTTCCAAATATCCAAAAAATGTCTTAAAGTAATGTTGAACAAAATGTATGTCATGCTCTTTATCATCACTAATGTAAAAGTTGTATTCTTTCTTTATGACTTGTGCTTGATATGTACTTTCAACACCATCCAAACCTAATTTTGCATGTCGATAAGACACAGATACCATGATAGTGATATGCTCTATATAGTAGTATTCTTCTTGAAGTTATTTTTGAGAAACAAAGGAGTAATTCTCTGCAAAATCAACAACCGATAAAATTTTTCCAATTGGAAAAGTTTCTTTTAGTATTCGGAATTGTTATGCCTACCATTTAGCAAAAAAAATATGACGTATGTATGGTTGAATCAATTTACAAAAATTCTCCATAAATGTTGCAAGAGGTATATCTCATCTTCTACATATTCCAACCTTGTTGATTCTTTCTTGACTTTTGTTTTAGACTTTATGTACTTGTATCTCTTACATTTTACCATCCTCATCATGTCAGTATCTTTAAGTCTCAAAGGAAATCTAGCCAAATCCTTGCATGTTTGACAAGTTCCTCTTATGAAATCTATTTCAGGTATTTCATGATCAATTGATTTGTTACATAAGATTGATGCTATGAATTGGATTGGATGTTTAGGAAAATCATTTTGAGAACCACCACTTTCTTCTATATCTTTCTAAACCCTTGATAATAGAGATCGAATTCAATATGATATCAACAACAAGAAGTTTCAAAATATTTATTTATCTTTACAAAAAATGGCTTTAATCTTTCAAACATTGTTTGTCCAATCTTAATGTCAGGATTTGAGTTACAAAATGAGAGATACAATCCATGTTGTGTGGTGTCCAACCAATGGCTTGTGTGCTAAAAATATTCCTTAGGCCCAGTCCTCTTCTTGATAACGTCTCTTATATTTGGTGAAGGATGAGTATGATCAGTCCAAAATGATGTAAATAAGTTCCTAACAGTTTCATTAATCCTATCAAACTGAGGAGCTCTACACATTAGTGCCCAATTAGCTTCCAATGTAGTATCATCCAAATTGATTCTTGTTTTCAAATAATGTATCATTGTCTTCCTACTATACCTAATCTGAGATGAAAGTGAAGAAATTTGTCTTCTTTGGGACATGTTTTTATTTAAAATAGATGTCAGTGTCACCATTCTTGAAATGGACCTATCTGTAGATCTAGTTGTTTTTCCAATGGAATGCAAACCTTCCTTAACACTGTCAACAATATTTTTTTGTACGTTACATGATTTTAACTTTTTCAAACTTACATCTACACCCAACAATTTTAATGGCTCTTTTAACTCATCTTTAAGAAGTGTAATTGATAATAGTTGAGTTTTTTCAAGTGTACCAAGATTCTCAAATTGTTTCATTATTTTCTTAGAATTTTTACTCAATGCCCTCTTCGTAATATTTATGGGTTGTTTAGCATAATCTCTCAATTTTTCCACATCCATTTTAATTAAATGATCTATGATTTTATGATTAATTTTTCTCTTCAACTATTGGAGTAGACTAGCATTCTCATATGTTTCTTGCACTTCTGCTGCAAACAAAATAAAAAAATATCTTAATATCTCATCTTAAGAGGACCTTCATGAAATAAGTATTTACAAGGTTGAATGTCAAAGGTAATAATTTATAAACTAATGAGAGAAACACATACTTATTTGACCTTGGGTTGACCCGTCTGTAAATTCCATTACTTCAACTTGGGATTCCCCTTGTCCAACATTTTCAACATCAAGGGCTGCATGTACACAACAAAAATAATAAATCCTTGAGGGGAAAGACCCAAAATGCATATTCACCACTAAGAGACTAAATCAAGATAGTGAGAGAGAGAAGTGTACTTGTTTGATATTATCAGAGTTGTGCTTGTTGAGCTTGTGATGACCCTTCTCCATCTTCTGAAGGTTGTGCTTGTGGAGCTTGTGATGACCCTTCTCCAACTTCTAAAGGTTGGGCTTGTTGAGCTTGTGATGACCTTTCTCCAACTTCATAAGGTTGTTCTTCTTGAGCATTTCCTACATACGAAGTAAAAATTATTAAACAAAAACTTTCAAATTAATTCTAATTAGGCCCTAATTGATCTAATTAAGTCTTTAATTAAGTCTAATTACATCCTAATAGATATAAATATGACCTAATAGGTATAAAGAGGTCCTAATAGGTCTAATTGGGTCCTAATAAGTCATATTAGGTCGTAATAGGTTCATATTATGTCTAATTGGTCTAACTAGGTTCATATTAAGTCAAAATAGGTCCAAATAGGTCTAATTGGGTCTAATTGGTTCCTAATGGGTCTAATTGGGTCATAATTGGTCCTAATTCATCCTAATAGGTCTAATTGGGTCTAATTAGGTCCTAATAGGTCCTAATTGGTATAGAATTAAGTCCAATTAGGTCCTAATTGGTCTAATTAAGTCTAATTAGGTCCTAATTAGTCTAATTGAGTCTAATTAGGTCCTAATTGATCTAATTAAGTCTTTAATTAAGTCTAATTAGGTCCTAATAGATATAAATAGGACCTAATAGGTATAAAGAGGTCCTAATGGGGCTAATTGGGTCCTAATAAGTCATATTAGGTCGTAATAGGTTCATATTATGTTTAATTGGTCTAACTAGGTTCATATTAAGTTAAAATAGGTCCTAATAGTTCTAATTGGGTCTAATTGGGTCATAATTGGGTCATAATGGGTCTAATTCGGTTCTAATTATTCCTAATAGGTCTAATTGGGTCTTAATAGTTCCTAATTGGTCTAGAATTAAGTCTAATTAGGTCCTAATTGGTCTAATTGAGTCTAATTAGGTCCTAATTAATCTAATTAATTCTTTAATTAAGTCTAATTAGGTCCTAATAGATATAAATAGGACCTAATAGGTATAAAGAGGTCCTAATGGGTCTAATTGGGTCCTAATAAGTCATATTAGGTCGTAATAGGTTCATATTATGTCTAATTGGTCTAATTAGGTTCATATTAAGTCAAAATAGGTCCTAATAGGTCTAATTGGGTCTAATTGGGTCCTAATTGGTCCTAATTGGTCCTAATTGGGTCTAATTGGGTCCTAATAGGTCCTAATTGGTCTATAATTAAGTCTAATTAGGTCTTAATTGGTCTAATTAAGTCTAATTAGGTCCTAATTGATCTAATTAAGTCTTTAATCAAGTCTAGTTAGGTCTTAATAGATATAAATAGGACCTAATAGGTATAAAGAGGTCCTAATGGGTCTAATTGGGTCCTAATAAGTCATATTAGGTCACAATAGGTTCATATTATGTCTAATTGGTCTAACTAGGTTCATATTAAGTCAAAATAGGTTTTAATAGGTCTAATTGGGTCTAACTGGGTCCTAATTGGGTCTTAATGGGTCTAACTGGGTTCTAATTGGTCCTAATAGGTCTAATTGGGTCCTAATAGGTCCTAATTGGTTTTAATAGGTCTAATTGGGTCTAATTAGGTCTAATTAGTCCTAATTGGTCCTAATAGGTCTAATTGGGTCTAATAATAGGTCCTAATTGGTCTAGAATTAAGTCTAATTAGGTCCTAATTGGTCTAATTAAGTCTAATTAAGTCCTAATTGGTCTAATTAAGTCTAATTAGGTCCTAATTAGTCTAATCAAGTCTAATTATGTCCTAATTGGTCTAATTAAGTCTAATTAGGTCCTAATTGGTCTAATTAAGTCTAATTGGGTCCTAATAGGTCATATTAGATCCTAATAGGTTCATATTATATCTAAATAGGTCCTAATTAGTCTAATTAAGTATAATTGGGTCCTAATAGGTCATATTAGGTCCTAATAGGTTCATATTATTTCTAATTAGGTCCTAATTGGTCTAATTAAGTCTTATTGGATCTTAATTGATCTAATTAAGTCTTCAATTAAGTTTAATTAGGTCCTAATTGATCTAATTAAGTCTTTAATTAAGTCTAGTTAGGTCCTAATAGATATAAATATGACCTAATAGGTATAAAGAGGTCCTAATGGGTCTAATTGGGTCCTAATAAGTCATATTAGGTCCTAATAGGTTCATATTATGTCTAATTGGTCTAACTAGGTTCATATTAAGTCAAAATAGGTGCTAATAGGTTCATATTTTAGTCTTAATAGGTCCTAATAGGTCTAATTGGGTGTAATTGTGTCCTAATTTGGTCCTAGTGGGTCTAATTATGTTTCAATTGGTCCTAATTGGTCCTAATAGGTCTAATTGGGTCTAATTGGGTCTAATTAGGTCCTAATTAGGTCTAATTGGTCCTAATAGGTCCTAGTCAGGTCTAGGCAAGTCTAATAGGTCCTAATAGGTCATAGTTAGGTCTAGTTAGGTCTAATAGGTCCTAATACTTGTCTAGTTAGGTCTAATTGGTTTAGTTAGACCTCTAATTGGTCCTAATAGGTCCTAATAGGTCAGTTAATTGGTCCAAATTGGTCTAATAGGTCCTAATATGTCCTAGTTAGGTAGATAGTTAGGTCTAATTGGTCCTAATTGGTCTAATAGGACCAAATAGGTCCACAATTAGGTCTAGTTAAGTCTAATTGGTCCTAATTGTTCCTAATAGTTCCTAATTGTTCCAAATAGGTCCTAATTGGTCTAGTTATCTATCTAATTGGTCCTAATAGGTCTAGATAGGTTTAGTTAGGTCTTTTTGGACCTAATAGGTCCTAATACATCTAATTGGTCAGGCTAATAAGTACTAATAGGTCTAATTGGTCCTAATAGGTCCTAGTTAGGTCTACTTGGTCCTAATAGGTCTAGTTAGGTCTAGTTAGACCTCTAATTGGTCCTAATTGGTAATAATTAGTCTTATTAGGTCTAATTAGCTCTAAAATTAGGTATTACAATATCATAGTTATATGATTCATTAAGACAAGTCCTAAGCATCAACTTAAAATATCTAGAGAGAGAGACAGAGACATACCTTGTTTCCTACGATAATATCTTTCTTGTGCTTCTTTAGGTAGTCTTTCTTTAGGCTCTTCTGAATAATGTCGTGTACTCTTGTTTAACATTCTCTTTTTATTTCCCATCACAACTTACAAAATTTCTCTATGCCAAAATGTCTTCCTTCTCCTAAATGTGAATTATTTTACAACTTTCGGGTTAATGAAATGAAAAAAATATACATTTATTTATATGTAATCATTATTAACTCAAAATGACACCAAATAGGATGACCTAGGTTTCTATCGAAAGTAACTTACTTTTTATCAAAAGTAAGTTAGTGATGGTTAAACTTGGCATTAAACTTGAAAGTACTTTCTATTGAAACTCAAAAGTTTCAATTGAAAGTACCTGGTTTAGGCCATGTTTGCAAGCTATGAAGAAATTATGAGAATTTCATGGCTTCGGGCCTCAAGCGCGGTGATCAAATGGAAGAATAAGAAGATGTCCTTTTTCATAAAACAAGTACTTGGAACTAGCTTTCTAACGATTATATATTTGACTTTTTTGAATTTATTATGTGTATGGTTTTTTACGTTAATTGAATGTAGGTTGTTTATCAAATATAAACCTCTGAGTTTTATGTTCAATGAGAAATAGTAAAAAAGGAATTTTTTTTTTTGAAAAATAACATTGCCCTCCCTCTCCGAGTCTACTTTCTATGAATTTTTTTTTTGAAATTTGATAAATACACAAGTTATAAGCTATGTAGTTAAGGTATTTCAAAATTATGGTTTAGTCAACTTCAAACGTTAATAAAATATGCAATAATGATGATAATGTGATCAAACCAATTGTGTTCCCTTCATATGGATGTTATGAAACTAAATTCAAAAGAATCATGTTTATATCTATTTTACAAAAAAAATTATGCTCTATGAAAACAATGTTACTCTTTGAAAATGATGTTTTCAGAACCATACCAGTTGTCATGGGAGAAAGAAAAAACTATTCAAAAAAATTCAATATATATATATATACATATACATATACATATACATATACATATACATACATACATACATACACACACACACACACACACACACACACACACACACACACACACACACACACACACACACACACACACATATATATAGATAGAAAATCTTAAAAGACTCTAATTTACTTCATCCTCTGATTTCGAACGGTTCAACGACAATATGTATTTGAATTTGAATTTTTTTTTCAAAATGTAGAGTTCAGTGTCCGTTCAAGAAAAAAAGTGTAACCCACTATTGTGGGTTCACCCGATATCCAAGACTAGTCCTATAAGGTCTCTAAAAATAAATATGTTCATCAATTAGTTCACTGTTGGAATACAATTTCTTAAGGTGTTTCTTAGACTGAGTTAGCTCTCCTTTCACAATAGTGTTATACTTCTCAAGCTCAACATACTGCAACTTTGTAGTCTCAAGTTCAGATGTCACTTTGGTAAGGTTAGACCTTATATCTGCATTCTCAGACTTCAAATCTGACTCAATTCTTTTGTTATCATCTTTTAAGATTAAATTTAGATCTGTAATCTTTAGTCCATGTTTTAGGATCTCATTCTCCCTTTTTAGTCTTAAAAATTCATCACTATCCTTGATCTCAGTTTTAGGCTCTTTCTTTGATTTAAGATATTCTATCTTATCTGTCAACTTCTCAATGTAGTCTTTTGCGCTTTCATACTCATTCTTTAGGGTATCTCTTTCTTCAATAAGAATATCAATCTTCTCAAGAGCTTCTTCTAGGTTCTTTTTCAACTAATCCATATCCATAGAGATCTTACTCAAGTTGTTAGGCCTTCTCTAAGTAACCGTGTTCTGATACCAATTGTTAGAAATAGGAAATACTTAGAGGGGGGGGTTAATCAATATTTCACAAACTTTAACTTTTTTCCAAATATGGATATTATTAATTAACTTGTAACTTGCATAAGAAACTAAACTGATTAAACTGGATAGTAAACACAACCATAAAACAATGGAACTCATAACACCATAATTTTTAATGAGCAAACCCTAGCCAAGGTAAAACCCCAATGGGGATGGTACCCACTAAATGATCCACTAATCAAAAGTATCTTGTGAAATATATTGACTTTGTGAGGAGTCTATTACATCCGTATAGTGTCCCAGTCCTTGTGAGAGGACTTAGGCCTTGTTAGAATCCTCAACCCTATTAGGATTTGGTATTACAAAATAAAAAAGTATGTATGCAACATGAGCTCAATGAACAAACATGCAATGTAGAATGATAATCTTCAATATGTAAAAGATAATAAACAAAGCCTTTCACCGCTGCTGCATATCTTCAATATTCTAATTTTCCTTTTATGCTCTTCACAAAAATTATCACAAACTTGCACTGCTCTAATCATATATTAGAATTTGCATAATACATTAATACACATAAATACAAATACTTACTGCAACTCCACATTACAAGTTTCTTTCCTTTATACAGGCTATTACAAAAATAACCTTTAGTCGACCTTCAATTCATTACACGCTTCTGAAAACATAAAATTTGTTTTTGCTGACTTAGGGTTAACATTTAGGATGTCATCACTAATTAGTTAAGTCATTATTTTGATAAAAAAAAATTCCTTAACCCAAAATATCCATTTACTTATTGTTACTTTGTTCTGTCGGCTCAACACTATTTCTGTAAAATAATAATAGCTTTGTTCGCACATGTCATATAGTAACATACTTTTAGCTGTAGGTTCTACACATGCAGTACTATCTCTACCTAAGTGCATATGTGTTGGAAATATCTCTCTGAATAACGCTAACCAAAATAATCTCTGTGCTGACAGATAAATTCTATGATACTTAGAAAATTTTCTAAGTCATCATTCCAAAGCTTCATCCTTAGGTCTTGCTGACTTAATACTGATCATATGTTGTCATAAATGATAACATCATGATATGCTACCTAGCCAAATTGCCAAAATATTCATCATCATCACCATCAGTTGTAGTACTATAAAGGAGTATAAATTCAAAATTGTAAACTCAATAGTTTAAACGCATAACCACACATTAGTGCTACAATCAAGAATTAAATATGTAAATATATTATGTTGGTAAACTTTAATATCCTAGTTTATAGATCAAGTTTGGTATTAGAGCCTATTTCATAGGAAATTACAAGTGGTGAATGTTAACTAGGTTGAGATTGCAACAAGGAGAAGGTGATCTTGAAGAGTTCAATCTAGAGATTGGAAAATGAAGAAATTTTCCACAACTAGAAATAGTAGCTGAAAGAAGTCCTTTTGAGCTTGATGAGAAATATTTTCTAGAAAGATTTTTTTGAAATGAAAGATATGGTGGAAGTTCTTTTCCAAGAGAGGAAGGAACGACAAAGGAAAAAGGAAGAGAAGGCTAGAAATAAGGAGGAAGTTGAATCCTCATTGAAAGAAGACAAAGGTAAAGGAGTAGGAGGTGGTCATGACCCTCCTGAACCTCCATCCCCATCTTCTTCATCTTCTTCATCCCCTTCATCTTCTTTGTCTACTTATCCTAAAAAGAAACAACCTTTGAAAATACCTTTGTTACTGGATGTTAAATTTGAGTTGCCTATATAGAATGGTGAATTGGATGCAAAAACATTGGATAACTATCTTGAGTAGGTTGAAGTGTATTGTAGGGCTCAACAGATCTTGGATGGTTCTTCCAAAATATAGCTAGCTAATCTTTGAATAGGAAGTACTACATTAGTTTTGTGGTAGAGTAAGATCCAGGATGATCTTGCCACACACAGTAAAATTATTTCATCTTGGTATGAGTTTACTTATGCTTTAAAGAAACAATTTTATCATTTGGGTTATATGCAACAAGCTATTATGGATTGACAAAATTTAAGACATGGTAAAGGGCAGTTTGTGCAAGAGTATACACATGTATTTAGGAAAAAATCACTTACTCTTGGTATCCCTTTTTATACACAAGAAAATTTATTAAAGTATATAGGTAGATTGTATTCACATTTGAAACATACAATCTTTATGTTTAGTCCATCTAACTTTGATGAAGTGTGTGTAAAAAAAACCCATATTGAAGCAAGTGGAAGGAACACAAGTTTCACTTCAAACAAAGAATTTGTTCCTCCAAATGAAAGCAATAAGAAGGGTAAGAATGTAGCTACTATAAACAAAGAGGAAGGTGAAAAGCCTCCATATTCACATTGTCAGAAGAAAGGGCATGAAGATGCGAAGTGTTGGAAACTACATCTACAATTAAAACCAAAGTGGTTTAAGAAGGATCGTAAAGGAAAGAAAAAGACCATAGCTATTGTTCAGGATTTAGGATTGGATTCTAATAATGAAAAAAATATATCATTTGTGGGTTTGAAAGGTAAATATTTTGTTGGTAATGATTATACTACTAGTGTTTCATGTGCTTCTACTTCTAAAAGTCATATTATTCCTGAAGATAAAAGATATGAATTGTTTCATATAAGGGTGATTTCTAAGAACACTAAGATTGATATAGTCATTGATAATGGCTCCCAAGTTAATCTAATTTTAGAGGAAGTTGTTAAATAGAATGAGTGGAATTGAAAACTAAGCCACATAAGAGGCCTTATCCATTAGGTTAGGTGTGCATTAATGATAACAGATTGTGAGTAACTAAGAAATGTAAGTTGAGATTTGCAATAACATCTAAGTTCATAGATGAGGTTTAATTTGATGTGGTACCACTAGACATTTGTGGGATTGTATTGGGTAGCCCATACTTATATGATAGGAAAGCTATCTTCTACAGGGAACATAATAAGTATCATTTATTTATGAATGGAATTGAATACATTGTGAAAGAACATCACATGAATAATGATAGATCAATTGTAACCACATGATATTTGAAAAGGATTGTAAATGCAAGAAGTAAACTAACTCTCACATTTTTTGTAGCTAGTGAGGAATAGGTGCAAGAAGAGATAAATTTTCAGTCAATGATGGTAAAAGAAGGTTTGAATACTTCATTTATAATGGTGTTCCTTTTTAAAAGGTCCAACATGTTGACTCTCTTATTTTTCATCAATTTGTTCATCATTGTTGCTCCTTTTTCTACTAGTTGGTATTATGTGGATGATGGATGCAACAATGAATACTGGTGGATGTATGGTTGATTGTGTCAACAATGCTATCTCATTTTTTATTGTATTGATGATGAGTCAGATGTTTAGAATTCCAATAGGTTGTATAGGTGATACTGGACAAGTGAGGCAAACATGACCTCACTTCCATTCTATGTAAAAAAAGACTTTTGGAGGTCCAAAAGCTTCTTAGTGGAGAGGAATGATCTAGGTGGATCCAGAGAACCTAAAAAATTCACAGTCTCAAAATCTCTCAAATTTAGCATTACTATGAAAAGCTTAGAAAAATAAATCTAGTACAACTTGAATGGGGTCAAAAGGAGCTCATATGTAAAATTTATATGCATAGTCAAAGGTCTATTAAAACATGCGTACCAGAGGTTGACTAAAAAATGGTGAAAAATAAATTGTCTCAAATTCAAGAAAAAATGACACCAATTTGTAGTGCTTGTTGCACTGATTTTGAACTATTGTTAGTTTAAAAAATGGAGTTCGTATGTGAAAGTTATGGCCGATCAAAGTTACCAGGAAAAGGGTTGACTAGATGAAATCAACAAATAGACAAAACAACCAATCAAGTGGTGAATGTGGCATATGATGTGGTATTGTGTGTGTGAAAATTGTACCTAGTTGTAGACACAACACTTCAGTAAAACATTAGAGGTTAGCAAAAACTGAAATCTGCAAGTAATTGAAACTATGCTAACTAGGCGATTTACTACCTTCTAGTAGGTGTGAGTATGATGTTCTTGGACTGAAATTGAGATCAGTGACAATGCAACACCTAAACGAAGGATTTAAAATGATGAAAATAATGAAATATGAATGCTAATTAATCTTTTTTTTTGGATTTTTGATGCAATAGGATGAAAAATTGTATGAAATTAATCTAGAATGAAATTGAAATGATATGCAAATTAATCTAATAATTATATGAATTGATATACAAAACTATGAAAAACTATGAATTGATCTCACAAAATTGCCTATCGCAAAATCTTTGTTCTTCAGTTGTAAATTCATCAGAGTTCTTGTGCAATTTTGAGAGATGTGAGATTGAAAGCTTGAGGGATTTTAGAGAGATATCGATTGATTGAAAGCTTGAGGTATTTAGAGAGTGATTTGTGAAGAGTTGAGCTTTGTTTTTATAGAAATCCAGGGCTTGAGGATGCATTGAGAAAAGCCATAAATCACTCTTCATAAACTCAGGTTGATTTTTGAGTTAACAAGAAATTAAGAATAAATAAACTCATAAAATCATGCAAAAGCAATTTTTATCTCAAAATAGAGCTTTAGTTCTCTTTTTCAACTCATCATCAGATGTTGAGTTTAGAAAGTTAAAAAATTGAAATTGAAAGTTGATTTAAAGTTGACTACTTTTTTTGATTGTGCATGATTTAATTATAAATTAATTAAAAATAAAGTGATTTATTCTCAACTTAACTGATTTTAAAATTAAAACAATTGATTGATGGGTTAATCAATTATTAAATCAAACTTTTATTTAAAAACTATATTATTAAATATTGACAACTGACTTTAATTAATTAAATAGTAATTTAATCAATTAGACAAGAGATTTTGATTTATTGTCAAAATTAAATAATACAATTTAGGAATAAATAGAATTAAATCTAATTAAATAATTAAGTGGCAGTATTAAATCTGATTAATTAAATATTTAGAATATTCAATTAATCAAACTTTAGGATAAATAAGATTTATTGCCAAATAATTATTAAATTAATGATAATTATGATAAATTAGGAATATTTCTAGGAATATTCCCCAATGCAAAATTTAGGATAATCAATTAAATTCGATAATGTGTAGATGTACCTTGGGTTAGGACTTTATATCGATTTCATTCAATTTGAAGATGTAGGAGGTTAATGAACCTATAGCCCATTTTTGGGGTATTACATTTTGCCCCTCTTTGAATCACTGTGCAAAGCGTAGTGGTTCAAAGAATAGTCTATGTATGATAAAGATGTATGAAACTAATTTGAAAGATGAACCGATTCCAAGACAGAAATTGATTGAAAGATTTAAAGATGCAAGATTTGGGTCTTGGTTGATCAAAGATAATGTTAACTATAACAACAATGAACCGGTGATTATGAAAAAGTGCCAAAATGCCTGATTCTAAACCTTATGATTGCAAAGAAGTGAGTGACTAATTCTAGACCTGATTTTCCAAAGAGAATCATATTGGTATCACATCTTGAACCCATCAGTTATGAAGAACCAAGGAAATAACACTAATGAACCAATGGTTACGAAAAACTGATACAGTTTACAAGATAGATTGGGATAGCAGATTGATATGGATCTCGATGAATCTGATATGCCCCAAGTGATGATAGATTTTCCCCAAGTGATGAGGACTTTTGATGAGTCAGCAACTAGACGTGGTTGTTGTCTTGATTACTAAGGAAAGATTGATTACAGATTTAGATTTACAGACTTGAATGATGTGCAATACCATGCCCCCTTCGGGATTAAAATTGAAATCTAATAAGAAAAGTTAGCGTTATAGTTTAGAATCATGTTAATTGATTTGAGAAGTGGTTATATACGTCCAAGAATTCATTTTGCATCATTTGGAGGTCTAGAAGACCAAGTTTGACTAGGTTTGACCAAATTAAAATTTTGATAGTTTGATGTAAGATAATCAATTAAGTTGAATTCTAGATTTCTGTGATGATTGAAGGTCAATTATGCAAGTAGTTAATAATATGAATGATCTTAGATTTTGATTTTGATCCTGAAAAAGGATTCTACTTGTTTTTTCGTTGGAGGAACCTTCATACAATGCTCAGTCCTTTTGTCATGTTTAGCATTTTTGGTTTTGAAGAATCATTGAAGTGTTCAAGCAATTTGTGAGATCATGCAAAGTGCAAAATGAAATGCAAACCTAGGACCTAGGACCTAGTCACTGATCATGTGTTGATTTGTTGTCATCATTGAACTTTTAGGTAACCAGATAAATCAATACAATGCCCACTAGTTATGAAACCATACACATATGAATATCGATTTGTATATGCAGGAATCAATACAACACCCACTAGTTAGGAAACCATGGACATATGAATATTGATTTTATTTTTGAAATGTCGAATTAGATATAAGCACCAAGGCACAAACGCTAGGATGACCTGAATATCATGTCCATTTTGATATAGCAATTTGTATAAGCATCAAAACATAGACGTCATGATGACTATAATACGCCTTGCAGAACAAACACATCAAGCAGTCAAGAGATCATTCTAAATCCAGTGTGAATTACCCGTAGTGACCCTTTATTGTTCACATCCTTAGGTAAGATCGCGTTTCATAGTAGGAGTAAGAACTTTCTCAAAAAGACAATAGTTAGATCAAAATTCCTTGAATTTTCTAAGTATCAATGGTCGAGGTATGCATGGCCATCCAATATGAGATAGAGGCTCTTATAGATGGACACCATTTCAATACAAGCAGAAGACAAAGAAAAGATTATGCCCCTAGTCATCACTCTCTAAATCCTATAAAGGACATCATCGAAGAGCTCAAAGGGACACAATATGCAAAAATATCAATGCGAATCAGTAAGCATACAAGGAGATAAAAGCATGAAGAAGCATAGATTGTTTTCAATTTGTGTTTGATTGCATTGTTGTAGATGCAAAATCCTTTCTGGAGAGGAGACAGACTGATTGACTCAGATGAAGCTTCAAAGAACTCTGATTGGATATGACTCATCTAAGATGTACTAGAGGCCATAGGATATGACATTGATTTCCCCCAAGTGTTTAAGCATTGATAGGATACAGACGCTTGAGTTGATTGGTGTACAGACCGACTTTATTGAAACAAGGATATATATAGACTAAAGCAGATTGAAAGTTGGGAAAGACCAAGATTGTGCTAATAGATGGAGTATTTTGAAACAAGTGGTGCCCATTTACCAGGTTTTCACCATCTTGGCAGAGATTCTATTTTTGCTACCAAGGTGCCTATTTCTAGGTTTTCACCAAGGCACTTTTTCTTTTTCTCATTTTTTTGTATTTTTCATTTTTCCATTTTTTTTTATATTTGGTATTTTTTGATTTTTTTGTGAATCATCAAGGTGCCTATTGCTAGGTTTTCACCAAGATGTTCATTTTTTCAGGACTTTTTCAAAATTTTTAGATTTTTTCAGGACATTTTACCATACATTGAATGTCTTAGGCATAGAATTTCTTCAAATGGAGAACATTGATTGGTTCTCAGAGCTATTCTCCTTCACTTGTTGAGAGTTGATAGGCTCTAGAGCCAAAAGTAGCAGTGATAAAAAAGGGACCCAGCCAGTTGGGTTCAAACTTCCCCTTGTGTTCTTGATGTGATTGATTTTTAGGATTCTCTCTCCAAACTAGATCGCCAACCTGAAATTCTCTATGTCTAACTTTCTTGTTGTAGCCTTTAGACATTCTTTTCTAATACACTTTGAGATGATCATACGCTGCTTGTCTGCACTCATCTAGTAGTTCAAGTTCTTGCAGCCTAGACACTCTGTAGTCATCATCAGTTACTAGACCATGCATTTTGATTCTTAGTGATGAGATTTTAACCTCAATAGGCAGTACCGCTTCAGACCCATAAACTAAAGAAAAAGGTGTAGCCCCAGTGGGTGTTCTGATACTTGTTCTGTAGGTCCAGAGAGCTAGATTGATTATGAGATGTTAGTCTCTTCCTATTTTATTAACTGTACGGTGCAATATTTTCAATAGATTCTTGTTGGAAGCCTATGCTTGTCCATTCCCTTGAGGATAGTAGATAGATGACCAATGTTGTGTAATCTTGAATTTGGTGCATAGATCATCTAAGTCTCTATTCTTGAATTTTCCACCATTATCTGTGACTATAGAGTGTGGAATACCATACCGACATATGATGTAGTTTAGAATGAACATAGAAATTTTCTTGCCAGTTGCTTGAGTCAAGGGGACTGCTTCTACCCATTTTGTAAAATATTTTGTAGCTGTTATGATATGGGTATGTCCATTAGAAGAATGAGGATGTATGGATCCTATAAGATCAAATGCCCATTGGTGAAAGGGCCATTGTGTAGTAAAGGGAATTCGATCTTTCCCTGGAGCATGAATTAAGTTACCATGTACTTGGCACTTTTGACAGTTCTTAGCAAACTTGATTGCATCTTTCTCCATTTTAGGACAATAGTACCCAACCCTAATAAGCTTTCAAGATAGCGTTAAACTATTTGAGTGTGACCCACATATACCTTCATGGACTTCCTTGAGTACACGTTGACACTCTTCCTGTTCTAAACATCTAAGTAGTGTACCATCTAGACCTCGTTTGTATAGATCATTACCAATGATGACATACCGGGACACATTGCGGATAAGTTATCATTTCTCATGGTGATTGAAGGTATTGGGAATGATTTGGTCTTGGAGATAGCAGAAAAGGTTTTTGTATTGAGATGAATCATGACCAACAACAATGCAAATCATGTGGGTTTTGAGGGAATCGTATGCAGGATAAGATAGTGCTTCCACCAAGAACTCATAGCATAGCTCATGTTTAGGCTACTATAATAGAGTAGATAGCGTTGCCATTACATCGGCAGCCCTGTTCTCTATTCTAGGAATTTGCTCAAATGTGATAGATATGAAATATTTCTTTAGATCATCTACCATTCTTTTGTATGGAATGAGCTTTTCATCTTTCATTTGGTACACATCATTGACTTGATGGATAACAAGTTTTTATGAATCCCCATGAATGTGTAACTCAATCACTCTCCACTCAATTGCTAGTTTCATACCATTAAGAAGGGATTCATATTCAACAATGTTATTTGTGCAAGGGAACTTTAATCTAAATGCTTTGGGTATTGAGTACCCCTGAGGAGTGATAAATAATATGCTTGCTCTGGATCCATTTTGTGTATAGGAGCCATTAAATAATAATTTCCATTCTCTAGAAGAAAGATTCATGATAGAAGAATCTGGGAATTCCAATTGCATTGGAGTATCATCAAACAAAGGTGCATCTGCTAGTTGATAAGCAATAACCTATCCTTTGATAGATTTTCCTTCAACATATTCAATGTCAAATTCACTTAAGAGCATGACCCATTTAGCTAGTATACCTATCAGGGAAGCTTTGCTTAGTAGGTACTTGAGTGGATCAATCTTAGCTACCAAATGCATGGTATGAGCTAGCGTATAATGTCTCAATTTTTGTGATGCAAAGATCATAGCTAGACAAGCTTTTTCAATCATTGAATAGTTCTTCTCATATGCTACCAATGTTCTACTGATATAGTATATAGCTCTTTCCTTTTTATTCTCATCATGTTGTGCTAGTAATGCCTCCAGTGATGTATCTATTGCGGAAACATATAAGATCAATGGATTCCCTTGAATAGGAGGCATCAAAATAGGAGGATTTGATAGATATTTCTTGATATGATTAAAATTCTTTTCACATTCCTCATTCCATGCAAAGGTCACACCTTTATGTAATGTCTTTGTGAAAGGTTGTGATATGTCTACTAGCTGAGATATGAAGCATCTAATAGATTGTATTCTCCCTTGTAGTGTTCTCTTTTGACTGATATTATTGGGAGGTTGCATCTCCATGATAGCTTTAACTTTTTTTGGATCAACTTCAATGCCTTTCTTTGAAACTATGTAGCCTAAGAGCTTTCCAGAAGTGATACCAAAAGCACACTTCTTAGGGTTCAATCTGAGACTAAACTTTTCCATTCTATCCATAATTTTTCTCAAGTCATTAAGATGTTCAGATCTCATCATAGATTTTGGTAAAGTATCATCAACATAATCCTCCATAGTTCGATGCATCATGCCATGAAAAATAGATGTCATAGCTCTTTGATATGTAGCACCAGCATTCTTAAGCCCAAATGGCATTACATGCCAACATAAGGTACCCCACACACATGTGAAAGAAATTTTCTCTTGATCTTCTGGAGCAATTTTTATTTGGTTATATCCAAAAAAACCATCCATTAAAGAATACATCTTAAAGCCCGCAGTCATGTCCACTATCATATCAATATTAGGTAATGGAAAATCATCCTTATGGCATGCTTTGTTTACATCTCTGAAGTCTATGCACACTCTGATTGATTTATCTAGTTTAGAAACAAGTACAATATTTGAGATCCAATCAGCATAGTCAATAACACAGATGAATCCTGATTTTAGTAGTTTCTCTAATTCAGCTTTTACCAAGAGTGCAACATGTGGATACATCTTTCTTAATTTTTGCTTAACAGGTTTGTTTCTTGGAGCTATAGATAAATGGTGCATTATAAGATCAGGATCCAACCCTGGCATATCTGAATATTTCCATGAAAAGTTGATCTTCTTTTTTGTTAGGAATGTAGTAAATTTTTTCTTTTCTTCTTCTGATAAGGATTGGGCTACATGGATCAACTGTGGTTCCTCTGTTATTCTGAAGTTGATAGATTGAGTGGGCTCAATTAGAACTAGAGATCTATCTTGTAAATGACTTGGAAGGACATCAAATATCTCATCCTTAGGCACCTCTGAGAGGTTTTCACCTTTGGATACATCTTTTATTTTTACTTTTGTAGGTTCTAAGACTACCACAAAGTGGTTTTCACCCTCATAACTCTTTTTCTTTTTATTTTTATCCTTATTCTTTTGACTAAGATACTTGATGTCCAACTCCATCATGCTGATGCTCGGTTCACTGATAGAAGTCTTCATAGGCTCAACTACATTTAGGTAGCAAGCAAGGGCATAGTCATTCAAGAAAGTAAAGATACCTTGGCTTAGATTCATGGAAGTTTGGTCAAGAAGGTCAGGATGTTGGATAGTCAAAGTGGGAAAAGATTGGGAGATAGTGTTTATGGATATGGATCTATCATCATTGATCCTAACCGGACACTCGAGTTTGAAGGTGATATTACAACTTAAGACATTCAATTCATCAATAGGGTGCTCAATCTCATTGTGGGAGTCCACTTCTACCATCTGTGGATTAGACTTGTTAAGTTCATTATTTCTCTCTAGACTTACATTAGGTTTAGGTGCATATTGGTGAATAGCATCAACATGTTTTTCTGTGATAAGCTCATCTTCCTCTAGAATGGATCCCCATTCATATTCATTTGATTCCTCATCTATACCTATAGGAAAATTGAGAACATGAGTAAAGTCAGGGTGTATACCCCAAGAAGGGTTACCCTCAGATTCTGATTTGAATTCATACTCATGAGAATCTATCTCAGAATAACTACCACCTTCCTCTTTATCTATTTTATTATCTTCAAGATTAGCTAGTTCTTGTGGTGCAACTATCTCTTGTTCTATAGTAGGTTCTTGTGTGTTTACTACATTGATTATTTTTACTGGATCATCTTCAGCTTCAAGGAGGTCTTTTATTTCTTTAGGAAAATGCTCATAAGGAATGAGCTCTTCAGTGGTTTCTAAATTGTCACTATCAGATTGTTCAGTTGTTTCTTCCTTTAGTTGATTTGTTGTGGAGGGCTCAATTTGTTCTAAGACATGTGGGGAGTTCTTGCTAAGATAGAAAGGATTCTTCTTATATCTTAGACCTTTTTTATTCTTGTTTGTTTGGCCATGATGGTCAAGAGGTGATAGAAGACCTTTACCTTGTAGTCCTAGAGGTCCTTTTCCTTTATATCCCATCTTTGTGATCAATTTGTCTCCTGGGCCAAATGACTTCTGAGGAATTTTTCTTGAAGTGGAGTCACATTTCTAGACTAAGTGAGAGTTAGATTCCTCTTTATATAACCATGCAAGCACAGATTCATCTTCCTCAAACTCTTGTTTAGATACTTGTTCTGGAAAAAAGCTTCCATTGAATAGGACTTGGGATTTTTTAGCATTAGGTGTCACTTTTTCTGACGGTTTCCCATAAGACTTAAGGGACAACAAGAGAGATGTGAGAGATAAAATAGGTTCTATTGTGTATTCTTCCATACCATTATCTTTGATTTTGACCTATTTTGCAATGTCTTCCATCTTGGATGTGGATGCTACATCTATTTTCTTAGTGGAAGATTCCATGTTACTAGGAACAAGTTTATCTGCACTTTCTTTCAATGCATTGCAAGTTGTAGATATGTCTGCTAGAATGGTTACCTCCACTCCTTCATAAGGAAATTTCAAAAATTGATGGTATGTAGAAGGAATATCTTTCATTTCATGTATCCAGGGTCTCCCTAGAAGGATGTTGTAAGCCAAAGGTAGTCAAGAACTTGACATGTAGTATCTCTAATTACTGGACTTGTTCTGATAGGTAAGATAATGGTGCCTTTGGAAGATCTTTCTTGCTCATCATATGCTTTGATAGTTATCTTCTTTCTAGGATCAATAGCCATTTCTGAAAATCCCAGTTGTGTGATCAAGCTGAAAGAATAAATGTTTAAGCTAGCGCCCCCATCTATCAACACACGTTTGACATGATGGTTTTGGATCAAGACTTCAATATGCAAGGGCTGATTATGTAGATGACTCAAGGAGTTATCATCTTCCTTTGAAAAGGAGATATATTGCGGAGACATAAGATGACCAACCATAGTCTAGAATCTATCTAAATCAAGGTTGTCAGGAACATTGGATCTGAGCAGAGCTTTGTCTAGAATGGCTCTATGAGTTGGAGATATCCGAGGCAACTCAAACATGGAGATTTTTGCATTTTTATGCTGGAGTTGTTGGACAATATTGTATGATGTAGGCCTCATGTCTTTAGGATTTGAAGATTTAGATGTAGCCTTCTATTTAGAAGCAGATGAAAGATTGAAAGGCATCTTAGGGACATTGGATGAATCTAGGATTTGTCCTGGTAGATGCACTTGAGCTTGTGATCGAGTAATTGCGTTAGCTGATTGATTTTCTCCATCTCTTCCTACAATTGTGATGACATTGCAATGCTCAGATAGACATGGTTCAACCATATTGATGACAACATTGTTTCCTAAGTAGACATAATTGACTTTAGCATCTATATTAGGCTGAGAAGAAGAATCTTCTTTACCATGTTTCAGAAATGGCTTCATGAATGCTATATGATCATTATTGCTTTTATGATTGTCAATCATGATTTCTCCATTATCAATTTTGTCTTGTATGAGGTGTTTCAAGCATACGTAGTTATTGGTTTTATGACCCTTATTACGATGGAAGTCACAGAAATCAGTCTCTTTCCACCATTTTGGTTTAGGTTCAGGATCAAATGGTTAGATCTTAGGCAAGTAAATGATGTTGTTAGCCAACAGAGTTTTCATGGCAGATTCCAAGGACTCTCCAAAAGGAGTGAATTTGCGGTTAGGATTTGTAGCCCAAGGTTTGTAAGTAGATGGTTTCTTGTTAGATTCTTTTGCTTTACCTTCAGAAGCTTTGATGGCTTGGGTGCCAATAGTGAGATTGAAAGAAGGTGCCTTAGAAGGGGGATGGATATTATCAACAATGCCATCTGTGACAACACCTTTATTCTTGTTCCAGTTTTTGCCTTTATCTTTAGAACTAGATCTAGATTCATACTTGTCCTTTTGAAGTGAGATGTCTCCTTTTTGGACAAGTACTTTCTCAATTTTGATTGCATTTTCTACCATCTTATCAAAGGATGTATGATTTTGCATTTGCAAATGGTAGTTAAGTTCTAGAGCAAGATTGTTGACGAAGATTTTCAGCTTCTTAGTTTCTGGAATGGGTCTAGCATATAGAGAAAAATTCTTCCTCCATCTTTTGAGAAAAGTTAGGAATGGTTCTCCTGAGTATTGTTTTAGATTATAGATGTTGATCATGGTGACTAGATGCTAGATGTTATAGGAGTATTATTGATAGAATAGTTTGATTAAATCCTCAAAATTTTTGATAGTTGGAGGCATTTTTGAGAATGAATGAATGGTTGACCCTCCCAGAGATTGAGGGAAAAGATGCATTAAGTAAGTTGGTTCATGCATGAACTCCATAGATTGAGTATAGAATTCCCTAACATGATCTTGAGGATCAGAGTTTCCATCATACTTATCATACTTAGGTATCTCCACTCTTTTAGGGAATGGTGACATGTACAAGTCTTTATCAAATGGAAAAGGGCATAGAGCCTCCATGGAGAACTCTTTAGGTTCCTTTTCTTTTTCAAGTTTGTTAAGTTTGACTTGCATGGCATGCGTTTGTTTCATCATAGCTATGATTGGAGTTTCTTCCTCATGTGTAATGATATCTTCAACATTAAAGTTGGGAGGAAGTTTAGCCCCTTGATGAGCTAGTTCTAGAAAGTATGTTTCTCTGTCTTCCTTCAAGAAATGCCTCATCATTTTCTTGAAGTTATCATCATTTTGATATCAAGCAATTTTAGAAGGTGTGGGTTCTTGATCCACACCATGTTGAGAGTGATGTCCTTGAGACCCATGATGTGTCCCTCCATGAGACATGTTAGGAGTTTTAGGACTCCCTAGAATAGATTGATGTAGAGATTTTTGATTGACCCCTTGGATTGATGGAGGAGGGGGTATGTAACCAGTTTTTAATCAAAGATTGCCAAGACCTTCATCTTTGTAAAGACCTAAATTGTAGATTTTCTTGAGATTTGGACTTATGTGAGTAGACAGAGGTAAGATATGAGATGCTTCTCCAAATTTCTTGTGTAATGAAGCTCTAGTTTCCACCATTAACCTTGGGTGAAGCAAAAGAGCAAGATGAAGACAAATGAAGAATGACTTGATTCAAGAAGATCGAATGACACAACCTTGTCAAGATTGAATTGATTGAAGAATAGATTGGACGTAAATGAAGGATATTGTGCCATAGTAGTATGGGTAGATGCCCAATAGATGGCGGGCACGAGCTCACAACACTTAGCCGTTTTGTAAGAAGACTGAATTTTGAAGATAATTTTGACAAGGTTTTGACACAAGATTAAAAAGACTCAAATCGATAAATCAGCAGGCTAAATCAGACTCAAGAGACCACCTTAGGAAAATGGATGGATTTTTTATAGGTTCTGCTCTATTTCTGACACAATGATTTGTTTGACAGAATCTGGAAGTAGGTTGTAAAAATTGGATTTCTGACAAATTTAGGAGTTTTCTGACAACTTTGACTTTAGCTTTGATACAAGTTTTGAAATTATAGGATGACTTTTGACACCAAAAAGGATTTTTGCTTTAGATTTGCAATTTTTCAATTTTTCAGTTTCAGATTGTTTGCAAAAATTTTTTGTCCAGGTTTGAAGATTTGTGTAGTAGTTTGTCTCGAGTAACCAAGTAGATATCAAGCACGCAAAACAACAAGCAAGGGAAGCAAGCAATTGTCTGAAAATAATTAACAGGGGAAAAAGCAACCTTGCGCATGAACAAGAAATAGTGACTTAATGTGCTAATCACTAGGAATGCTACTTGTGTATGTTCCAAAAAGTTTTTCAATAACACACATAGTCCTAGAAAATGAAAAATTTGGCCTCACTAGGGTTTGTAGTAATGGTTTGACTCTGCAACTTTTGTGATCTCAAGAGGGAAAACTCCAGTCTAGGTACACCGGGGTTTTGACATAGTCTGAGAATTTAATCAATCAGGATCTGCTAGGGAGATCTGACAGCCCAACAAGAGACCACACCTATGAAAATTTCTTCCACAAGAATATTTATATAGCGATTACTGCTACCATGATGAAAATGACTATTACCGCTTGAGGTTCCATCCATGTGGTTGACCCAATTAAGGGAATGTCCACTATGGTTAATCCTCTCTAAAGGTGACTCACAAAATATACCACAAGGGGACTAGATCAAATTCTAGGATCTGGGTTTCTAGTACTATCCAAAAAGGAAGTAGAGCATAATCCCCTAGCCTCTTCACTTCACCAAAATAAAGCAGATAGATTAATCCGACATGGTAAGACTAAAATTCTCTCACCAAGATCTATGATGTCAACAACTTATGGTCTATCAATCTCTCCGGAGAGGGAATGTATCAATCAAAAGTTGAGGACGCAAATCAAGGGAACGTGAGACAATCTCAGTATCCTCCCTACCTACAAGGGGATCCTTCATCAAGAAGAGCTTCACATGTAAACAAGCAAAAGAAGCCCACTCTCTCAAGATCATCCACAAATAGTGTTCATAGGGCCTAATTACTATGTGTAACAGATATGCAAAAAACAAATCTATGTTCATTTTAGAGCCCAAAACTGAAGTGTGAATTATGAAAGCTGTAAAGGCACTCAAGCTTGACAGAAGAGAGTTTGTTTTATGTCCCAAAATGAAGTGTTATCAAATTTAATAGGATACCTGAGTTCCTTGCAATGTGCTTAGTAGATTTTACCCGTTTTAACAATTTTTGAGCATTTGTCTTCTATCTTTTGTACCCACAGGATGTACCTGCACCTGCACCTGCACCTGCAAACCATTGTTATGAAAAAATTACCTATTCTGGTACATGAAACCCACTGTTATAAAAATCCATCAAAAAGGAAACACAACTTGTCAACCACACATGGTAGAAAATCAAGTTAGTCAAAGATAATATGTCATTTGATAATCGAAAAACCTGTTGTCATAAAAAATTAGATTCTGACTAGTATGTACTAAATCAATCATAACTTTTGCAAATAAAAATGAAATTAATCCAAAATAATGGAAAATGAAAGATAAATCAAATACCTTTTCAGAAATATAAATTTTGGATCTTTATCATGTCATATGTGCATGTACCAATAAAAACATCAGTCGGATTTCATAAAATCAGGTTTAGACCAGTCTTTACTATAATGATCATAACTTTTGAAAATCAAAATGAAATTAATCCAAACCAATGGAAAATGAAAGATAACTCAAATAAATTTTGAAAAATAAAAATTTTGGATCTGTATCATGTCATATGTGTATGTACCAATAAAAACATCAGTCAAATTTTATAAAATCAGGTTCTGACCAGTCTTCACTAAAATGATCATAACTTTTGCAAATCAAAACAAAATTAATCAAAACTAATGGAAAATCAAAGCTAACACAAATAACTTTCCAAAAATATAAATTTCAGATCTTTATCATGTCATATGTGTAACACCCCATCTATACTTAAAGATAAAAGATGATACTAAAGAAGAAACAACCATAAACAAATTCACATAAAACCACAGTAATAATTTTTTTTTCTTAAAATTACAAACTGTTACATATAATCATAGCAACCACTTTTAAGAGCTTTATAGTTTACAATCAATTTACATCAGAGTAATAATAATACTCTTTATTCAAAGATTAAGTTCCAAAAACAATATTTCCTTCTTTCCAAAACCATTACATTCTACGAATAGATCTGATAACTAATAACCATGAAATGTTCTATTTCCCATAAAACTTAACAACTGCTATCCAATGTCCCATACTCATTGATTTATCCATCTAAAACCTGAAAATAAAAATGAACACAAACGCAAATAGCAAACAGGGCTCAGTCACAATGATAAAGAAAATGAACCATCTCCAAATATCTGCAACCATTAAAGTCAGTATAATATTACATTTATGCAGATTTAAATATAGATGTAATAGAAAACTAAATAACATAATCCCATTTCAACACCAAAATCATCAAGCACTAAATTTCTTTCTAACAGAAATAAACTTGCAAAGAAAATGACAAAGTAATGATCCAATAGTTCATGGGTGTCCACATAAGGACCTATGCTATGTATCCGTAAGGAAACCCCATAGAAATCCATTATGTCTGATGAAACCATAATGTTTTATCTTTGTTAATTGAAACCCATGACCCTTGAATTTTATAATTATCACTTAATTAAACAACTGACAGAAATTCTTTCCCATAAGGATATAGACTAGTGTCAGTCACAACTGACAGAAATTCTATCATCACAAGGTACTAGACTAGTGTCAGCCCCCAATCTAAGGATCATACTTGCATTATCTCAAAAACACTTGATCTAGCAATTAATGAAAGTAGTGAAATGAACTACATTACACAATATCACTAACATTCCATTTCTATTGCATCAATTTACAAAATTGAAATAGCAAATAGAAATCCATTATAAAACCATATTACCATATTCCTTAACATACATTCATAAACATGATGTTTCTCAAAAGAAGAAAAGATCACAGTTCTTTCTCCATCACAAATCCATTCAAATAATAATCTCCACATTCACTTAACATTAAATCTGAAACTGTACAATAAAATGTCCATATCAAATTCATGTTTCCATTGAATAGGAAAGAACTAACATAATCATACATCAACTGAATCAACACAACACCCATCACTTTTAAACAGACATACAAGTTTGCCATAACTGATTTATTAAACTAATTGGCCATACATCCTGCTCTATTAATTACAAGTTTATACCATTTATATACATGTTGGCGTATGTACATGTATACACCACGGCTTGTGTATACATATACATATCCCAGCAGGTATATATATATATATATATATATATATATATATATATATATATATATATATATATATATATATATATATATATATATATATATATATATATATATATATATATATATATATATATATATGAATGTATAATTATATAAGCTTGTAATTAATAGTTCAGAATGACAGTCATAGCATCTATTATATACATGTTGGCGTATGTACATGTATACACCACAGCTTGTGTATACATATACATATCGCAGCAGGTATATATATTTATATATCTAATTGCATAAACTTGTAATTAATCGTTCAAGTCCATAAACATGCAATAGGAAAACCATACTAATCATTACAGTTCTGTCACAGAATACATCTACCTTATTAAACTACTAAATCTTCCGAATACTTAAAATAATGATAGTATAATAATAAAAACCGACTTCTATCTCTAAACAAAATACCAAAGTGTTTTTCCCTTACTGTCTGAACAAGATAGTAATTGACTTTCCTATAAATCCCTTAACATTTCCTAATGTCGTAACAACTGCATTACACACTGGTGATATTTACTGAAGAATCATAAAGCTTGAAATCAAGTTTTGACATAACCAAAGATATCCACATTCCTCTAGTGACTGATACATACAGTGACAAACACCCATTGACAAAACATCGGCACCAGATAACTAAAGGAGTTCGCCCAAAAGAAATACTTTAATCCACACTTATGTTGCAAGTGTAAACACAAAATACGACAGGTAACAGATAACATTATGAATACTACTAATCCCAATTTCCACAATACAACTCAAAGAAAACATCGATATCAACTTCAGTTAATGACAGTGATAGAGAAACCCGATTTCATCATATAACCCAGACTTTTCACATTGAATACATTATGTTGCTACAGAGTTCCTTACAACAGGAATAGTGCGAGAAGACCATTACAGAAGTTTTTAACACAAAAACTCATTCTGGTTCCATACTGTATTAAAATGCTGATTCTCAAACCCGACTAACTCCCTTATCACTGTCCAAACAAGAAAACATCGACACCAAAAACACACAAGGAAATAACCATATGACATCTGCATAACTATATTCCATAGTTCGGCACAAGCTTATCTAAAACACTGCCAAATCCAAACTCAGAACAGAGAAAACCTCTTAATACATTATGCTCAAAAAATAGCATATAAAAGACATGTGTTTAATACCACACTAAAACCAATACACTTACTAACCAGTCGTTTGTTTCCAAATTTCCCCACTAAACACAACATTTAGTAACTAGATAACTTTCTAATCTATTCAAGAAAGAAAAGACTGATTCATGACCGAACTTACAAAGTATTCAAACAAAAAACCTCACATACATCAACTAGTAACCAGTGGTAATCAACATTCTCTTAATTTTCATTTGCAGAACATAAAATGGAAATAGAGAATAAGGTAAGAGATGCCCCTGCCTAGTATTCGTGTGGGGAAGATATCCAGAACCGAAATGCCAGAGCTAGCCCCTGCCTGGTGAGCTTCAAAGATGAATCCCAACCTCAACCATGAAGATCCCTTATCACAAATTGCCAAAATGTCGTGCAAGAGAGCCCAAAATGCAGAGATAACAGTGTGAAACTCCCAACTTCCTAAATGACCATGAACAGAAGGGTTTATCTTTGCCGTGAAAACCCCTTTCATTCCATGCCACTTATCATGAAGGATACAATAGTAACACGGGTCCATAACCAACTGTTTACCCAAAATGCCGCAGCATAACATGGTAAAAAAAAAATGGAGTCATATACAACTGTAACTCCTTAACCAGAGCAATTGGTGGACTTCAAACACAACAATGAATTCCCATCGATAAGTTCATTCAATGCAAACTTATCTCTTGCAGTGAACACAACCCACTTCCTACCAAATGTCCAACATAGTACAATTCCACAACCCAAAAAATAGCTTAAACCCCACTAACACCTCAATGCAATGAAAGTGCATTAAAACCCTACCGTTAAGTCATGTTTTTGAGCTAGTTTAAGGAGACTTAGGGATAGATTAACACATTTCTTTGTTAATAACATTAGTCATTTTACTAACTTAAACATCTAAGATAATAGCGCAAGCCAATTTCAAATAACTAACACTTCATCACACTAACCTCCTACTAACATACAACATAGGATATACTAACTTAGATAATTCATATAATTTTAGTAAATGAATTACCACATACTTACTAAAACATCTCATATTTATATGTATTAAAATACATATATACAAAATTATTTATTTTGAATTCAGAATTAGATTAACATCAAATAACAATAATACTCTAAATACTGTCTATACACATCAAGATAAAATTAACCATAATAATATAACCATTTCTAATCATGTCTAACATATTATTAAGGATTCCAAAACAATGAATCAATAATCAAACAACTGACTAACCATATAGTTTGTCCTTATTTCATAATCAACCAAAATTCAAAATTTAGTCTAAGCCAATTCTGTCATCAGAAAAGGACTCATTACGCAATAGAAATGGACATAATTCCCTGAATGTCTGGCAGAATAACAGAGATAACATATTTAATCTAAATAACAAAGTTCAAAAGAACGCAGTCAGAGTTCAAACTCATAGAAATCTAACATAACATAACATAACATAGAAAAGTGGAGCCTGGAACTGTCGGGGGCATGACACCCTTCCCCACCAGTCTAGGCTTACTCCTAAAAGCCTGTAAACAAATGAGGATGCACAACTCTCACAGTCCCTATATCTTCCCAAGTTGCAAAAGCTACATCATCAAGATCCCATAACACCTTTACCTGCTCCACCTTGCGTCCTCTAAGATTTAGCTCTCTTTGCTGGATGGTCTGCACTGGTTCCAGCATCAGTTGACCATCTACCACCTATAAATTTTTCCAATTTAACACGTGTACAATGTTAGGTATATATTTCCTTAAGACAGAAATATGAAATACATCATGAATTTGTGAAAGACTGGGTGGCAAAGCAAGTCTATAGGCAATTGGACCCACTCGTTCTAGGATCTCAAATGGTCCCACAAACCTTGGAGACAATTTTGACCCTTTACCATACTTAATAGGACTTTTTCAGGGTCTAACCTAAAGAAATACCTTATTCCCAACCTCAAATTGACGTTCAATCCTATGCAGGTCTGCATACTTTTTCTGCCTATCCTGAGCTGTAGACGGGTGTTCTCTAATGCACTTAACCTGCTATTCTAAATCCTGAAGCATCTCGAGACCCAAAAGAATTCTATCTTCAAGATTGTCCCAGCTTAAAGGTGTTCTACAAGGTCTTCCATACAAAGCCTGGAAAGGAGCCATACCTATAGAACTATGATAACCATTGTTGTAAGCAAATTCAACTAGATGCAAGTACTCTTCCCATCTATTTTGCATGTCCATCACATACATTCTAAGCATGTCTTCCAAAATCTGATTGACATGCTCAGTCTGTCTGTCAGTTTCGGGATGATATGCTGAACTAAAGTTCAGCTGAGTACCTAATTCACACTGCAAAGACCTCCATAGAGATGAAGTAAAAATTGAATCCCTATCAGATATGATCTTCTTAGGAATCCCATGTAGCTTAAAAACCTATTCCATATAAATCTGTGCCACAGATGCAGCATTATAAGTGGATCTTATAGGAATAAAATGGGCAACCTTGGTTAACCGATCAACAACAACCATAATGGCATCATGTCGCCTAGCTGAAAATGGTAACCCCACTATGAAATCTATGGATATGGTATCCCATTTCCATTCAGGCACACTGTGAGATTGAAGTAAACTAGCTGGATGTTGATGCTCAGCTTTAACTCTCTGACACTCCAAGCATCTAGCCACAAAATCAACAATATCCCTCTTCATACCGGGCCAGTAGTGATGCTGCCTAAGATCAGCATGCATCTTCTTCACACCAGGATGTGTTGAATAAGGTACCTTATGTGCTTCAGTCATAACTAGGTTCTGAAGATCCTCGACTTCTAGCACATATATGTTGCCTCGATAAGTCATTAATTCTTCAGTGTTGATAGAGTAACCCTCAAATCTGCCTTCTAATACACTGCCACTAGCAATCACTACTTTGACATCTGAATACCAAGGATTAGTAGCCAAATTCAGAAGTATTCTCTCTTTCAAATCAATTGTGAGGGTCAAAGAAGAGAGTTCATGACGCCTTCTGCTAAGAGCTTTTTCTACTTTGTTCTCTTTACCCTGTATATACTTCATTTTGAAGTCATACTCACACAAAAACTCCATCCATCTGCACTAACGTGCATTAAGATTGGGTTGTGTGAACAAATATTGTAGACTTCTGTGATCAGTATGAAGCTCAAAATGTTGACCAAGAAGAAAATGCCACCATTTGGTCAAAGCATGGATCACTGCTGCGAGTTCCAAATCATGAGTAGGATAATTAATTTCATGATCCTTTAGTTTCCTAGATTCATAAGCAATGACCCTGCCATCTTGCATCAAGACAGCCCCTAAACCATCTAATGAGGCATCGGTGCACACAACAAATTCCTTAGAAGGATCAGGTACTGCTAAAATTGGTGCACTAGTCAAACGTTCCTTTAGATGTTGGAATGCTTCTTCACATTTATCTGACTAGATGAATTTCTTACCCTTTCTCTGGAGAGAAGTAAATGGAATGGGCTATCTTTGAAAAATTAGCCACAAATCTTCTGTAGTAGCTAGCCAGTCCCATAAAACTTTGTACTTCAGATACATTGGTTGGAGTTGGCCACTCTACAATTGCCCTGATCTTAGCAGAATCAACAGCTATTCCATCTCCTGTAATAAGGTGACCCAAATAACTTATTTCAGTTTTGAAAAATTCACATTTTTCAGGATTGGCATATAGCTTGTTCCTGCGGAGACATTCAAAGACTTGCCTCAAATGCTGCTCATGCTCCTCCAAGGAGTTAGAATATACCAAAATGTCATCAAGGAACACTACCACAAACTTGTCTAAGAAAGTCCTGAATACTCCCTGCATCAAACTCATGAATACTGATGGTGCATTAGTCAACCCAAATGGCACTACCATGAATTCATAATGCCCATATCTTGTGCGAAAAGCTATTTTATGAATGTCAGCTTCTTGAATCCTTAACTAATGGTATCCAGATTTGAGATCAATCTTGGAAAACACCTTGGCACCCTTCACTTGATCAAACAAATCATCAATGCGAGGCAAAGGATATCTATTTTTGATGGTAGCTTTGTTCAATTGTCTATAGTCGATACAAAGTCTCAAAGATCCATCCTTCTTCTTGACGAAGATAATAGGTGCTCCCCAAGGTGAAACACTAGGTCTAATAAGTCCCTTCTCAAGGAGTTCTTCAAGTTGAACCTTGAGTTCTACTAATTCTTGAGTGGTCATACGGTAAGGAGTCTTGGAAATTGATTCGGTTCCCAACAAAAGATCAATTCTAAAATCAATTTCTCTTTTAGGTGGGATTCCCAGACTCTCCGTAATAAATACATCTAAGAATTCCTTCAAAATTGGATGATCTAAGCTGGTGTTCCATGCAACTAGTTCATCAAAATCATTGATAGAAATAGCAAACAATTTGCATCCCTTTTGAAAACATCTCTGAAGTTGCTTAGCAGAAATAGTTCTGACTAACATAGGCCTCTTAACACTTGCAATAATCTTGATGGTACCATTTTCATTGATACACCTAACGGTCTTCTCTCTACAATCGATGACAGCTTGGTGTTGCTCTAACCAATCCATACCCAAAATAATGTCATAAGAACCTAAACGAATAACCCTAAGGTTAATTGTAGTAGTAAAAGCCTTAAATTGAACCTTACGATTTTCAGCTATAAACCCCGATTCAACCTTTGTCCCTGATGCTAACTCGACTTGCCATGCCAATTCAGCTTTACTCACATGAATTCCACATTGCTTAACCAAATTGGAAGAAATAAAAGAGCCAGTGCCACCAGAGTCAAATAAAATAGAGATCTTCTTACCTTGGTAATTACCTCTAGCTTCAATCACAATGTTCTGATGATCTGCTTGTTTCTGATCCATAGTAGCAAAGATGTGATGATTCCTTCCAGAATCACCAACAGTAGCCTCAGAATCCGTGGCTTTAGACCTGACCTGACTATTGCCTCGAAGGGGACAATTCCATTGCAAATGCCCCAATTGACCACATTGCCAACACTCTGCTCCTCTCTTGGTACTTTTATCCTGTGATGAGTTCACTGGAGGTGATGCATAACTCTGTTGTACACTCTGAGTTGGTTTAAAGGACTTAGGTTACTCAGGAACCTTGAAACTCTTGTTTGATTTGGAAAACTTTTCAAACTTCCTCTTCTGAAATTTACCACTCGATCCACTGGAAAATGCCTTGATATTATCTTGATAAGGTTTCTGATTCTTCCCACTGCTTTGAGCTGGTGGATTCACAGATCCTTTGGCTAAAAATCCTGATTTCAATTCTGTAAGCTTGGCTTGATCAGCAGTTTCTTTCACTGTCTTAGGTTTGAAAGTTCTCACTTCTTCTCCAATTTTAGGGTTCAAACCCCTAATGAAGTGTTGTACCAAAGGCTTATCATTCTCTAACCAACCGGAATATTTCTTCAGTTGGAAAAACCTCCTCTCATACATTTCCACTGTTGAGTTGCCTTGAGAAATATTGAAGAATTCTTCGGATCTAGTTTGCTGCCAATAATCTGACATGAATCTCTTGCGGAATCTTTCTATGAAAAGCTCCCATGTAACCTGAGAGATAAGAATTCCAAGTTGTTCTAGTTCCATATTCCACCATATGGAAGCAAAGGATCTTAGCTGCATTACGGTCCAACGAACCTTCACATTACCATGATAATCATGGAGAATAAAACATCTTTCGATGTTCAAGAGCCATGCTTCAGCTTCAGCACCACCCTCTGTTCCATTGAAATATGGTCCTTTGAGCTTAGAAAGGTCTTTTAACTGAGTCCTGATAATAGGATCTTCTGCCACTGGGACTCGTTGTAGACACAGAAAATTGGCAAAGGCTTAATTCAATCAGAAAGGTGCAACAAATCATCAAAATAGCACTAAAAATCAATAAATGGAACAAAGGCAATTCAAATCAAAGGAAAATTCAATTAAATGATTAAATGATTAAATAAGCTTGAAAAGGGGAAAAACACTAAGAAATTGATTAAATTCAATTAATGACATAGTTGTTGAAAGCAAAAATCAAAATGAACCTCTTACCCTTCATGGCTAAATTTAATTACTTTAATTAATTAATAAATCATAAATTCTCTCAACAAAGCAAAAAAAGGAGACAAAATGGACACAAATCACTCACTTTTGTTGAAATGGTCCAGCCTTTTGAAACCATTTAAATGTTTGTCTCCCAATTTAGGGACAAAGCAAAGCCAATTGACCTTACCCAAGCATAACCATGGTTATATCACTCTACCCCCTACCCTTGGGAAAATCCTATAAATAGAAGGCATTTTGAGGCATTATTCATCCACTCCATATCTTTGAATTGCAGCAAAGCTCTTGCAATTTGGATCCACATCACTCACTTAGCATTTTCATTGATAATTAGCTTCAATTGTTGATCATTTTGTAGATTTCTTATCAAATAGAGCTAGAATTTGATAATTAAATCTAGTTTGCATATCATTCTTAGTTCAATTCTCATAATTAGAGTGTCACTAGTGAAGATTTGCAGCTGAGAGCCTCACTTACTACTTCAATTTAGAGAACCATGAGATGTTGATAAATTAATTGTGCATTTGTTAGATTATTTTGCTCTGATTCTTGTTGTTCTTAGTTAATCTTGTTATTTCATGAAGGTGTAAATCTCTCACACACAAATGGCACACACAAATGGTGTAAAACAGCTTATCAAGAGAAGAAAGTCAACATACCCTTAAAGTTTGTTCATGCCTGTTATTACAAGGTCACTTTCTATAAGGAAAGCATTACAAACAGATGGGACCTACAATGGAGAAGAGCTCCCATTTCCAAAGAACACTTTCATTACTTCACGAGTGACTGAAAAACCCGCTAAGGCAAAGGACATTAACAAGATGTTTAGCGGTACCCTAGCAAATATCGATCCCAACAACCAAGGGAACAACATGAATGGGGGTATAGATCCTAACAACAATCAAGGGAACAACATGAATGGGGGTATGGATCTTAACAACAATCAAGGAAATTCTAATAATGGAGGAAGAGATCCTAATTCTCAAGAGGCAAATTCACAAGGCAACAACTTATTTCCTCCTCATAATACAAACTTACCCCCAACTGCGGAAGAAGCCACGGTTGAAAGAGCATTAGAGGCAAGACAATGTCCTTATTTCATAGAACTAATGAAAAAGACCATGCTTATGGATAAAGAAAAACACTTCATGGACTTAATACAAATGGGGGTAAAGCTACCTAAAGATTTTGACATAGAGCAATTAAAGCCCAAGGAAATAGAAGACCCTATGGAAGCAATAAGGGAACAATTCAAGGCATTACAAATGGAAATTGACAGTTTGAAACAAAACGGGGCTCCTAAGCCTTTCTCTATTGAAACATTATGTCCTTTTCCATTCGATAAGAGTTTGGTCATGGTGCCTTTTCCCATTAATGTAACATTTCCTAAATATGAGAGGTATGAAGGAACATCTGACCCACATGATCATCTTCGGGGGTTTTGTGCATTGAGTCTTGAATTCATGCATGAATCAACCTATTTAATGAGACTATTCCCAAGAAGCTTGGGAGGAATGGCCATGGATTGGTTTTCAAAACTACCATCCGGCATAAAATCCTTTGAAGAGTTAGCTTCTAAATTTGTGACTCATTACTCTTATAACATCAAACATGAGGTCACAATGATAATGTTATGTAACATGAAGCAACAAGATGGAGAAGCCTTCCTCACATTCTTGCAAAGATGGAGGACTGTATTTGCTAGATATCCAAGAAGTGTATCGGAGAAAGAAAAAATGGATATCTTTATTAACGGTTTAAGAAGCAAACTGAATTATAGACTAAGGATGCAATGTCCTAAAACCTTCCAAGATTTGATTGATAACGGAATTACAACAGAAGAAGTGTTGATTAAGAGTGGAGAGTTGAAATTGTACAAGGAAAATAAGAATAACTCTAACTCCAACAACAACAATACCAACAATAACAACAATCCAAATAAAAGTTGGTACAACAACAATAGCCGTTATGCTGCAAAGAATAACAACAAAGGCATTGTTAATGATGGTGTAGTGGAATCTAGCAACTTGAAGATGATTCCATTTGCCCTTACAAAGACACCAAATCAAGTGAATAATACTAATCAAGCATATAATGCACCTTCCAACAACAACAACAATGCCAACAAGAATAATCAAGGAAACAAGGATCAAAACAGCAAGTATGATAAGTATTTGAAGCCCACTCCTGCGAGACATTTTACACCCTTGGGAGAATCACTTGAAACTGCATTAAAGGCTCTCATAGCTAACAATGTTATTACATTACCTGCTATTAAGCCTTATGAACCAGACCACAAGCCGGGTTGGTGGGATGCTAAGCATCATTGTGAATATCATAGGATTCAGGGGCACACTACAAATGAATGTCTACGATTAAAGAATGTGGTGCAAGACTTGATAGATAATAACATAATCACTGTTGATGGACCCCAAAATAATGAAGATCATACGGCCTTCAAACAACCTTTTTACAAACATGATAAAGGTGAGTCATCAAATGGCAAGAAACAAAGTGCCAATAATCTCAACTTTGCACCATCATATGATCATATTGTTAATGCTATCATCATTAATGAACAGCCTCAAAAGGAAGCAACAAATATCATTACAAGAGGGTAGAATTCTAGAATGACTTTACAAGGGATAGTCCCTCAAAACACCAATATCCCACCATCCAACATTGTGGTCAAACAACCTTCTACAGCAGCAAGGCCTTATAGTTTGGTGGACCAATTGCAACGTACTCCAGCACAAATCTCAATCTTAGAGTTATTGAAGTTGTCACCAAATCATAAAGAGATTTTGGAAAAAGCTTTGGAAGAGACACATGTTTCTACTACCTTAGGGGAAGAAAAATTTCAAAATATGGTAGGACATCTTGTGGCTCCTCATTGTCTTTCATTTTCCGATCAAGATGACATGTCTATAACTCATCCTCAAAATTTGCCATTACATATAGAGGTTTTGATCGAAAGGCATAGAGTCAAAAGAGCCCTTATTGATGGAGGGGCTGGCCTTAACATATGCACATTGAGTCTTGTAAAATCCTTAGGTTTATCTGAGTCTTGCATTGACCCTACAAAGAAAATCACCATAAAAGCTTATGATGAAGCTGAAAGAGCTTCTAAAGGCATGATTGTGTTGCCCATCCAAGTGGGACCAATCAAGAAGGAAACCAAATGTCAAGTGTTGGACATGAAATTAACCTATAACATCCTATTGGGAAGACCATGGATTCATGAGATGCAAGCTGTCCCATCCACATACCACCAATGCATCAAGTTCCCATACATGGGTGAAGAAATCACAGTTGGAGGAGACTCAAATCCATTTCAATATTGTAATGCACTCAAACCCTTACATGAATTATACATTCCACATAATCATGAAGGAGTTGTTCCAAGAATCACCAATGAAGATGCACAAAATCCTCTTCAAGCTAGCTCAACTACATCAACTAAGGGAAAGGAAAAAGTGAGCTACGAGGGTCCAAATGTGATGGAAAGTCCATATTTGGCACCTAAATTGGAGACAGTGATCTACAAACCTACTAAAGAGGAAAAAGAACAAGCTAAAGCAGCTCATTATCAATACATGAGTGAGATGATGAACAAATTTGACAAACAATGCAAGATTAGTTCAAAAGGGGTAGGAGAATATTCAGTTTCTCTATTTGACATGCCCATGTCTCCTAAGTCACATGGTAAACCCTCAAAAGAACATCTTCCACATAAGTATAATTCTTATTTTGTGAGAGAAGATAGCAAAGCAACATGGGATAAGGAAGAGGATGATGTCCTTCAATGGCTTTATCATGATGAGGATGGTACCTTAGACACTCCCATGGAAAGAATTCAACATGTCAATATACAAATAGAACAATATGGGAAAGGATTTGATATTATGCAAAAGATGGGATACAAAGGAAGAGGATCCCTAGGCCAAAGAAATAGAGGATTATTAGAACCTATTGAACCTATTTGGAGGGCAAGTCATGAAAAATCCAGAGTAGGTTTTCAATATAAGGGAGAAAGTTCAAGTCCAATGCATGATTTTCATCCTCAAATAAATGCATTAGAATCCGAAGGAGATAGTGATGACTCTAGGGATTATGAATGGGATACTTTATCAGATGAGTCATGTCAAGATAAAGAAGTCATTGCTATACATACTTATGCAAAAATCCCAAAACAAGATGCTCCAATTAATGAAGAATCTCCTATTCAAAGGCCTAATATAGAACAAGCATCTAGTAGTGGAGCATGGATAGAAACATTTTGGACACCTTCAGAGGAGGGAAATTCAAACGCTAGTTTTAACCCGCTTGTGGCTTTTCCCACATTGTTTCCCGTAGAGGTTGACGAGGATTCAAGTGAAGGGGACTTTGACCCTGCTTCCATGGATCATCTTGAGGAAGCGCACATCATAGATCTAAATGATACAATGTATGAACCCTCAAATGAAGTCATGTCCATAAATCCTATTGATGATACCTTACTCAATAACTCCTTAATTTTGATACATCCAGACCTCATTGATTGGGATCAAACTGAACCACATGACTTACTTTACTTCCCAAATGACCAAGCAACAAACCAATACCTCAATGCGGTTGAACCCTCTTTCACCAACGAACTCAATACGGACATGATGACAATAGAAAGGGTCCAATCTCTTAGTCAAAAAAAGAAAAAAATGAAAAAAAATAAAAAAATGAGAAGTTCTATTGGTGAAAACCCAACTGTGGCACCATTAGAACCAAAAACAATGAAAATAAAAGATGTTTCTTTTGGTGAAAACCCAACTGTGGCACCATTAGAAGAGAGATTGGACACTTTGCCTAAACATGAAGAAGAACGGTCGTCTATTCTTATAGAACCAATAGAAAAAGTTAACATTGGTACAGAACTAGAGCCAAAGGTTGTACACTTGGCTGCATCACTTACATCTCTTGAAAGAGAGGACTTTATCAAATTCTTCCAAGAAAAACAAGTAAATTTTGCATGGTCATATGCCGATATGCCTGGACTGGATCTTGATTTCATAATGCATCATCTGAATGTTAAACCCGGAGTTAAACTTGTGAAGCAAAAACTAAGAAAAATGCACCCACATGTGGCTCTCCTAGTCAAGGCAGAATTGGAAAAATTGTTAAAGGTGGGGTTCATAAGAACAATAGCATATGCTGATTGGATCTCTAACATTGTGCCGGTTACTAAGCATGATAAATCTATCCGTGTGTGTACGGATTTTAGAGATTTAAACCTTGCATGTCCCAAAGATGACTTCCCATTGCCAAGCATTGATACCATAGTGGATTTGACAGTAGGTCACGCAATGTACTCATTAATGGATGGATTTAGTGGCTACAACCAAATCAAGATTGCTCCCAAAGACCAAGAAAAGATAGCATTTACTTTCCCTTGGGGTACCTTTTGTTGGAATGTCATGCCCTTCGATTTAAAAAATGCTGGAGCTACATATCAAAGGGCCATGACAACTATTTTCCACGACATGATGCACACTTTCTTAGAAGATTATGTGGACAAAATTCTAGCAAAATCCCACAATAGAGAAGAGCATTTACAAATCCTAAGAAAAATATTCATTCGGTTAGAACAATTCAAAGTTAGATTAAACCCAAAGAAGTGTGCCTTTGGTGTCCAATCCGACAAGTTATTGGGTTATATAGTGTCAGCAAAAGGCATTGAAGTTGATCCTGAAAAAGTACAAGCCATTCTAGAAATGGAGATTCCAAGAAATATTAGCCAAATGAGGTCACTACAAGGAAAGATTCAATCAATAAGGAGATTTATCTCTTAATTAGCAGAAAAGTGTCACTCCTTCACCAGATTGTTACACAAGGACACTACATTTATGTGGGATGAAGAATGTGATAAGGCCATTGCTACTTTGAAGACTTATTTGATAAACCCACCTATTCTTATGTCACCTATCAAGGGTAAAGAACTGTTGTTATACATATCAGCCACAGAAAGGTCTCTAGGCATATTGTTGGCACAAGAAGATGAGCAAGGAAAAGAAAGGGCAATCTACTATCTTAGTAGAACCTTAATAAAATATGAACTCAATTATTCATTCATGGAAAGAGCATGTCTAGCAGTGGTTTTTGCATCTCAAAAACTAAGACATTATATGTTGATGCATAAGATCAAATTAATTGCCAAGATTGATCCTCTCAAATACTTGCTAAGTAAAACTGCCTTAATAGGTAGAATAGAAAAATGGGTCATGATCCTAAGTGAATTTGACATTGAATATGTTGATAGAAGAGAAATTAAAGGACAAGTGATAGAAGATCACTTAGCAGATAACCCAATGGAGTCTACACAAACCATGCAAATTGAATTTCCAGATGCAGAAATTGTCAACATAGAAGCAAAGACATGGAAATTATATTTTGAGGGATCTTACACACAAGGAGGTTCTGGAGTAGGTATATTATTGGTTACCCCTCAAGGGTACACCATTCCAAAGTCCTATAAACTCTTATTTCCATGCACCAATAACATAGCGGAATATGAGGCATTAGTCATTGGCATCAAAATGGCTTTGGAATGGAATATTGCAGAATTACAAGTGTATGGAGATTCCCAACTCATAATCAATCAGGTTAATAATGAATACAATACCAAAGATATAACATTGATGAAATATAAAACCTTGATTGATGGATGGAAGAACTACTTTTCTTTGATCACATTTGAACAGATTCCAAGAGAAAAGAATAGAGCAGCAGATGCCATGGCTACCTTGGCTTTATTGTTACAAAAACCAAATCAAAATGAGAAGTATGAGTTCTTGATGGAAGAGTTGGTAAAATTGGCATTCAACCTTCCTGACACCCAAATTGTTGCTCTTTTACATGGACATCACTCTCCTTGGTATGGACCCATCTATACTTACCTTAAAGACCAAGTACTCCCCATAGACCAAACTCGTGCCCAAAAATGTAACTTCATATGCCAAGCCGCCTGTTACCTAATCCTTTCAGACACATTGTATCGTAAGGGTCTTGATGGGACGTTACTTAGATGTCTAGAGGAAGAAGAGTCTAAGTTAGCTTTACGTGAGGTCCACGAAGGCATTTGCGGGTCACACTCAAGTGGTCTTAATCTAGCTAAGAAAATCCTTTGTTTAGGGTACTTTTGGACAACATTAGAAAAGGATGCTTGTCAATTTGTGAAGACATGCAGCAAATGTCAATATCATGCTAATATGATACATGCACCGGCTCAAGAATTACACCCATTCATTACACCATGGCCTTTTTATCAATGGGGTTTTGACTTGATTGGAATCATACATCCTCCATCTTCAAACAGACACAAGTATATCATCATAGCAACAGAATACTTCACCAAATGGGTGGAAGCAGTTCCATTAACAACAGCAACCGGCAAACAAATTTCAATGTTCATTTTGAACCACTTTATTTGTCGCTATGGTATTCCACATGCCATTATCACAGATAATGGGAAACAATTCAAAAATCAGGATATTGATGAACTTTGCATGACATTTCACATTACACATCATTCGTCATCCATTTATTATCCACAAGGCAATGGACAAGCTGAAGCAACGAACAAAAATATCCTCAAAATATTAAAAAGATCAGTTAACAAATCAGGAAGAGATTGGCATGTGCAAATAAATCCCGCACTATGGGCTTACAGAACTAGTATCAGAACACCTACAGGAGCCACCCCATTCTCTTTACTCTATGGAACCGAAGCAGTTCTACCATTAGAAGTTGAAATTACATCTCTACGGGTTTCATTAAGAGGATTGATCACTGATGAGGATTATAGGATTGCCAGACTACAACAATTGGAATTGTTAGAGGAACACCAAACTCAAGCTTATGAGCATTTAAGAGTTTATCAAAATAGGATTGCACGCAATTACAACAAACACATCAAACCAAGAACTTTTCAAGTAGGAGACTTGGTACTAAGAGAAAATCCCAAAAATCAAGCTGAAAGGGAAAAGAAAGGAAAGTGGGAAGCTAATTGGATAGGCCCATTTGTGATAGTGTCATCCTTTGGAACTGGAACATATAAGTTATCAGATTGTAATGGTGAAGAATTACAAGAACCCATAAACAACATTCATTTGAAGAGGTTCTACACCTAAAGCAGATGAAAGAGTATAAAGAGTATCAGATGAGAGAGCATCATAATTATTGTACATAGTTGAAAAGGGATCTTGAAAATACCAAAAACATTTGAAAATGGAAAATCCAAAAACATTGGAAAAGAAGAAAGATCAAAAATAGTGGAAAATTGAGCATGAAGAAAGCAAAAACATTTGAAAAACTATCTCTTGGTGAAAACCTAGCAAATAGGTGCCAAGGTGATAAAGAAAAATACAAAAAAAAGAAAAAAAGAAAAATATAAAAAAAAGCAGAAAAAGAAAAATACAAAAAAAATGAAAAAGAGAAAAAGTGCCTTGGTGAAAACCTAGCAAATAGGCGCCTCGGTAGCCAAAAAAAAGAGAACACCCAAAGGTGAAAACTTGGCAACAAGCACTTTTGGTTCCCTTAAGTCATTTCTTTCCTAGCCACATGTGTACATAATGCATCTCATCATCTCATTTGTCTAAACCTTCATTGCATCCGTCATTTGTACATAGTCATAATAACATTTTGTAGCATCATCCTTTGCATTGCCCAAAGTTGTCAAAAATGATACATCAAATACTTGGGGGCAGCATAACCGGATTCGAAAGTGGGTACCTCAAAAAGGATTCAAATGAGCAACATTCAGTCACAAGCAGAAAGGGATCAACATTTTCAGAAGAGAGATCAGATTTTTGTAAACCTTTGATTGATATCATTGTTTACTAACCAAGAAGTTGACTACCACAACAAAATCTTTGAGCCTAAATTGACTTATTATTTAGGATTAAAAATCAAACATCATTCCATGATCAAACACTTGGAAATATTTTTTTTGAAGATCAAAAAACAATGCAAAACACTTAGATAGATTCTTTTGAAAAGTTGGTTAAAAATCTGTTTACTTACATTAATTCAATTTGTATCAAGTCTTTTTAGCTAATCAATGATTTTTCAACTAGATTGGCAATGATGGAGACATGATATTTTTCTTGACTATGAAGTGACTGTTTGGAGGAAGATTCATTGCCTTATGAGAATTCATCTAAAGACATGGTCATCAAAGAACCATCGAGGATTATCTTATAAAACAATGAGTTAACCTTTTTTTGTTTACACAACCGGATACCTTGGATATTTAGATTCTTCATATCTAAATGACAAAATCCACTTGCAACATAGAATCTGACAAAATCGATATTCGTACTCTCATGATTGTGGGTAATCAGTGATAGTCGTATCGATGAGACCGATGGGAAAGCAAAACAGAGGTTACCATATGAGTAATAAAAAGCGATATTCATATCATCATGTCAGTGGGCAATGGTGATTGTATTGACTTTCCAGTCCCAAGTGCTCAATGATGAAAATATATCCTCAAGGCATTTATTTGCTAAAAGCTAGTGACACTTAGCTGCATTCATAAAAGGTTAAATGCATTCTCATGTTAGATTAATTGCACATGCATTTTTTCCCAAGGGTTTCATTTCACATCAAAAAGGGGGTACATAACATCATCAACAGGGTTAAATCAGCAAGGACAACATCACTTCAATATCATTTTTTCTACAATAAAAACCTGAGATTATACTTTTTGCATTCATTCCATATCATTAATCATTACATAGATATATTATCAAGGAAAAGAAGGAAATAATCATTTACATGTGCATACATACAGATTGCATACATGAGAAATAACATATCAAAAAAATTGCATCCATACATGAAGAAAGAAATGCATCCATCTATCTATATCATACATAAGATACGTTGCATTCATACACACATCCATCCAAAAACAAATGCATTAGATAAACACATATAGCAGCATCTAAAGGAAATCTCATATATCATCAAGTAAAAGCAGGAAAGATCATAAATGTCCTCATATCACACGTCTACTCGCAACTCAATGCATCAAGTATAACAATGATATCACAAATCAACTTTATAATCGCCCATCAACAGGGGCATCAATGTCAAATAAGTATCAAAGTACAACTGGAAAGGTGACACCAAGGTCACAAGATTATGGTACAACATCAAGTATCTCAGCATCAGTACACAAATGATCAATAAGAGCACTCATAGCTCAACTCTCATCACCACTGGGAGGAGGTCCTGGAGGAGGCTGTGGAGGAGGCTGTGATGGAGGCTGCTGAGGTGGCTGAGGAGGCGTCTGACCAACCATAGCAACAAGGAGAGGAACCAATGGAGCCAAACCTGATACTAACTGCTGAATCATAGAGGACATTTGTGATACCTCTGTCCGTAATGCTCCCACATCTGCTCATAGCTGGGTAGTACTAGAACTCTCCCCAACCTCATAGGTACTCTGAGGATCACCTGTATCTATAGGAGCTTTTCCCCGATCATGGGAAAAAGCTGCTGGCATCTGCTGTGCACCTGTATCCTGACCATCCAGGGTAGCCTGCTGTAATCCTGCTCCTGTATCCTGTCCTGCAACTAGATCCTGCCTAGCAGCCCTCACATGATCCTGACAATCTATCCTCTGTCTCTGTGCTACTGCAGGACGAGAAGGAGGAGGAGGTGGTGCCTGTATCTGTACATCTCTCACTTGTCCTCTGACTCTAATCACCACCCTACCTCATGGTCTACCTCTGCATCTCCTCCCACCACCGACATCATCACCATCATCATCTCACCCAGGAACTAGCTCTGCAGGGTCTGTAAATCGAGGCATAGGATGCTCCATCAACCAAGCTAGATACTCCTGAGTAACTCTGGCATCTCTAATGTGTAACCTCATATCCCAATCCATATAACCCAGCAATGATATCTTCTCAATAGCATCATCGTATGAAGGCATGTGACCCCAAGTAGCCTGCTCTACACTAGAACGAGCATATACTGCAGATCCCTGAGGCATAGGCTGAATCTGCCCAAACTGCCATAGCACTCTACCTACCAAGAATCTCTCAAGAATAGAGTCGATCCTACCGATCATCCATCGAGGAGAAAACATATATGGTAACTCCAAGCTATCCTCTCTCCAATCCTCGACCTCGACATATGGTCTCCAATAGACCTCATCCATGTCATCAATCTGACGCCGCCAATACTCCAAATGACCCAAGTGATGCTGTGTCACCATACCAGTATACTGCCATGCAAAAGGATATCCTAAAGGTAGATCTCGATCTGATATAGGATGACTGACTGGTAAGTGCTCCCATATCCACAGCTGCAAAATATGAATCCCCACAAATAACGAAGCTGATCTCCTATAAATCACCTCATGAAGATTGTGATAAAGTTGTGCCAGCACACAAGATCCCCAGTTAAGGTGTCGAGGCTGATGTAGAAAATCCTCGATAATCTTGCCCCATCCCACTAAAAATCTGCGACCTCACCGATCAGGTAATAATACACCACCAATGATAGCACCTAATAACGCTGGTAAAATAGGAAATGAGGCAAACTGAGGCCATAAGATACAATCATCACCTATAGACGGATCTCTGAATACTCATCAACAATACATCCCATCATAGACTGCATCATAATATGCTATCTCTCCATGAGTCAGGATCCGTAGCAATCTATAAACATCCTCAGGTGTAATCGTCATCTCTCCTTGTGGTAGCCAAAATGTGTTTGTCTCAGAGTGCCAATGCTCTGCGACAATGGTAATCAAACCTCAGTTCATCTAGAACCGAGGAAGCTCTAATACACATAGTAAACCACAACACCTAATCACTCACCTCTCGGCGTCAGTCAACTGCTCCCTAAGCTCCATCACCCAGTGTGGTACAGTCTGGAGGTACAGAACAGGGACATCCTCCTATTTAATCAAAACAATGGAATCACATGAGTAGCTTACTATCAGGAAATCAAACAATCAATCATAGTCATCAATTTAAATATACCTATCAGACCTATCAAATCCTAACTCTAAGCATTGAGGAAGGATGATCCTAGTTTTATGTCTCTAAGCATTTGAGCATAAAATGAATGGCCGATTAGATTCATGACCTATTATTCTTGATGAAGATTGATTTACCTTATCCTTCGATATTATAGTTACCTATGTCCTAATTCATTGTTGAAATCAAACAAGGGGAACACCCTAACTAAACATTCGATTGAATTCATTGACGTGATCGATATCAATCAAGTTGATGCAATTGAGCAATCAGACGTCCTAGAAAAGTCTCAAATAAATTTTTTTACTTACGTGACTTTTCTTTCCGGCATCATTTCTTTTACCAGAGGTGACATCTATTTCTACATACGCATGATTTTAATCATCCGCGTGACTTAATTTCATGGAAGCGGTATAATATTTTCCGCAGGCGACATTTTATTATTCAAGATTGTCACGCGATACACAATTAAAATGCTTAAAACCGTAAGCGATATTAAATTATCCGCAGGCGATAAAGGATTTTCTAAATGCGTGAGAAAACCTAAGGAAGGTGATATCAAATTTACCAAAGGTGACATTTTAAATTTTTAGGCGAGATTAAAAAGCACGAAGTCGACATTTCTTTTCACAAACGCAGAATCAAAATTTTAAAATGCATTAAATGAGGTCATAAATGCAACTTTAAAAACATGAGGAAAATTTGAATGACATACCGCAGGACCATCGGTCGCTCTTCGACTGAACCGGCGCACTCTCTCAAACTGATGCTCGCGATGTGGGACCACCATCGTCTCAAAAAGGCTAAAATCAGAGCTCAAAATCTCAAGAGGGAACGGTGCAAATGAATAGTAAAATGAGGGGTTTTACCCTATTTAAGGTGAAATTGGTCCTAATAAACACTTAAAAAATGCACTTTGGACCTATTATATGACATTTTCATTAGCCGGGGCATGAATAAAATTCGATTGTTTCTTTCAAACGGTATCAGAAATAAAAACATATTCCAACTACTCAAAATCATTCAAATCAAGGAATTAATATGTTTTATTTCTAAGGGGGCATCAGGGTATCAAATTGGCATCACATCAAAAACATTTATCAGTGGGGCATATCATATCAAGTATCATATCATATCAATTTCATATCAGGAGGCAAATCAGTATCAGATCAGTTTACCATATCATATCGTATCATATCAAGTTATCATATCATATCGTTATCATATCAGGAGGCAAATCAATTGCATATCGGTTTCATATCAAATCTGTTATCATATCAAACCTATCAACATATCAGCAATCAATTAACCCAGGACCTTTATCAGTGAACCCAGGACCTATCATCAAACCAGGACCCATATCATATCAGAGGCATCAGAATCATATCAGGAAGTACATCAATTAGAACGATCAGAGGCATATCAGAACCAGGACCTGAATCAGATCATCATACTAAGGGAATCTTTGAATCGGTGTTCTTCGCACATCGACTCAAAGAGGGGCATTTGTAGACACAAAAAATTGGCAAAGGCTTAATTCAATCAGAAAGGTGCAACAAATCATCAAAATAGCACTAAAAATCAATAAATGGAACAAAGGCAATTCAAATCAAAGGAAAATTCAATTAAATGATTAAATGATTAAATAAGCTTGAAAAGGGGAAAAACACTAAGAAATTGATTAAATTCAATTAATGACATAGTTTTTGAAAGCAAAAATCAAAATGAACCTCTTACCCTTCATGGCTAAATTTAATTACTTTAATTAATTAATAAATCATAAATTCTCTCAACAAAGCAAAAAAAGGAGACAAAATGGACACAAATCACTCACTTTTGTTGAAATGGTCCAGCCTTTTAAAACCATTTAAATGTTTGTCCCCCAATTTAGGGACAAAGCAAAGCCAATTGACCTTACCCAAGCATAACCATGGTTATCTCACTCTACCCCCTACCCTTGGGAAAATCCTATAAATAGAAGGCATTTTGAGGCATTATTCATCCACTCCATATCTTTGAATTGCAGCAAAGCTCTTGCAATTTGCATCCACATCACTCACTTAGCATTTTCATTGATAATTAGCTTCAATTGTTGATCATTTTGTAGATTTCTTATCAAATAGAGCTAGAATTTGATAATTAAATCTAGTTTGCATATCATTCTTAGTTCAATTCTCATAATTAGAGTGTCACTAGTGAGGATTTGCAGCTGAGAGCCTCACTTACTACTTCAATTTAGAGAACCATGAGATGTTGATAAATTAATTGTGCATTTGTTAGATTATTTTGCTCTAATTCTTGTTGTTCTTAGTTAATCTTGTTATTTCATGAAGGTGTAAATCTCTCACACACACTCGTATAACATGAGCATTTGCTACACCATCTGGAACATTGTTCCTAGCTTCAATGTTATCCAACCTATCAAGAATCCGTTGGAGAACTTCAACCTGAGGTACCTCTCGATCTTCCTGATCCATTCCTATTAAAGGATCAACTTGTTCATCACCATGTATTTCTTGGCGACCTCATCCTCTACCTCAGCCACGACCATGACCACGTCATCCACCCCTGCCTCTACCTAACACCCCATCTATACTTAAAGATAAAATATGATACTAAAGAAGAAACAACCATAAACAAATTCACATAAAACCATAGTAATAATTTTTTTTTCTTAAAATTACAAACTGTTACATATAATCATAGCAACCGCTTTTAAGAGCTTTATAGTTTACAATCGATTTACATTAGAGTAATAATAATACTCTTTATTCAAAGATTAAGTTCCAAAAACAATATTTCCTTCTTTCCAAAACCATTACATTATACGAATAGATCTGATAACTAATAACCATGAAATGTTCTGTTTCCCATAAAACTTAACAACTGCTATCCATTGTCCCATACTCATTGATTTATCCATCTAAAACCTGAAAATCAAAATGAACACAAATGCAAACAGCAAACAGGGCTCAGTCACAATGATAAAGAAAATGAACCATCTCTAAATATCTGCAACCAGTAAAGTCAGTATAATATAACATTTATGCAGATTTAAATACAGATGTAATAGAAAACTAAATAACATAATCCCATTTTAACACCAAAATCATCAAGCACTAAATTTCTTTCTAACAGAAATAAACTCACAAAGAAAATGACAAAGTAATGATCCAATAGTTCATGGGTGTCCACATAAGGACCTATGCTATGTATCTGTAAGGAAACCCCGTAGAAATCCATTATGTCTAATGAAACCATAATGTTTTATCTTTGTTAATTGAAACCCATGACCCTTGAATTTTATAATTATCACTTAATTAAACAACTGACAGAAATTCTTTCCCATAAGGATATAGACTAGTGTCAGTCACAACTGACATAAATTCTATCATCACAAGGTACTAGACTAGTGTCAGCCCCCAATCTAAGGATCATACTTGCATTATCTCAAAAACACTTGATCTAGCAATTAATGAAAGCAGTGAAATGAACTACATTACACAATATCACTAACATTCCGTTTCTATTGCATCAATTTACAAAATTGAAATAGCAAACAGAAATCCATTATAAAACCATATTACCATATTCTTTAACATACATTCATAAACATGATGTTTCTCGAAAGAAGAAAAGATCACAGTTCTTTCTCCATCACAAATCCATTCAAATAATAATCTCCACATTCACTTAACATTAAATCTGAAACTGTACAATAAAATGTCCATATCAAATTCATGTTTCCATTGAATAGGAAAGAACTAACATAATCATACATCAACTGAATCAACACAACACCCATCACTTTTAAACAGACATACAAGTTTGCCATAATTGATTTATTAAACTAATTGGCCATACATCCTGCTCTATTAATTACAAGTTTATACCATTTATATACATGTTGGCGTATGTACATGTATACACCACGGCTTGTGTATACATATACATATCCCAGTAGGTATATATATATATATATATATATATATATATATATATATATATATATATATATATATATATATATATATATGAATGTATAATTATATAAGCTTGTAATTAATAGTTCAGAATGACAGTCATAGCATCTGTTATATACATGTTGGTGTATGTACATGTATACACCACGGCTTGTGTATACATATACATATCGCAGCAGGTATATATATTTATATATCTAATTGCATAAACTTGTAATTAATCGTTCAAGTCCATAAACATGCAATAGGAAAACCATACTAATCATCACAGTTCTGTCACAGAATACATCTACCTTATTAAACTACTAAATCTGTCGAATACTTAAAATAATGATAGTATAATAATAAAAACCGACTTCTATCTCTAAACAAAATACCAAAGTGTTTTTCCCTTACTGTCTGAACAAGATAGTAATTGACTTTCCTATAAATCCCTTAACATTTCCTAATGTCGTAACAACTGCATTACACACTGGTGATATTTACTGAAGAATCATAAAGTTTGAAATCAAGTTTTGACATAACCAAAGATATCCACATTCCTCTATTGACTGATACATACCGTGACAAACACCCATTGACAAAACATCGACACCAGATAACTAAAGGAGTTCGCCCAAAAGAAATACTTTAATCCACACTTATGTTGCAAGTGTAAACACAAAATACGACAGGTAACAGATAACATTATGAATACCACTAATCCCAATTTCCACAATACAGCTCAAAGAAAACATCGATATCTACTTTGGTTAATGACAGTGATAGAGAAACCCGATTTCATCATATAACCCAGACTTTTCACATTGAATACATTATGTTGCTACAGAGTTCCTTACAACAGGAATAGTGTGAGAAGACCATTACAGAAGTTTTTAACACAAAAACTCATTCTGGTTCCATACTGTATTAAAATGCCGATTCTCAAACCCGACTAACTCCCTTATCACTGTCCAAACTCAGAACAGAGAAAACCTCTTAATACATTATGCTCAAAAAATAGCATATAAAAGACATGTGTTTAATACCACACTAAAACCAATACACTTACTAACCAGTCATTTGTTTCCAAATTTCCCCACTAAACACAACATTTAGTAACTAGATAACTTTCTAATCTATTCAAGAAAGAAAAGACTGATTCATGACCAAACTTACAAAGTATTCAAACACAAAACCTCACATACATCAACTAGTAACTAGTGGTAATCAACATTCCCTTAATTTTCATTTGTAGAACATAAAATGGAAAGAGAGAATAAGGTAAGAGATGCCCCTGCCTGGTATTCGTGTGGGGAAGATATCCAGAACTGAAATGCCAGAGCTAGCCCCTGCCTGGTGAGCTTCAAAGATGAATCCCAACCTCAACCACAAAGATCCCTTATCACAGATTGCCAAAATGCCGCGCAAGAGAGCCCAAAATGCAGAGATAACAGTGTGAAACTCCCAACTTCCTAAATGACCATGAACAGAAGGGTTTATCTTTTCCGTGAAAACCCCTTTCATTCCATGCCACTTATCATGAAGGATACAACAGTAACACGGGTCCATAACCAACTGTTTACCCAAAATGCCTCAGCATAACATGGTAAAAAAAAAAATGGAGTCATATACAACTGTAACTCCTTAACCAGAGCAATTGGCAGACTTCAAACACAACAATGAATTCCCATCGATAAGTTCATTCAATGCAAATTTATCTCTTGCAGTGAACACAACCCACTTCCTGCCAAATGTCCAACATAGTACAATTCCACAACCCGAAAAATAGCTTAAACCCCACTAACACCTCAATGCAATGAAAGTGCATTAAAACCCTGCCGTTAAGTCATGTTTTCGAGCCAGTTTAAGAAGACTTAGGGATAGATTAACACATTTCTTTGTTAATAACATTAGTCATTGTACTAACTTAAACATCTAAGATTACAGCGCAAGCCAATGTCAAATAACTAACACTTCATCACACTAACCTCCTACTAACATACAACATAGGATATACTAACTTCGATAATTCATATAATTTTAGTAAATGAATTACCACATACTTACTAAAACATTCACTCATATTTATATGTATTAAAATACATATATACAAATTTATTTATTTTGAATTCAGAATTAGATTAACATCAAATAACAATAATACTCTAAATACTGTCTATACACATCAAGATACAATTAACCATAATAATATAACCATTTCTAATCATGTCTAACATATTATTAAGGATTCCAAAAGAATGAATCAATAATCAGACAACTGACTAACCATATAGTTTGTCCTTATTTCATAATCAACCAAAATTCAAAATTCAGTCTAAGCCAATTCTGTCATCAGAAAAAGACTCATTACGCAACACAAATGGACATAATTCCCTGAATGTCTAGCAGAATAACAGAGATAACATATTTAATCTAAATAACAAAGTTCAAAAGAACGCAGTCAGAGTTCGAACTCATAGAAATCTAACATAACATAACATAACATAGAAAAGTGAAGCCTGGAACTGTCAGGGGCATGACAATATGTGCAGGTACCAATAAAAATATCAGTCAGATTTCTTAAAATCAGGTTCTGACCAGTCTTCACTAAAATGATCATAACTTTTGCAAATCAAAATGAAATTAATCCAAACCAATGGAAAATGAAAGTTAACTCAAATACCGATATGAAATGATACCGGTATCAAAATGGATCTTGGCGGTGAAATGTGTGTGTGAATGTTTTACCTAGCTGTAGACACAGCACTTCAATAAAACATTAGAGGTTAGCGAAATCAAAATCTGCAAATAAATGAAACTATGCTAACTAGGTGATTTACTGCCTTCTAGTAGGTGTGTGTATGATGTTCTTAGATTGGAATCGAGATCAGTGACAATGCAACACCTAAATTAAGGATTTGAAATGATGAAAGCAACGAAATATGAATGCAAATTAATCTATTTTAAAAAAATTTTGATGCAATAGGATGAAAAACTGTATGAAATTAATGTAGAGTGAAATTGAAATGACATGCAAATTAATCTAAGAATTATATGAATTGATATGCAAAGCTATAAAAAACTATGAATTGATCTCACAAAATTGCTTGTCGCAAAATCTTTGTTCTTTAGTTGTAAATTCGCCAGAGTAATTGTGCAAATTTGAGAGATGTGAGATTGAAAGCTCGAGGGATTTAGAGAGGTATGAGATGAATTATGAAGAGCTAAGTTTTGTTTTTATAGAAATCCAGGGCTTGAGGATGCATTGAGAAAAGCCATAAATCACTTGATAAACTCAAGTTGATTTTTGAGTTAACAAGAAACTAAGGATAAATAAACTTATAAAATCATGCAAAAATAGTTTTTATCTCAAAATAGAGTTTTAGTTCACTTTTTCAACTCATCATCAGATGTTGAGTTTAGAAAGTTAACAAATTGAAATTAGTAGTTGTTTTAAAGTTGACCACTTTTTTGATTGTGCATGATTTAATATGAATTAATTTAAAAAATAAAGTGATTTATTCTGAACTTAACTGATTTTTGAATTAAAACAATTGATTTATGGGTTAATCAATTATTAAATCAAACTTTTATTCAAAAACTATATTATTAAATATTGACAACTGACTTTAATTAATTAAATAGGAATTTAATCAATTAGTCATAAGATTTTAAATCAATTAAATAAATATTCGATTGATTGTTTGTAAGAATTTTGATTTATTGTGAAAATAAAAATAATATTAATTATGAATAAATAGAATTAAATCTAATTAAATAATTAAGTGGAAGAATTAAATTAATTAATTAAATATTCAGAATATTCAATTAATCAACTTTAGGATAAATATGATTTATTGCCAAATAATGTTTAATTAAAGATAATTAGATAAATTAGGAATATTTAGGAAATATTCCCCGATCCAGAATTAGGATAAAATCAATTAGGGTTTTGATAACTTGATGTGTAGATGTGCCTTAGGTTAGGACTTTGATGTCGATTTCGTTCAAATTGTTGATATAGGAGGTTAATTAACCTATAGCCCATTTTTGGGGTATTACATTTTGCCCCTCTTTGAATTACTATGCAAAGCACAATGGTTCAAAGATTAGTCTGTGTTTGATGAAGATGTATGAAACTGATTTGAAAGATTAACCGATTCTGAGACAAAAATCAATTTGAAAGATTTAAAAATTTAGGTCTTGATTGACCAAAGATAATGTCAACTATAGCAGCAATGAACCGGTATTTATATTTCTAGACACAAATTTCGGAGTTGAGCCTTATTTTTATAGAAATCCAGGGCTTGAGGATGCATTGAGAAAAGCCATAAATCATTCTTCATAAACTCAGGTTGATTTTTGAGTTAACAATAAATTAAGAATAAATAAACTCATAAAATCATGCAAAAGTAGTTTTTATCTCAAAATAGAGCTTTAGTTCTCTTTTTCAACTCATCATCAGATGTTGAGTTTAGAAAGTTAACAAATTGAAATTGAAAGTTGATTTAAAGTTGTTTTAAAGTTGACTGCTTTTTTTGATTGTGCATGATTTAATTATAAACTAATTAAAAATAAAGTGATTTATTCTCAACTTAATTGATTTTAAAATTAAAACAATTGATTTATGGGTTAATCAATTATTAAATCAAACTTTTATTCAAAAACTATATTATTAAATATTGACAACTGACTTTAATTAATTAAATAGGAATTTAATCAATTAGTCATAGGAGATTTTGATTTATTGTCAAAATTAAATAATACAATTTAAGAATAAATAGAATTAAATCTAATTAAATAATTAAGTGGTAGTATTAAATCTGATTAATTAAATATTCAGAATATTCAATTAATCAAACTTTAGGATAAATCAGATTTATCACCAAATAATTATTAAATTAAGAATAATTATGATAAATTAGAAATATTTCTAGGAATATTCCCCAATGTAGAATTTAGGATAATCAATTAAATTCGATAATGTGTAGATGTGCCTTAGGTTAGGACTTTTGTATCAATTTCATTTGATTTGAAGATGTAGGAGGTTAATGAACCTATAGCCCATTTTTGGGGTATTACAGGTAGCACATGTGTCATGATGATGTGGTAAGACAAGGTGACATGGCAAGGTGGGACGTGACATGACAGTGTGTACACTTGGTGCAATCAGGTGCTAACACATGTCCGCACATGGTTCAATTGTTTGATGCCATGTGGCACCTTAGTTGCAAATAATATTTGAAATGGTTTTACAAAAATGATTAGGGAAGGCAAACCCCCAACCAACCCCTTGCAACATTTTCGCTCCACCAATGCTCCACACGACATTCTTGGGAAGTATTTGGCAATGTTTTCTTTATTGTTTTAAAAGCACATGGTAAACCATTAAAAATGGGGTCAGGTTATTTGAACTCCCAACCATCCACATCCTAATCTATCTCTCAACCAATGCGCTCTATGCCATTTTTGGGATAAGACTTGGACAATTCTTTCTTTATCCCAATTACAGTGAACTTAAACAAATTAAAATCCAAAATAGAACACATAATATTTAGAATATATGGCAAAATCATATGAGCCATTAATTAGAAGGAATTGGGATTTAATTTGGACATGTTAGGATATTGTTGAAGATTATAATATAAGTTGAAGATTAAAAGAGCCATTATTTTTAGGATATAGAGTAAATTTGGGAGATATGAGAGATTTTGGTAAATATTATGGTTAGAACCGTATAAAGTAAAAATGGTGTATAAAAGGGGTTATTTTCCTTTGTAAAGGCAATTACCCTTGGAGAATTTTTGGTGAAAGAAATTCTAGTGGGAGAATTCTTGGAGAAGAATTACAAGCTGTTATTCTACACCAAAATTGTGTGTGTGTGAGAGAGAGAGAGAGATAGAGAGAGGGGGTTAAGCTTGGATGTTGTAATAAGGCATTTTGAGCCTAATGAAATTAATAAAGCAGTCCCCAAATTAAGAAGCAGACCCATAGACGTAGTCCTCAAGGACAAACTTTGTTATCAAATTGGTTACATTGTCTCTTCTTGTTCTCTTTATGTCATCTGATTCTTTTCAGTATTTTATTCTCTTCAATGTTATTAGTTGTTATATGATTAAATTGTGTAAAGGAGTATAAATTCAAAATTGTAAACTCAATAGTTTAAAGGCTTAACCACGCATTGCTGTTGCGATTGAGAATTAAATATGTAAATGGATCAAGTTGGTAAACTTTAACATCCTAGTTTATAGATCAATAAAAGACCCATTCTTGGAGTGAGCATTGAACTTCGTGGTATGTCTATTCCTGTTGTGGTGATTTTGTTATCTCATTTTGAGTTGATGCATTGATGTTCATTAAACATGAGAAATCTGATATTTTTGATTAGTCATTTATAATTTGGCATTTCAGTTTCAAAATCATATTTATATGCATACTATATCTAGCACAATTCAAGCCACCATTGGCATTGAAACTTAAAAATCAAAACTCATAAACAACACAAAACATCTCTAATCAACAACCAAACAATTCAAACATATCAGATCAAATTTGGTTAGGATCTTTAAAACACCTTACTCCAAGAACCACCATATATTTTGGTTCGATCAGAATCATCCATGTGTCAACACTTGATTTTAAGTTTGTTGATTATTGGTTCAATTATAACCTTTCCATATGGAAACACTTTCCACTTGATTTTAAGTATGTTGGCCTTCAATTATCATCAACTACCTTTGAGCAATTAAATAAGACTTAGAAAACACTTGATTTCAACTTTATTGGTCTTCAATTATCATCAATTACCTTTCAGCAATTAAATAAGACTTAGGAAACACTTGATTTCAAGTTTGATGGTCTTCAATTATCATCAACTACCTTTCAGCAAAATGGACCTTGGGCAAACTTATTAGTTTGTGGACTTCAATATTGGACAAACACAAGCCTTTGAACACCTTCACTTTTTCTTCGTTCAACGTATCTCTTTACAGAACAACATTGCTTTTTGTTCGACGTTTCTGAAGTTTTATGAGCTCATGTTTTGCCGAAGGAATTGTCCTTCACAACTTTTGGTCGATCTCAAATTGACAAACTTCCAAAACTGAGTTTCTATGAAAGATGAGTTTGTCAAACTTATGTTTCGACTATTTCACAAGTTTTGCTATGAAAGATGAGTTTGTCAAACTTATGTTTCGCCTATTTCACTAGTTTTTCTATGAAAGTGAACTACAAGCTTTGCTAACCACCAATGTTGCTGAAAAAAGAAAGCATCAAAAAGTTTCAGTGAAAAGTGACTTTCATGAACCATTGAACTTGCCGATTGTGTTTACTCCTTACGTTTTTTTAGTAAAAAGTGACTTTCACGAGTCTTTCCACAAACCATTCCTTTTCGGCAAGAATCAAAGTTAAGAGAACCAAAGAACTATCAGATGGAATCCACTGAGTGAAAATAAGGTCGTTGGTAGAACTGAAATTGGTTAACTAAAAGTTTTGTAGATTTTGTTGGTAAAACTAAATTTGGTGAATTAAACGTATTGTTGACCTCGTTGATAGAACTGAAATTGGTGAACTAAAAGTCTCGTAGATTTTGTTGGTAAAACTAAAATTGGTGATCTAAAAGTCTTGTAGATTTCATTTGTAAAACTAAAATTAGTGAACTACACGTATAGTCGACCTCGTTGATAGAACTGAAATTGGTGAACTAAAAGTCTTGTCAATCCTGTCGTCAAAACTAAAATTGGTGAATTATAAGTCTCGTAGATTTTGTTGGTAAAACTAAAATTGGTGAACTAAAAGTCTCGTTGACCTTGTTGATAGAACTGAAATTGGTAAACTAAAAGTCTTGTCGACCTCGTTGATAGAACTAAAATTGGTGAGCTAAAAGTCTTGTTGATCATGCTGGTAGAATTAAATTGGTGAACTAAAGTATCACCGATCATTAGGAATTTAAGTTGACAAACTAAAACATTTACTGACACATAAAGTTGTCAACAATTAAATTGTTTAACAAGTTGAAAACCAATTTGTGAATCAAACAATGATCGACCAAGAGCTTAATTGTAGCTTGATCACTCTAGAACCAAATAATAACCCCTTAAACAAACTATAAACAGCCAATAAAAGAACAAACTAGAGAATCTATTGAAATCTTTTTAGTTGATGAGGATCACACATACACCTGAACTTTCTTGTATGAACAATGCTACATATATGATTGCTAGAATACCATTGACTTCCCTTCCATTAAATAAGAGCTAATCACCTCTCCAAAACCATTTACACTAACAAAGAATATAATGATTATTATGCTTCTTAGTGTAGAGCTCATAGTCACAATAGTCATGGTTGATCTCAATGCTCTCACCAACTTTCTCTTCTATTCAATGACACTCTAGAAAACGTATAAGATGACTAATTAGTACTTCCCCCATTTCTTCTACCAGGGCAACTTCTCAACTTCCTAAAGACATACAAACCAATGAGAATAATCTTGTAGGTGCTCCTATTTGTTTGGGGCCTACTCTTAATGAATAGGAAACTCTAGAGGAAAATCTAGAGCTCTTACTTTTCAGCACATTCATTTTCTCTTTGAATGCATACAAAGGCTCCACGTTGCCTAGACTCAGAGGTGTGACTACCTCTATTCACATTCTTTTGTGACCCAATGAATTTTGAAGATGAATAAATGATTTCATTAGAAAAATTGAATCATTGAAATATCAATCACAATTAAAATGAAGTACACTCCATATAGATTACTCATTAGTGGGCATAAATACATAGCCTAGAAAGACTTTTATTATGAAGTACACTCCATATAGATGACTCATTAGTGGGCATCAATACATAGCCTAGAAAGACTTTTATTATGAAGTACACTCCATATAGATGACTCATTAGTGGGCATCAATACATAGCCTAGAAAGACTTTTATTGCGCGTGAAGATTGAGAAAGGGATAATAGGACTCGCTTTCAAAGTGGTTTAATGGCAGACAAACAATGTGACAGGTTTTTTTTAACGTTTGCATGGTGAAGGCGACTTTAGAGATGCTTCGAATAAACGTGGGTCGGCAGCACTTTCCAGCTCATAGTAATGGACGACCATGGAACTCAGCTTTCATTATTGTTGTTGACATGAAAATTCAAAAGATGCTTTCAATTTACTTTTGGCACTGTAGAACTAGATTAACATAATTCTTGCACAATCTCGCATCCATAGAATGGAGAATGGATGTCTTATGAAAGATACATTAAGGTAAGCATGATAAGCAATGACATTTGGACATTCAAATCTATTTTATAAATGAGATTATTTTCATGTGATTCTTTCTTAGTTGCGTTGATAATTATTGGCCTTACTTTATTGAGAAGTTCACTTACAGATCATGAGTATTACAAAATGAAATGAATGCACCAAGTTTTCATAGTAATCTCTTATAGAAGAATACTTTCTATGTGTAAATAAGAAAATTGTAGGGTGATTATATAATAAAGAATACAATAATAGTCTATTTTTTTTGGATTTACAATGATTTTTTTCAATTCATAAATATGGAGACAAAGCGAAGAAGTTGAAAGTGGAAAATTTTATTTAACATTATAATGGTGCTATTAACATCCTCTAAAGGCCTAATAAGATTTTGAACCTATCTTAACACTCTCTTTAAAAATCATGGCAACAATAACAATCAAATGCACAAGAATATTTAAGGCTATAAGTTGCTAGATAAGAATATATTTAGGAATAATGTTAAACGCCTTTCAAATCAACAAAATAATAGTAAGTGTTATGCATATGAGCTTTCTTCTTTAGATATATACTCTAAGCATCGATATGTACTCTATAAGTTGATGCTTCTCTAATGTTTATTTGTCATGTACAAATCTAGAAATAAAATTATCCAACACTATATCAAATAGCTTACTCAAAGTGTGCCCAATCATGATGGTCCTATATTTTTTCTCTCTCATGGTTTCCTAATTTAAAGATTGTATAAATATAATGAGATGTCCATGAATGAGGGAAAATCCATTAGAAGTAACCATGTTAAAGAGATCAACAATATGCATTGCCAAGAGAGTTGAACTATGTTTAAAAAATTATGCTCTTAGGTTCTCCCTATCAATTGTTGTAACTAAATTGTATTAAAACTATTTTCTTCATGACCAATTTGATGTATGAGCCTAATAACCTATTTTACACTAGCTTATTTTATAAGCATTGAATAAAATCTTTGTTTTTTGTTCTTTATACTTAGGGTTCTATTTCAAGTCTAGGTGTTGTTTAGACACATTGAATATTAAAGGTTTGTTTCTTCTGTAGGAGATGAATATTAGTTCAACACCTAAGACCACCTACAAAAATATTGAAAACCTTCCAAGGGAGAATGCAATAAATGAGCTTTCTTGATATTAATATCTATGAAATATATTACAAAGTGTACAGTACATTGCTTTTAAAGGAAAGGTGAGTGATAGGATCATTTACAAGATGTTGATATGTATCTTAATCTTATGTTATGAGACAAAAAATTGAAACAAATATTATATGACTTACGACACAAGAAACAAATATGATACATGATCCCTTTATCATCTCAACTCTCAAGACCCCCTATAAAAACAATGAAAATGTTTTTTAAAAAATATGTAAGAAATGAGCTTGGTTGATATTAAGATACAAAAGATGTGTCACAAAGTGTACAATATCCTTTCTTATAAAGGTAAAGTGAGTGATTAGATTAAACAAGATGTTGACATGTGTCTTAATCCTGCATTATGAGGCCCAACAACTTTAAAAAATATTAAATCACATAGGATACAAGAAGTAAATGAGATATATAACTTTGATAACAACTAACTTGTAGGAAGACACCTAGGACCTAAGTTAACTTGTGAGTCGGTCCACACTAAGGTAATAGTTGGGTACAAGACCTATTCACACTAACATCTTGATTAAGTGCAACTTAAGGGGGAGCTAAAGTAATGCAAATTATGCAAGAATGTAAAATACAAAGATGGATCCCAACTATGAGGCTATTTCAAGTACCTATACATACAATATATCTCTCAAAATAGAGTAAAGGAGTGATGAATGGAAGACTCCAATAACCCACAATAAATACATCCATTAGGAAGATACAATAGATAACCTCTCATAAGAGGGAAAGAGAGGAACTATGTAGCCCCACCACAATGAATACTCTTCTATATGAAACAATGAGTTTCTATAGACAAAACATGATATGATGTTGACAAACAACTTGTATCCCTTTTGGAAGGAAAATAACGAGTATAAATAGAAGAATACTTCACATTTGGGATGGGGATTAATATCAAGAAGAACACAGATGTATGACAATGTCTCTAGAATATTCTCAAGTGTCTCCTTGTCCATGGAAGATGATGATATAGTCAAACCCAATATATGGAAATCAATGAAGAAGGTGACAAACAAGACCCTACAAAAATTGGTGTTGAACAAGCTCCAAAGACAAAGCCAATTTTAAAGTAATTGCATAATGATTGGCATCAAAGAGGAGGGATAGCCCCTCAATTTTTTACTCAAATTATGTGACTATATTGAGAATATTATTTTCATATATTTATATGAGATCATTAGATTATTTTCCAGTTAGCTATATGTAATCTAATTGCTACAATATGTTGTAGGAACTCAACTATGGCAATCATGTTCTAGGAAGTAAGATTACATTATAGGAACTCAAGTTGTAGGTCACACAAATTTTCTTATCTTCAAATAACGACACTAAATGTTAAATTATTATTACTAAAAAATCTCAATTTACCCTATATAAAAATTATCTAAAGTGAATAAATATATTAAAGGGGGGTGCCAATGGAATTCATTCAAATTTAGAGAGAAATATTTAAATTATTGAGAATATCATTTAAATACAGAACATGAAATTTTAAAAATTTATTTATGGCCTCTTATGTTAATGACATTGGTGAATTGAACCAAGAAGCATGGAAGTTGTATGATTGTATAAAATATCATCATTTTATATACCACTATGATTATTATTATGTGAGGACTATACTGGGTGTAGGGTTTTAGGTTGATATGTTCACATAAGCTTACTAGAACCATTTTTTAAAAGAAAAAATATAGAGAAAATAAAATTTATAGCATTTATATATTGATATAAAAAATCAAATGTCTTCTTGACCCATAACTGGCATTTGCACGAGCTTATAACCTTAAGAAAATATTAGAATAATACAATAAATATTATAATTGTAATAGGTTGAAATAATGAGGTTATTTAAAATTGCATTTTAATTGCAATAGTTAATCCATATAATGATCTCAGTTTTAAGATAATTATTTTTTAATAATCATTTGAAATTTTATAATGTTGCAAATTATTTATTTATCTTAATGTTTATGTATATAAATCAACAATAAAAATACTTGTTATATTATTGTGAATGTCAAAGTGATATCATCTAATAACAACTCAAGATCCATCTTAATTTTAATGTATTTGACAAAAAATTAATTGGAAAAATTACATAAAGCAACATATAATGGAGATGGATTGATACTAATGAGATTCTAGTTGAATTGAATTTATGTCTTACCTCTAAAGACAAGAATGAATCATAAAATTGATGTAGAAACATTTGAACTAGTGTTTTTGAGACTATAAAACATAAGTGTGTGTGTGTGTGTGTATATATATATATTGGAAAAGGATTTGGAGCCATTGAAAAATATCCATGAAGGCTAGTAGGATGAGTCTCATTGAGAGTGATACTATAAAAAATACAAAACAACATCAAAAGGAAGAAATATCAACAACTAAAAGGAATAGCATATATGACCAATAGAGAACAACTACAAACCACCTATTAATTTTAGAATTTTTTTGACATATAATTCTTTATTTGGTTCAATTATAGCTTTTCCTCAAAAGATAATTATTTAGAAATCATATTTTTCCCTTCAATATAAAATGGGGGTCGATAACATTTTGGATCTAGACTTTCTCTTATTCTTTTTTCTTTTTGATGTTGACATTGTTTTGAAAATAAGCAAAAATAGGTTTTACAGGGACTCGAAACCTGAAGAGTTAAAGATACAGATAAGTCATTAAGAACAATTGGAAATAACAACTAAAACATCAAAGGGGGACACATAATACCCCAAACAACTGACATCGAGTAAAACATGAAACCAAAAAGGAATCAACAAAACAAACTAGGAGCTACCATCCTCTCATATTCTGGATGGAATCTTCCATCTTCTTCTCCAACTCTATCATATGCTTCAATTTCTCCCAAAGAACTTCAATCTCCTTATTGGAAGAAGTGTCTTGGCTCTTTTTTGCTTTGGTTCTAGCCCCAGGTCCTTTCCCAATGTTTTTGGGCATCTGCAGGGCTCCCCATTCCTTCTTCTCCAACATGTTAACCAGCCCGTGGAGATTACTGGTACAAGATTTCATGCTTTCAATGGAATACCTAAGCAGGTTCTCCAACGTATTTTCAATGCATTCAATACTAGCCATAAGTTTAACCGGGTCACAGACATCCTGAGAGTAGTCCTTTCCCCTGTCGTGAGTTTTGTCGAGCAGGCTCTGATATTTAGTTTCCAAATCCTTGTTCCAGGCTTTGAGCTTCAAAATCTTCTGAAAACACCAATTTTCATTCCTAAATGAGAAAAGAGATTTAGCTTTAGCAGTGTGTAAAAAACTCAGAGAAGAGTCCTCTTTATCATTTAGGTCCTCCATACCCATGGACACAAACTACCCTCTTTTAGCATTATCCTAGCTAAGGATCTTATTGTTCTGATAGTTGGCAATAAATTCAATTGTGTACATGGTATCATAGTCATCCCCTTCCAACTTCTCATCTCCATCAATTTTATCCTCATTTTTGTAATCCTCGTCCTTGGTGTCCTTCAGAAGGGTTTCCTCCTTGTCACCCTCAGAGACTATTTTTTGTCTTTGTTATCAAGGATGTCCACTGTAGCCTACATATTCTCCTCAATTTTTTGAGACTGCTCCCTATTAGTGGGGTCAAGATAAAAAATGATCTTGCCAGTTTCCTGATTAGGGTTCAAATCATAAACAGGGTTTTCTTTATTGTCATCAACAAAGTCCTCATTTTTGTTTGTCATTTCCTCTCTCACATCCATAGCATTTTTAAATTTATCACCCCCCATTATCTCAATCTCCTCCTTTATCTCTTTCCCAAAGGCCTCAAAAACCTCCATCTCATCCTTGGAATCTTCCCTAGAGGACGATGAGCTCTTGCCATCAGCATCCAGAGCCTTACTTTTCTTTTTAGAAATTTCCTTTATGCTTGAGCTAGGGAAATCATCATCTTCATCCTCAGAAGATCCTTCCCTAGGGTTTGTCTCCTCATTTTATGAGCTCAAAGAATAGTCAACCAACACTTCCTTCTTTTTGTTCAAAGACATGGGAGAATCATCATCCCGTATAAAGTTAGTTTTTAACCTCTTATTAGCTGGAGAAGATTTCTTACCCTTTCTAGGGGTAGTGCTCTTTCTTTTTTTGTTGGGGATATTAACACCGCTCTCAAGGATATTGTTCACCATAAACCCATGGATTAGAAGAATAAGGCCCTCATGGAGAACTAGTTTTTTGGCATCCTCTTTATTCGTAGCAAGGCTATGAAGAAGAGAGTTAAAGAGATAATACAGAAAGGAAATAGAATCATTGTGGTAGAAGTGGTTTAACATAACAAAATGGTGTGACATTTCTATGGTAAAATAACTATCCAGGGTAATATAATCCATCAAGACAATAAGGACCTTGTGCCATAAGCTCTTAATATTATTAACAACAAAAAAAACCCTATTTTAAACCATAGAATCCCTTTCTTTAGCAGTCTTAGGGAATTTGATGGAAGCCATTTTGGAAATTTTCTTGAATCTATAAAATTTGAGACTAGATAAGGGTAAACCAGTTACCTAAGCAATGAGTTCTGCATTTAGGATAACATTCCTACCATCAATCATAACAATATTATCCCTCCATGCAGCAATGAATTTCTGAGTAATGCCCTTATCATAGCCATGCAATCTCTCCAGGTAGGGAGTAATCTTACCATTCTCTAGATTCCTCCATAACTTATGGTTCTTTTTCAGGTCCAGATAGTCTGTAGGTTCTTCTCTGTGCAAATCTCCTCCCATTATCATATTTATTTCAGGCTTAATTTTCAAATTATGAAAAATAGAGATTAAGAAAAGATTAATTAAAAGGCCAAATTCATGCACCTAGAAAGCATGCAAAAAGGAAAGGTAATTATTAATCTGTAATAACATGAGAAAGCTTTGATTATAAGTGACATAACCCATAATCCTCAATCCTTTCATCATTCCCAATATGGCTCACTTCCATACTGCTAGTCTTATCATAATTAATAAGACTGACAGTTTTCGTATCCAAATCCTTCACATTATTCCATGTCATCATTGAATTCAGTTTAACCCATTTATTGGTGAACACATCAACAATAGAATTAGATTCCTAGAAGGCATGGGACACATGGGATTTATTAAAATATCCCAATAAATCTTTTTCCATTTCTATAGTATTGGATATTGACCATGAAGCTTTCAACTTCCCAAACATGAATTTTATAATGTTTAGGGAATCTCCTTCCAACTAGACTTTCTTAGCCTTAATTTGCTTAGCCAACCTTAGGGCATATAAATCTCCAAGGGCCTTAGCAACATGGTTTCTTTGAGAACAGATAGGAACAACCACAACAACAATGAAGTTACCACAATAGTCCCTAATGAGCCCCCTACAACTAGCTTTACCTAGGTTCCCTTTAGTAGTGTCATCGAAGTTAACCTTCATCCAACCCTCAGGAGGAGATAACTAGAAATAGTTTTCTTTGCCTGTTTTCTTATCATTTCTTAAATTTAAATTCCAGCATTCAATTTCGACATTAGAATCCCCAAATTGGTTATCATACAAAGATAAATTCTCCTGAATGCATTTGAAAATTATGTTTGCCAAAATAGTGGGGTTTCTTTGAGTCTCCCTAAAGATTCAATATTTTGTTCTTTCCAAATATTCTAGATTAGGTGAGGAACAATGGCTACTACACCAATATGACTCTCTTATGTGAACTGGGGCTAATCCATTGCTAGAAGAAATATTGGAGAGTTTTAGGAAAGGCCCAGCTAAGATTCCGTCTCTGAAGAACTAGTTTCCAGATCTTTAGAGAATAAGAGCATCTAAGAAGAAGATGGCAAGCCGATTCACAATCCTCAAATCATAAACTACATCTATTAGGGACATAGAATCCCTTTTTCTCCAAGTTGTCAATTGTGAGGATTTTTTTATGAAGGAAGAGCCACAAGAAAATCTCAACTTTTGGAGTGAGACGCTTATTCCAAGATTTATCCTAGAAAGGAGCCTCCTCCACAATATGAGGTTGAGTTTGAATCTTATAAGAAGAAGGAATAGAGAATATCCTTCTTATTGTCATTGATTTATTGTGCAAGGAGATCTTTACTGATATCATCTTAAAGATTAATCCAGCTGTTATTTCTCCAATAGTCTCTAACCATCTCTCCAAAAGAAACTTTGCATCTATTCATAAGATCGAGATACTCATGGAACTTACAAAGAGGGTTGTCACAAATCCAAAAGTCATCCCAAAATTTAATATTCCTTCCATCCCCAATCTTCCATCTACCCCCAGTACCAACCACCCCTCTATATTTCATCACATTATTCCAAATCATAGAGCCACCAATGTTGAGATCCTCTTGGGTTATCTGATCAAGAGCGATATTTTGACATATTTATTTTTCTAGATAATGTTCCATTCTCCTCTCCATACATCCTCCAAATATTTTTAACCAAAAGGGAAATGTTCATATGTTTAATAGTTCTAATTCCAAGACCTCCAAGATGATCAAGTTTACAGACTTTTCCCCATGCCAACAGAGGGATACATTTTCTATCTTCAGTTCCAAACCAAAGAAAACATTTTTGAATTCTTTCCATCTTCTCAAAAAACTTGGAGGGAATTTTGAAAAGACTGAGAGCATACAAAACCAAGATTTGTAAGAAGGACTTGAGAAGAATTATTTTTTCTTGCCTAAGAGAGAAAGAGACCTTTCCAATCCAACAAGTTTTTTATTGAATTTCTCTATTAAGTCCAACTAGAAGGAGTTTGGCAATTTCTCCCCCAGAGGAAGCCCCAAATACACAAAAGGGAAGGAGGCGATGTTGTATTCTAGAATCAAAGCAATTTTCACCTGTCTTTCCTCTAGAGTATTAATGAAAAAAATAGAGCTCTTCTTCCAATTGATTAGCTGAACAGAGGCTCTATAATAAGAGAAAAGCACACCTTTCAAGCTTCTAGCCCATAGCTATAGTATCATCAAAAAAATGTTCATGCGAGAAAATAAGGTTTGTTGAGGAAGGATGTAGGCCTTTCAAAGTCCTTTTAGAAATTAATTGTTGGATGTGCCTTCCTAGACTTTCAGCCATAATAGTGAAAAGTAAGGGGGAGATAGGATCGCCCTACCTCAGACCCCTAGAGTTTTTGAAGAAAGGAGAGGAGGACCCATTGATAAGAACAATAATTGAGGTAGTGGATATAAGTTGGTTAATAATCTAAATTATTTTAACCCCAAAACCAAATCTCTCTAGCACCAACAACATAAACTTCCAGTCCAGTCTATCATAATCTTTCATCATATACATCTTCAAAAGAAAGCCATGTTTCTTAGATTTGGACAAAGAATGAATGTTTCATGGACAATAATGATAGAGTCCAAAATTTTCCTACCAGGGAAAATCCATTGTACTGAGGAGAAATGATAAGCGAAAGGATTTTGAGAATCTTAAGTGTCAACACTTTAGAGATGATCTTATAGAAAGAGTTACAAAGGCTGATAGGTCTAAAAAGATCAAAAGAGGTAGCACCCATCTTCTTCAAAATAAGATCTAAGAAATTTGCATTTGATGCAGGAGCATCCTGGGTGTAAGAGCAATCTTGCATCACCCAAAAATATTTCTATTTTTTTTATATTCAATAAGGGCTATTTTGTGCAAAGCTGCTATTTATGGAAAGTTACTATTTTTGGTAATTTTTGTATGAGCTCAGAATGATCTGATTTCTTTCTTGGAGGTTCATTTTGGTCATATAAGCCTGCCAGTAAAGTTTCATTGCCAGATCAAGTGTATGTTGGAAGATATTGAGGATTTTCGGTATTGGCAGCAGGGTACAGAAACTTCAAACTCAGTTTTGAAGGCTTTAGAGGCCCCGGATGAGGTCAAAAATTTGGGTGACGGGCGCTTGCGCAAGTCAAGCCTGTAGAGCGCTTCGTGGCATTTTTGAAATGGGGTTATAATAGCCGATCGGGTCAGCTGGTGATGACTTATGGTCTTCGGAAGTTGGGCCACCTGAAATGGCGAAAAATAATTTTCTTCAAAATTTCTGTTCGGGTTTCAAAGGTTATCTTGAGCCGACTATGATGTAATAAAATGTAAAATAAAATAATTCTAAGTTTGGTCGGCTTTATTGGCTAAAATTCTGGAACCTTCCAGGCGGTGGAAAATTGCCTATATAAGGAAGGCTGTATTATTGTCTTAGGCAGTTCAGAATAGTTCTGGGTAGTAGATCTGGGTATTGATTTGAGGCTTTGTCCTACAGAATATTGTAAGGAATGCCCATGTGGCTTTGCATATTGTAATTCTGAAAGTTTGTAATTCCACATTTGTGGAGATAATAAGAAGCCAATTTTCTGTTCTTGCATATTGTTGTTGTTTCTCTATTTCTATTATGTGTTTATGGTATTAAGGGGAGCACCCTTCATCAGGTGGTATCAGAGTAGGAGTTCTTGAGTGTGTAAACAGATCGCTGACTGTGAGGCAGTTTGCACCAGGACCGTGGCTAGGGTTTCAGTGCGCATCGCGAAAATGCCTCCACAAAGGGAACGTGGCGGAAGAGCTGGTGTTGTGACACCTGAGGTTAGAGAGTTGCAGAGACAAGTGCGAGCATTGCAAGAAGAGATCCATAGAGGAATGAATCTTAATGTCAGAGATGAAAGTGAGGATGAAGCCGAAGAAGAATATCAAGAAGGAGAGGTTGAAATTGTGAACCAGGAGGAAGAAAGACTTTTTCGGGCGATTTCCAAGATTGGGAAAAGACCTAAGATTGAGGTTCCTACATTTTTTGAAAATCTTAACCCAGAGGAATTGATCGACTGGATCAATGAATGTGAGGAATATTTTGAGTACGAAGATGTTGAGGATCCTGATAGGGTCAAATTTGCGAAAGCCAGATTGAAAGGTCATGCGAAGATCTGGTGGCAAGAAATTCAATTAGAGCGAAATAGAAGAGGGAAAGATAAAATCACAAGATGGGATTGGATGGTGGATAAATTGAAGTGATAGTTCATTCCTGTTGATTATGATCTTGACCTACTGAAGAAAATGCAGAGTTTGAAGCAAGCAGGAAGATCTGTTCAGGAGTATACAGAGGAGTTCTATCGACTTCTCATCAGAACAGGCCACGCAGAAGCTGATAAGGAGAAAGTTGCCCGATACCTTAATGGGTTAAGGCCAAGCATTCAGGAGGAGCTGAATCTAGTTTGAATGAACAGTATTGAAGAGGCATACCAGTTTGCCCTAAAAGTAGATGAAAAGCTGAACAAGAAGTTTGAGAGCAGACAAAACGGAAGAGGTCGCAATGGATGATCTGGTGGATAGTCATATGGTGGCCGAAATGAGGATCCGAAAAAGAAGGATGAGGCCAGTAGTAGTCAAAATCAGTGAGGAAATAATTCCAATCGCTTCCAGGATCAGAATAATAGAGATCAGAGAGGAAGAGGAAGAGGACAAGGATCTGGAAGAGGTGGCTTCCGTGGAACATGTTTTCACTGTGGAGAAGAAGGTCATAGGGCATTTGAATGTCCTCAGCGCCAAGGCAGAACAGATAGGAGAAATGAAGGCCAGGCCAGAGTTGCACATGTAGATGAAGATGCCAGATCATCAAATTCTGAAGATGCTGAAAGAGGAGAAACGTTGATTAATAGAAGAGTCTTGTTGAGTGGTGAGAATGAACCTGAGCAAAGGAGGAGCCTGTTTCGTACCAGGTGCAAGTGTGAAGGTAAATGTTGTGATGTGATTATTGATAGTGGAAGCACTGACAATTTGGTGTCAGAAGAGATGGTGACAAAGTTGAAGCTCAAGAGACAGAAACACCCACATCCATATCAGATTGCCTGGGTACAGGATGACCACAAGGTCATGGTTAATGAACAATGCCTGGTGAAGTTCAAGATTGGCAGATACCAAGATGAGGTATTGTGTGATATCATATCTATGGATGCATGTCATATGTTGTTGGGTAGACCATGGCAGTTTCATAGATGTGCTGTACATGATGGTCGTGCGAATACCTATTCCCTGACAAAGGATGGAGTGCGGCATAAGCTAAAACCATTGAAGGAGACTGAAGAAAAGGTATGTGGTAATGCAAGGATAAATTTTGTTGATGGAAGAAATTTCCTAGATGGTATGAGGCATGAGCATGTATGTTTTGCTTTAATTCCAAAAGCTGGTAAAGAGGAAGTAGAAGATGTTCCTGTAGAAGTTGTAGATTTGTTGAATGAGTTTCAGGATATTGTATTCGATAATGTGCCTGATGGATTACCACCAGTCAGGAAGATCAGTCATCAGATGGACTTGATCCCAGGAGCGAGTTTGTCGAATAAGGTAGCACACAGAATGACACCTGCAGAAAGTGAGGAGTTGAACAGACAAGTACATGAACTATTACAGAAAGGATTGATCCGTGAGAGTCTGAGTCCCTGTGCTGTACCAGCAGTATTAGCACCAAAGAAGAATGGAGAATGGAGGATGTGTACAGATTCTAGAGCAATAAACAAGATCACAATCAAGTATAGGTTTCCATTGCCACGAATGGATGATATTATGGACTGTTTGAGTGGAGCTGTGTATTTCTCAAAGATAGATCTAAAGAGTGGATATCACCAGATTCGGATCAGAGAAGGAGATGAATGGAAGACTGCCTTCAAGACAAATGAAGGACTATATGAGTGGTTAGTCATGCCTTTTGGGCTAACCAATGCATCGAGCACTTTCATGCGGCTCATGAGCGAGGTTCTGAAAGAATTTCTGGGTAAGTTTGTCATTGTTTACCTAGATGATATTTTGATCTTTAGTAAGACATTGGATGAGCATATGATGCATATTCGTATGGTATTTGAGAAGTTGAGAGAAGAGAAATTGCTAATTAATTTGAAGAAGTGCATTTTTGTGAAGAGTTGGTGTATTTGGGGTTTGTAGTGTCAGCAGAAGGTCTAAAAATGGACCCAGAGAAGGTACAGGCTATCCTTGAATGGCCTACTCCAAGGAGTGCTACTGAGGTAAAATCTTTTCATGGTCTAGCTAGCTTTTACAGAAAGTTTATCAGAAATTTTAGCAGTATTTGTGGACCCTTGACTGAAACAATGAGAGGGGATAGAAAAGAGTTTAAGTGGACTAATGGGGCAGAAAAGAGTTTTCAATTGTTGAAAAGAAAAGTTACAGAACAACCCATTTTAGCACTTCCAGATTTTAATAAGGTGTTTCAAGTAGATTGTGATGCTAGTGGTACTGCAATAGGAGCTGTTATGAGCCAAGAAGGTAAACCTGTTGCTTATTTTAGTGAGAAGTTAAATGATGCCAAGAGGAAATATTCTGTTTATGATCAGGAATTTTATGCTATAGTTCAGGCATTAAAGAAGTGGAGACATTATCTGCTTCCTAAAGAGTTTGTTTTGTATACTGATCATCAAGCTTTGCAATATTTGAATAGTCAAGGAAAATTGAATCAAAGGCATTTGAAATGGGTTGAGTTTTTGCAGAGTTATACATTTGTTTTGAAACACAGGAGTGGAAAGTCTAATAGGGTTGCAGATGCTGTTAGTAGAAGGAAACTATTGCTGACAGAAATGCAGATTGAAGTGGTTGGGTTCAAGGAACTCAAGAATTTGTATCCAGAGGATCCTAATTTTGGTGAAGCTTGAAAAGCTTGTGCAGAACCTGTTACTCTAGACAGGACAAAATGGTTGGATTTCATCATCCAAGATGATATGCTATTCAGAGGGAATCAGTTGTGCATTCCACGAAGTTCTATGACGGAGAATCTCATCAAGGAGAAGCATAGTGGAGGATTGGCTGGACATTTTGGTCATGATAAAACCCTTGGTCTGGTTAGTGAGAATTATTATTGGCCACAGTTGCAGCAAGATGTGAAGAAGTTTGTACAAAGTTGTAGAGTATGTCAGATGGCGAAAGGAGTGAAGTAGAATATAGGGTTGTATCAGCCATTACCTATACCAGAGAAGCCTTGGGAGGATATCAGCATGGACTTTGTTCTTGGTTTACCGAGGACTCAGCGGGGACATGATTCAATTTTTGTAGTGGTTGACAGATTTTCAAAGATGGCACATTTCATTCCCTGCAAGAAGACTAATGATGTTGTTCATGTAGCAGAATTGTTTTTCAGAGAAGTAGTGAGACTTCATGGTTTGCCAAAGACCATAGTTTCAGATCGGGACACTAAGTTTGTTGGATATTTCTGGCGTACATTGTGGAAGAAGTTGAAGATAGATTTGAAATTCAGTTCATCACATCATCCACAGACTGATGGACAGACAGAGGTGGTGAATAGGAGTTTGGAAAATTTGCTGAGATGTTTGGTTGGAGATAAGCCAACAGGATGGGATTTGATTTTACCACAGGCAGAATTTGCATACAATAATTCTGTCAACAGGAGCACTGGTAAATCACCATTCCAGATTGTATATGGAAGTAGTCGAAAAAATGCATCTGAATTGAGAAAGATAGATAAAGGAGAAATAAGTAGTGCTGAAGCTGAAGATTTTGCAGAACATTTGAAGAACATCCATGAGGAGGTGAGGAAGCATATTACCAAGATGAACACACAGTATAAGGCTAAGGCAGATGAGAAAAGGAGGTATAAGGAATTTCAGGTTGGTGATGAAGTCATGGTTCACTTGCAGAAGGAGTAGTTTCCAGTTGGTACATATAACAAGTTGAAAATGAAGAAGTTTGGACCATGTAGGATACTGAAGAAACGTGATTCAGGAAATGCATATGAGGTAGAATTGCCTACTGAGTTAAATATTTCACCAATTTTTAACATTTCAGATCTGACAGAGTATCATGAAGGAGGTGTTGAAGATGAGATCACAACAGCACAGTGGAGTATTCCAGCAACTAGTTCAGACACTAAGGAGATCGAATATATACTGGACAGTCATGTTGGTAGAAGCACAAAGAACAGGACATATGAAGAATATCTGGTCAAGTGGAAAGGATGACCTATTGAAGATTCATCATGGTTGACAAAGGAGGAGGTTAGCCGTCTTGGTTTTCCTCTGCACCCCTGAGTCGTGACAGGGTCACTTCTCAAATTACCCTGGGTGTAAGAGCAATCTTGCATCACCCAAAAATATTTCTATTTTTTTAATATTCAATAAGGGCTATTTTGTGCAGAGCTACTATTTATGGAAAGTTACTATTTTTGGTAATTTTCGTATGAGCTCAGAATGATTTGATTTCTTTCTTGGAGGTTCATTTTGGTCATATAAGCCTGCCAGTAAAGTTTCATTGCTAGATCAAGTGTATATTGGAAGATATTGAGGATTTTTGGTATTGGCAGCAGTGTATAGAAACTTCGAACTTAGTTTTGAAGGCTTTAGAGGCCCCAGATGAGGTCAAAAATTTGGGTGATGGGCGCTTGTGTAGGACAAGCCTGTAGAGCGCTTCGTGGCATTTCCGAAATGGGGTTATAATAGCCGATCGGGTCAGCTGGTGATGACTTATGGTCTTCGGAAGTTGGGCCACCTGAAATGGCGAAAAATAATTTTCTTCAAAATTTCTGTTCGGGTTTCAAAGGTTATCTTGAGCCGACTATGATGTAATGAAATTTAAAATAAAATAATTCTAAGTTTGGTCAGCCTTATTGGCTAAAATTCTAGAACCTTCCAGGCGGTGGAAAATTGCCTATATAAGGAAGGTTGTATTATTGTCTTAGGCAGTTCAGAATAGTTCTGGGTAGTAGATCTGGGTATTGATTTGAGGCTTTGTCCTACAGAATATTGTAAGGAATGCCCATGTGGCTTTGCATATTGTAATTCTGAAAGTTTGTAATTCCACATTTGTGGAGATAATAAGAAGCCAATTTTCTATTCTTGCATATTGTTGTTGTTTCTCTATTTTTGTTATGTGTTTGTGGTATTAAGGGGAGCACCCTTCATCAGCGTTAATCTCCTTTATCATTCTTATTCACCCATAGAACTCTTTAACTCCATTGACAACATCTTTTCCAACAATATTCCAAAAAATCTAGAAGAAGAACATCTAGAAGTTGTCAAGGCCAGGAGCCTTATCCTCCTCAAAAGATAAAATTATATCCTTGACTTATTTGGCTAAAGGAATAGCTCCCAACATTTTATTTTTCTCCTCAGTGACAATCCTAGAGATACCCCTCAACATATTATCTTGCTTAGCTTCCAAGAGGTTTTGGTCAACAACAAGAAGGTTGGAGAAGTATCTAATAGCTTCTTGTTGAAGGTCATCCTCCTTGACCATTTTAGAAGAACCTTTGAGGATGTGATTAATCCTATTAGAAGCCATTTGTTTCAAGGTAGTAATATAGAAATATTTGGTGTTTCTATCACCATCCTTCAGCCAAGAAACACAAGATCTTTGTCTCCAATAGATTTATTCCTTAGAGATAACATTATGATAAACAACAAGAGCCTCATTCTCATTGTTTTTTAATTCATCAGAGTAACCAAGTAGCTGAATAGAATCCTCTTTTCCAAATTTGGGTGGAGGGTCCACATTTTTTCAAAGAAGAAAGGAAATTTTCTTTTAGAAAAGAGAGGGTCAGTAGAAAAAGAAATAGGGAAATGGTTAGATCCAATTTTAGAGATAGAAGTCAATGAGAAAGAATACTTACTGTACCACTATAGGGAAATCATAGCTTTGTCCAACTTAACTTGAATGCAATCTTTACCAGTTCTCCTATTTGACCAGGTGTAGTTAATTCCCTGAAGATCTAGGTAATACAAGGCATGGTAGTGGATAAAGTTCATAAGATCATATCTTCTCTCCATCCGGGAACCCGATCCCCAAAAATTTTTAGACTCCTTAAGAGGGGTTTTGAAGTCCCCCATGATTATCCAAATTTCATCACTGAATGGATTCTTGGTTTAGCTAGCTTGTGCCAAAAGTTTTCTTTGCTGCTCTTAGTGTTAGGAACATAAATATTAGTAATAACCGAATCAAAATTGTCTCTAATATGATGCATGTGCATGGAAACCATATTATCATCCTAAAAAATAACATCACCTATAATGATACTTCTATTCCAAAAAATATTTGTGCCACCAGAAGCCTTGTCTAAATTGCTACCACTAAATCCAATATTTTTAAAAAATCAAATCCTATCCACTCTCTCTTTGCTCATTTTAGTTTCTTGAACCAAGAGGATATCTGGATTATGGTCCCTAACTAGATTTCTAAGAATGTCCTATTTATGGGGCACACTCATTCCCCTTATATTCCATGAAATGATCTTCACATCTTATCGGGGATAAAAAATTCAGGGATGGTCTTTTGTTTTCCATCCACCACATCTTGCCAACTATCATTATCTCTGCTTCTTTATTTTGAAGTTCTTCCTTTGGATTCATTTTTTCCCATGTCTATTTTTTCCCTTCTAGCATTGATACCATCCAAACCATTCTGGAACAAAGGTCCATCCACATTACCTCTTCTATTCTTCTTTTTGTTGCTGATGGTAGTGAATTATATTTCTACATCTTCTAGAGTTTTCAAAAAAAGGAGATTCTCCTCTTCCAAAAAACTCAATCGAAGTTTCACGAACTATGGAAATATAAATGGTAATGTTCTTAGATTCATTGGAGTTCACTTGGTTAATACTCTCAAAACCTTCTTCTCCTTGGGCATCATTACAGAATAAATGGTTTGCAGGATTCTCACTCCAAAAATCCTGACATTTCTTGTTGCTATATTCTGGTGTAATTCCATTCCCTTTAAATCCACTCAAGTCTTTTTCTTCATATTTCTCAATTTTTTCCTTATGATCCACAAGGTTCTTCACTCTCCACTCCTTCCTCTTCTCTTTTCTTATGTTGGGTTATAAGTCTTTTCCTTTCTTCATAGGGAAATTTTTTTCCCAATGACCAAATTTTTTGCATTTAAAATAGGCAAAGGGATAGGATTCATCTTCCATCAGCTACTATCATCTCCCTAGCTTAGACATAATGTCTATCGAAAGGGGAAGATCAGAGGATTTACTAATATTAATGTACAGTCTAGCAAAAACCATCCTGATTTTAGAAGTCATAGCCAGATCAATTAACAGTTCTCCTATAGTACTTGATATACCCTTAAACACTCCATTCCATAATTTCAGGGGAATTCCTGGGAGTTGCACCCATACTAGGGAAAATTCCACAAAGATTCATTCAGATCAAGGTTGGTACTCCATTTTTTGTAAAGCTAGTGATGATATACCAAGCAATTAGGGACCCCCACACAAAGCTTTCATCATATCTCCCCTTATTTGTAAATGAGAATGATAAATCCCCTTTCACCATTGTAGCAACACCAACCTGACCTTTCAGGAACCATCTTCAGCTAACAAAATTTCTTACGACATTAATGTTAGGATGAGGCCCAACAAATTTCCCAACTTGAACTATCTCCATAGAAGCTATGGAACTATTGAGAAACAATTCAAGAAAAAAAATACCAAACTCACCTTTTGAAGGGTCCAAAATGTTGTTCACCTCTAATAAAGACAATTTCCTAGACAAAATCTTCCCAAATAAATAAACCCATGGTCACTCCTTATTGTTAGGCCCACAAGAAAAATCTGCACCACAAGTTTTTCTTTCCAAGGTTGGCTGACCTCCACCTGGATTAGACGACGTAGAGTCAACCCTACCATCCTACTCTTTTCCACCTTTCGAAGATTTATGGAGAGTGCCCGAGGACTCACCTTTATTCGATGCACCATCTTCCAAGGAGGTCCCCTCAGCTTTAGTAGCCTGACCCATTGAATTCAGAGTGGCGCTATTGCCTCCCCAATTCACCTTCATGCCTTCATAGTTCAAATTTGATCTCCCACCTGCATTGTTCAAACCCGCTCTCGCTCGCTCTCCCCATCTCATACATTTTGATGTTGACTTTATTAATAGAGCTAGGAGATAAATTTGAAGTAGTGTCTTTATACTTATGTGTAGTATTCCTTTTTCTAAACTCCAAATAAAATACTTAGAGTTTGGTAGTAGTGGTTTTAATAGAATTTTTACAATATGAAACGACCACCTATATGATCTTTTATATCTTTTCCTAGTTGTCTTTGAGAATCCTAACCTTTTTCCCTAGATTGAACTCCTATCTTAAAAAATCCTAGTCATTTTTTTTTCTCTTATCCACCTCCTTATCTATCCGATCCAACTTGTCAAACATAGTAGTAATTCCTTTCACAAAATCCCACACATTTTCATTGATATTATCCCCAATCTGTTCTAATGAATTTGACAAAGAAAGTGATTCCAAATTATGAATTTCTTTTTGGAAACATGTCACTTTGTAATATCATTCTAGATGTTTTACACTTAGAAAAGGTTGTTAATTTATCCTCAATCTTGATGCAAAGATTGAAAGACTTGTAAGTTAAGGTAGAAAAAAAACTTCCTACACTAACCTTGAGAGGAGGGTTATCCAAAACTTTGGATATCTTACAATAGTTACAAAAACTTAGCAGAAATAAATATAAATATCATGCATGATACTACATGATGGTCTATGTGGGGAAAAATATTTCAAGATAAAAACCTCACTCTCTAGGTTCAGAAGTTCTTGATGGGAGGGAAGGTAAAATCCACCTAGTACATTATTCAACAATGAATGATAGATTACAATATACTCACAAAGAAAGCTTCCCATAAGAGTATCACCAATAGATATACATAGGTACCTCAAAAACTATCTAACTCTCAAAATACATCACAATACATAGTTATAATATAATTAAATTGCGGTTTCCTTCTATGGAATTTAAAAAGAAAATAATATCCATCGTTAGACATGTGACCTTATGATAAATGATCAATATTTACAATGCTAAATTATACATAAAATTTGGCTTTCAAGGGTCCTATCCCCCAAGAGCCCCGTAGGGAGCACAACCTTTGAACCCCCCACCATGAGGTCCAAGGGGGAGTGAGTGGGGGGGGGATCCCCAAAAACCTATAATAGAAGTACCTCCCTTGAAACCCCCCTTCATTCATTTATCAATAGTGACCTTTTTTATTACAATCTTGATACACCATTTTCATAGTTAAAGATTGAGAGCTCTTAGACAATATTATTCAAATGGAGTTATGGTGTGTTTTCTTGAATCTAGTTTCATGTGTATTTTGGTGGGGATCTACTACATTCTTTAAGGGAGGTGTACAATATGGATTGGAACTACTTGGGGAGGAATGAAAAGGATATTATTGAGTTAGAGATCATGGTGAGGTAAAATCATTATTTGAAATAGAGATGTGAAAATCCTATAGAAGGTCTTTTAAAGAAAAAAAATTGGCCCTAGATGAGGAAGGAGATGGGACTACATTGGGTTCAAGAAACTCATGGAGGTTATTATCATCCTCAAAAGGGAAAAGGATATTGGATTTCCTTTTCTTAAGGGTGTGAACCTCTTCCTTTTGGATGAACAGATTATAGATATGAGGATGAATGGAGTTGGCTAAGATAAGGGGAAAATTATACTAATAGAGACAAAAAATAAGCACTTGGTGACTTGGGAATATTTTTACAATGATCAAAACCTTTTGGATAAACTCTTCAAGAAAAGAAAATACTTGGAAAAAAATTATTTTGACATTATGCAAAAAGTGATTCAGTATTGGAAAGAGATAAGAATATAGTCACTTATAACAAACCTTAATGGTTATGTACCTCATTGGTACCTCTTCTATCTTATTCCACATGATGAATTGATCATCCCTATGTTGAATAGGTTGAATAACTAAGAGGGGGGTGAATCATTTTTTCACAAACACTATCTTAAAATTTTACAGATTCGATAAATACTTAAATCAATCATAACTTATAACAGATTTATACATGAAAGCACAAAACCATCAACACAATGAACACCAAAATTTACGTGGAAACCCAAGATGGGAAAAAATAATTCTCATGAAAGTAAACACCAATTAACGTGATTTTTACAAAGGGCTCACTATCATTTTTCTCACTGTTGATCTATCTAACTACCCTTATATAGAAGATGTAATTGTAAAAAAAATACTGACAAAATGTGAAGTGATAGAATTACATCTTCCTATGCATGAAATAGTTCTGGTTGACCGCACAATAACCACCATTAGCACCAAATATAGCTACATATCTTCTACAAGCATATACAAAGCCATTGCAACACAACATGTAAAAGCCTTCTCTTTGTACTACATCAATTCTTCACTCAACTTCCTTCTTACACACTGCTACTAGATATAAACTAAAATAGAATTATCACCTTCAGTTCTCTCTCTTTCTTTCACATACATACATCAGATACAAAAATATATCTCTATCTATGTATACATCTGATAGGGTAGCTATACATGTCATCCAAGCCATAAAACATGTCTGCCACAATACAAAAGATATTACAATTATATTTAACATGCTACAACTAAACCTAATTATAGGTCATGGTTAATAAAAGTTCACATCATGTTATCTTAGGTGTAATACCCTACCAAGGAACCCATGAGAAATTAACCTAAAACATGATACTAGATTACCAGATATTTTTTTTCTTTCAAGTAAGAATTTATAATCAATAATAAATAATAATGCAAAAGTAATATATCATTAGACAATACATTTTCACAAATGTAACTCATCAATAGATTAAAAGATATACATCTCATGAGAAAGTCTCTGAGCAAAGAACATGAAGATATAAATAGCATCAAGGATCATCCAAGCACCAAGTCACGAATGTCAAATCTCAATGGTAATAGCATCACTACCATGTGACCATGTGGAACAAAGAAGTCTACTCCCACTGTATTGAGGAGATAGCACCAAGCCTCACTCAAGGAAACATTCAAAAAAGAAATACTAATGCAATGGTACACTGGAAAAAATGGTAGTAAAGGGTATAAGGTTATCAATTAAAAATGATCATGACACAAATCAAGTGTACCCAAATGCAATGTAGGATCCCAAGACACATATAGGGAAGTGTCATCACATGAGTTAACTCTAAGGTCATCTGGTAGTCTCTCTGGACCTTGCCCCCTAGCAACTCTATGTAGTATCAATATTCCTTTCATATAGACAAGACTACTAACTATGCTAGAACACACACCACACTAGAAAATAAATATCATCTCTGACTCTCATCCTTATCTTGTACTAGCACTCAAGGCATGTGCGAGGAACAATTATCCTTTTAAGTGTTTCTATCATAGTAAATTTATTAAGTTATCACTTATTAAATCAACTTACAAAGGATATCCATGAAACCACTTTAGGGTGCTGACACCTCCAAAGTAAGTCATTTCCCCTCTATGCTCCTAGATAAATGACCCTAGTGCTCCCAGCAAAAAGAACCAAAGAAAAAGAAAAACCAAAGTCATAAAAGATTTCATAAATCAATAAACCATGAATGTCTTCAAAGACAAGTGTTGGAGCATAATAAACAAAAACCTCATCCTACGCAAGGATCCAAACTGTCTATCCCATACTGGACATCTCAATCACTCAAACACCAAATCTCATAGTTTAAATTACAAATTCAAAAGATCACCAAAACATCAAGCATCTATATCCAAACATGGAGTAAAACATAGATCCACAATATCACCTATCAGGTCACATAATAAATACAATAAAAGAAACACGATGACTAAGTTAATCAAGACTCAACACAATAATGGTCGTCACCTCTTCAAGGTTAAATAGAGTAATGATCAAGACTAATAGAAACATGACATCACATCACAGATATACCCCAAGTAATACTCTTATAATCGAGACACCAAAATGGTTATAAATGTTTTTCACCATATAAACCCATAGTGTAAAAGAAATAAATTTACAAAATAATTTTAAGTCCAAAAGACAAAACTCCACCTAGGGCGTACTCTACTTGCATGAACAATTAATCTGAATCAAATAACAAAACAAAACCTCTACTATAAAATGCACATACAAATGAGATGTATTTATTGCCTTATCAAAACAAATTATTTAATGTTATTAATTTAATAAACTTAATCCATAACTAACTGGATTAATAATGTAATATTTAATTAATAGAATATAGATCTAACTTTTAAATAAATTAATTTGTAACATTCCTTATACAAATTAATTTATTAAATATAATTACTAACGAGAATATAATTAATTTTTAATAGCAATCAATAAGATTAACCCCCATAAATTAATTTATAAAAATCCATTATATAAATTAATTTATTAAATATAGTTACTAAGCAACAATATAATTAAATTACATTCAAATAAATCTCAACTATAAGTTCTTGTTGATTACGACATTCCTTTTTGTTATCGATAGTCCAATTACTTCTTTCTTGTTCTCTTTTTTTTCTATTTTTCTTTCAAATTCTAAAAATTAATAAATAATAATAATAATAATAATTTTTTTATGTTTTTTAAATCTGAAATTTATTTTTTTGGGGTAAAAATGGAAAAACCATTATAATTATATTTATTGAAAAAACTACTTCAGAGAGGCTCAAGGAGGAAAGAAGCAGGGAAGAAAACCTCCTATCCTTGCCTGAGAACATGAGATACACAATTAATACCCAAAAACAAGAATATATCATCTCACTGCTCCAAGACTATACAAATAGGAACAACCCTTCCACAAAGATTGAACTGGAAGCTAAAAAACCTACCTCTTACAAGTTGATATATCAAAAACCATCAAAATCCCACAAAGTGGAGTACAAAGATTTGCATATATAAACCAAAGATAGTCCCTCCAAAAAACCCTAGGAAAACATATCTGTCAAAACCGTTGTGTTCCAGCCTTCAAAACCTAAAAAATACTTAGCAAGCTAGAATATGTGAGTGGAAAAATAGGAAAAACCCATAGTAGGGCATTTAACAATGACTTTCATTAAATTTCCATAAACAAGGAAAGACATACATTCTAATTAATCTGAACACAATAACTATCTCGAAGACACGAAGAGAACAATTTTTTCAAAGAGGAAAAATTTGCAAAGGTTTTCAACCCCTACCTGAATTCCATAAGCTGAATCTAAAACACATGCAGAGGTCAAAATGCAAAATCCAAAATACCCTTCAAGATCCCAAGCTTTACAAAAATTCCTTGAATTCCAATCCAGAGCCAAACTTGTAAAACCTTCCTAAAACTTGTGCCCAAAATAATGGCCAAAAAGGACATCATAACGTGAGTAACATATGCATGTTATAGGTAGGCTTTATATTTGTAAAGCCTACTTATAACTCCATTCTTGCATGTGTATGGTTGACGTGTATGTTTTACTTTTCTGTTTGACGTGCGTGATATGGTTGAGGGATGGAGTCATAGTTACTTTCTTGTGAGATCCACACAATTGGCTAATCCCTGCCATTGTCTATTATATATATATATATATATATATATATATATATATACACACACACACACACACACACACACACACACACACACACACACACACATATACATATACATAGATGTATATATGTATATGTATATGTATATGTATATGTTTATCTATATATATATATATATATATATATATATATATATATATATATATATATATATATATATATATATATATATATATATATATATATATATACACACACACACACACACACACATACACATACACATACACATACACATACACATATACATATACATAGATGTATATATGTATATGTATATGTTTATATATTTATATATATATATATATATATATATATATATATATATATATATATATATATATATATATATATATATATATATATATATATATATATATATATATATATATATATATATATACATATGTATGTATGTGTATATGTGTCTGTGTGTACATGCTCATCTTTTATGCAAGATTTCAGGTACTGGGCATTGACTTCCTTGAATCTTTATTAAAAAATATAATGATCATAAGAAATATGGAGGTGGATCTCAATGAAAAGTTGGTGGATGAAAATCTAAATTTTAAGTGGAATAAATGAAACTTAAATTATATAAAATATAGTATATCTTAGGAGGAAGATGAGTCTATCCCTACAATGACATTAAAAATATAGATATTGTACATCCTTGAAGTTTTGATGATAGTAGATCTTTAATGTATCTACTCTATGCGTGTTATAGGTAGGCTTTACAAATATAAATTTAACTACCTTTTAGGCTTTACAAATCTAAATGTAAATATCTTTATTTATTTGCACCTTGTAGAGACTAGTAGCATTCATATAAAAACTATTTTGTGATGAGTTAGTAATATAAAGGTCGGTGATGCACATCAAGGAGGAGGCTCTTCCACACCATAATAACTCAAACTTGTTGTCTAGAAAAACCATAAAGGATATAGAAAAAATAAGGAAACCCAAGATGTTCGACTTAAAGGTAACCATCAATATTAACTTGTGTGTAATAACAACATAAAATAATTCTAAAATAAGGGGAGCTATTCTGAATTTGACAAGAAAAAATGAGCTTATAGAAAAAAAAATAGAAGAAATCATTGGTAATAATCCTAAAAAAACATTCTGAATAGAATAGTCATAATAATTTTGATGTGTATCACCCTATAGATAAGTAAGTGGCATAGAATCTAGGAATTTGTACACCCATTAGGTGTCCTATAGTAAACTTGAAACAAAAACATAGACACATAATTATTTGATATTTCAGAACCATTGAATTGCAATGAAACATTTATATCTTTGTTTTCTCTTAGCTTCTTTGAGATGTTGTTTGGTCTATTGGTTGCCATAGGTAAAATGACTACTAAGGCTCAATCCATTGCTAACTTACCGATGTTACAACACTAGGATCTTCAGTTAGGTTAATGCTTATGAAGTTGGAAATTGTCTATCTGAGTGTTTTGTTGTGAGTTAGTAGTTAGCTTTCTTATTGTGTCCCTTGTGTGGTTTACGTGAGTGTTGTAATCAAATGTGAAAAGATAGAAATTAGGAAATGATATGAATAGTATTTTCATTACATTGAAATGCATTGTGATCAATTTGAAATAGTATATCATTTATTATGAGATATGCATTTATAAGATTAGGATGTGTCTTTCATCATAGTAGGTCAATTGGGTCAAGGACCCAAGTCCCCAATTAAATTGTGTATTGCATTTATATGAGAACATTTTTTACTTATAACCTACTTGTAGCATTTTGCAAAAAAATAATTGATTAGATACATTTGCATATGATTACATAAAGGATGATTGTAACAAAGCATAAATTATTTTTCTATCTATTGTGTCTAGGTACATTCTCTAACACGTCTAGGATGTTGTATTCTTGTGTGTCGCGAAGCAGTTACTCTCTTGAGTGTGGCTGACACCAGTCACCTTGTTATGTGAAATATTTTATGATTGATAATTTATTCTACTTATTGATGATTTGTTCGTGCTGTGTGGGCTAGCATTGATTTTTTTTAACTTATGCATGGACTAGTCACCTGACTCTCTTTTCCCTACCTATTTTTTGGCACTCGTCACACTTGATTTAATATTGGAACTCCATGCATTTTATGATTTCATGTTGATCTTGATAATCCCCCACTAGGGTTTTCCTTTTCAAATTTTGTAGTGGCTATTCTAAATGTTTTCTATTGTTGGCCCTATTTTGTGATAAGTGTTGTTTCTATTGTGTTAATTAAGGACCTCTGATAGTGTGTATAAGGGAGGACATCATTGAGGTTGTACTATGTTTTTATGTGAAAACAAAATGCATTGTACATATCATTTATGGGTGCCTAAGTGTGGCATTAACTAGGAATGCATCAACTTTCTAATTTACTATTCGATGTAGATACAAATGTGTAATTCATGCAATTAATTACTAGATGTTTCCATGATATTGAATGAATAAAAGATCTAGATCTATTTGGGAAATTGTTAAAAGATGAGTAATTGATAAAAATGAACCTCATTTTATGTGTTGGCTAGAAATATATTATAAATGTTATTCTTAGTGTATGGTTATGTATGTCCTTGTGAGAATGGATCAATAGGGTATTTTGTATTAGTTCTCATGTGAAGTGTAATTGGGTGATTGTTATGTTCATATGATTATTCTAAAAAGATGTGTTTCTTTGATAATAGGGAATGTTTGGGAATCTTTTGGAAGGAAAATTCAATTAGGGTTTTCTTTAAATTTTTTGCTTTGATTTATTTTCAATTATGGCATTTCATGGTTTTGAGGGTTTTGGAAGAGTTTTTTTTCAAAGAAAAAGCATGCTATTTAGAAATATAGATATGCATGTAAATAATATAGATCTGCATGTCTGAAATATAGATATATTTAGTTGCATGTTATTTAGGAAAGATATAATCGCTTGCATGTTATTTAAGGAAGATATATCTAGATGCATGTTATTTAAGAAAGATATATTCACTTGCATGTTATTTAAGATCAATATATTCAATTGCATTTTATTTAGGAAAGATATATTCACTTGCATATTTTTTAAGGAAGATATATTCAGTTGCATGTTATTTAGGAAAGATATATTCACTTGCATGTTATTCAAGGAAGATATATTCAATTGCATGTTATTTAGGAAAGATATATTCACTTGAATGTTATTTAAGGAAGATATATTCACTTGCATGTTATTTAAGAAAGATATATTTATTTGTATGTTATTTAAGAAAGATATATTTATTAAAAATATTCTTTTTGGAATTTACATGTAGCAGTATTCTATTTTTAGAAATAAAAAATTATTATTAAAAAAATATATTATTATTAGGGTATGTGCAGGATCATGGTATGCCAAAAAGTGGCGATGTGAAAAAAACTTATTTTCACTCGTCCAAAAGCGCACAAATAGATTTGTTGACTTTTTGGTAGGCCTGGGTGTCAGTACACCTGGCCAAACCAAAATCCAAACCTGAAGGCATTATCAGATATCTGATATTATCAGATATCCGATATTTGCCAGTGATTATAAATCACTGTACCCAGCCGCGTTCAACATTTTTTCATTGCAAAAATGTTGAACGCAGCTAGGTTTCAGATATCCAATCTCATATCCCCTATCCGATTTTTTCCAAATTGCCCAGGTAAGTTTAGCTTCTATTTTTTATTGTTTTAATTATTTTTTGTTATTTTTAAATATAAATACATAATTTTTTATATAAAAATTAGGGTAGCAATGAGTTTTTGTATTATTTTTAAAAATTCATTGTAATTATCTTTTTGTTTCCATTTCTATCAGACATGGAATCAGAAAACCCTCGTAATGATCCTGCAAACAATCCAAACCCACCTCCCAACAATCCCCCACCTCCAGTAGATGTACCTATCACAAACCCTCATCATTTAGAAGATCTAATCGGAGATAATCTAAATGAACTTAGAGGATTGGAAACCGCATATGCCAATATCCCCACATTGCACCCCATGTTTATGACATTGAACACAATAATTGAAAACATGGAGAAACTGATAGAGCAACATAATGCTGCACTTCTTTGGAGTGATTCCATGCACGCCCAGTTTGATGATGGGCTTAATTATGATGAAGTCATGAACCTAAATATAACAAAACATGACATAGCTAATCTTTTTGTGGATCCTAAAACTGGTCTAAAAGTAGACCCTAAAAAAACTAAGTTGTCAATTAAATGGTGCACAAATAGTGCAATACGTGACAACTTTTGGGACCGTTGGTGGATGGTTTTTGATAGACCACCTCACAACAATTTGGATGTCCCATTTTATTTTCTTAGAAAATTGTATGCTGAATTTGTGCTCGGTCACAAGGTGGACTATTGGAGTATGAGACAGAACCAGGGTGTAGGTTTAGGTGCTCCGTAAGATAGGCCATCATCACAATGGGTGAAATCTCACACATATGTCCCCTCTCCTGAGATTTTACCACCTCCCACAGTGCAGCATCCAGACATTATTGTTGAGGCTGGCTCACAGACTATTCGAGCCATTCACACATTGAGTGATCTGTTGGTTACGCAAAGCACAACATTGTTGCCTCCTCATCCTGATGCTTCTAGCACTTCCACGAGCTCACATGTTTGTGTGGCCCACACTTGCGTTATATGCAAGAATATTTGTCTTGGTCCCCTGATTGATAGTGATACATATAGTTTCAGCTTCGATGGGGACAACTCTACACAACACACTATAGGCACTGAAGTAGCTCATGCAGATGTGCATCAGGAGCCTATAGTGCCATGGACTCCCACTATTACGGTAAGGGTAAACCATTCACTTTTTACATTATTTTTAAATTTTATTGTTCATATTTTTAGTAGAATTTCCTTATAATAATTTCCCACTTATGTCTTTTTATGTGTTACATTTATGTTCAGTTGATGACAGAGGAGGAGATGGCACAAGTGGAGGGGTCCATGCTTTCAGCCATATCATTTGGTCTTGACTCTTCTATGGTACATATGTTTTAATGTACTCATTTCTTTCCTTTTAAATTATGATAATAGTATATGTACATTGTTTTCTAATTTTTATGATCATCTTTTACATACTGATGCAGGTGTCACTAGTTGCCACCAAGGGGCAATGTGAGGGGGTGTAGGTCTTGGTGATTGATAAAGGAAAGGTAATTAAGTAATATAGTTTGTTTATACATACATGTATACTTGTCAATTGTGCGTGCTCATTTTTAATTTACATGGTTTATTTGACAAAGAGTGGCATGTGATGATGTTGTGAGACCCTATCATTGTGATAGAGTCATAGGCATATCCATTCAGAGTGATAGCCCCATGGTAAGTACATTTCTAAAGTTATTTGTGTGCATTTTTCTATCAAGTATATATAATATGGTCAAGTTATGATAATATGAAGTATCTGTTTGACTTTTGTAGGTCACTCCTAGTTTGAGGGAGTCATAATGGAAAGGGTTTGTATCATTGATGACTCAGCCAACAATCCCTGAAGAAAGGTCAATAGAGGTAAGTTTTAATGTTAATTCAGTTATTTTGTAAACATATATTTGCTACCAAGTTTTTAAAATTAAATAGTATAACTCGTAGATCAATCTCATGTTCGTAAACATATACGGGTGGGAGTCGTCATTGGTGGCACTATTCCTATGCCACCTATAAGGACATATATTAGGTCTCCTACCCACGGGAGGAGACAAAGAGGCGAGGTATATGAGGGTTCAATTTTAGTTTAAATTAAATTTTTTATTGTTGACTATGATTTTGAATTTTAATCTAACTTAGGGTTTCACTTTTTTGTTTGAATGCAGGATCCATTAGAGTCGAAGAGTACTTCAAAGAGGCTCCATTTTGATGATCCACCAGTAGAATAGGATGTCCTAGAAATATTTGTAGTTGAACTTCTTATTTTGAGATGTCACTTGACATATTTTGAGATGGCGTATGCCACATTGTATCTAGATATGTCGACATATAATCAAGAGGATAGAATTATTGTTCATTTTGATATATATATGAAACTTGATATTCAATCCAATTTGTTAATTGTGTGGTCATTTATTCATTGTTAGTATGTAAATATGCTTGCGTGTATGTACTCTTGTGTACAATTTATGCCTTAAGTATATTCATGTATATTCAAGTACAATATTCATAACCTAAATTCATGTGTATGGGCTATGTGCATGACTTAAGTGAATTCATGTTGTATGCTTTATAATTATGTGCTACATGTATGCTTCATGACTTAAGAAAATTTATGTGTACGCTTTATGTGCTACGTGTGTTCACACATGTAATTCATCATTTGAGGTATATAAGGATATCTATTAAAGTGGTTTCAAGGTTTGTAGACTTACCTTTTACTCCCAATGGCTAAAAGACTTCAAACTGGCCTAATTACATAATCAAACACCCTTTTGGCCATATCAAAACATATTGGTCTTTTGGACAAAATATCAGTACTTTGTTTGTACCCCTGCAAATACACTAGGAATGCCTAAGAAACACAGTGTTGTAGGATCACCGATACCTCTCACGAGGTCTGAGTTATGAGGCTTGATAGTTTGCTGAACAATCTTGCTTAGTGCAACTTTCAACTGACCCTCACTGCAAGTTTTGGCATCGAGCGAGACTACCGTGCCAAATTCAAACAAATTTAAATCTCCTAGAACAGAGAGAGGTTATTGTAGGTCTTGAAAACATCATCCTATAGCATCTCAAAAATCTCCAATACCTCTCATGGGGTCTGAGTTATGAGCCTTGAAAGTTCACTACCCAATTGTGCTTAGTGCACCTTCGGGACACTTTGGTCTGGCATGGTCTGGAACAGTTTGCTGACTCAGTGGTTGAAATAGGGTTGTGCCTAGCATTTACCCACTCAACTAGAGCTAATGGTGCAGTCCATTTGATGTCAGGATGAACAGTTTGGAAGTAATCCATTGGTGCAACTTTCAACTGACCCTCACTGCAAGTTTTGGCATTGAGCGAGACTCACGTGCCAAATTCAAATAAATTTGAATCTCCCAAAATGGAGAGAGGTTATTGTAGGCCTCAAAAAAATCATCATGTAACATCTCATGGATCTCTGATACCTCTCACGGGGTTTGAGTTATGAGGCTCAAAATTTTTCTGCCCAATCGTGCTTAGTGCACCTTGGGGACACTTTGGTCCGATGTGGTCCAGAATGTTATGCTGACTCAATGGTCAAAATGGGGTTGTTCCTAGCATTTACCCACCCAATTGGAGCTAATGGTGCAATCCATTCAGTGTCAGGATGAATGGTTTGGAAGTAATCCATTGGTGTAACTTTCAACTGACCCTCACTGCAAGTTTTGGCATCGAGCGAGACTCACGTGCCAAATTCAAACAAATTTGAATCTCCCAGAATGGAGAGAGGTTATTGTAGGCCTTAGAAATGCCATCCTATAGCATCTCATAGATCTCTAATACCTCTCATGGGGTCCAAGTTATGAGGCTTGAAATTTTTCTGCCCAATCGTGCTTAGTGCACCTTGGGGACACTTTGGTCCGGTGTGGTCCGAAACGTTCTGCTGACTCAATGGTCAAAATAGGGTTGTGCCTACCATTTACCCACCCAATTAGAGCTAATGGCATAGTCCATTCAGTGCTAGGATGAATGGTTTGGAAGTAATCAATTGGTGCAACTTTCAACTGACCCTCACTACAAGTTTTGACATCGAGCGAGACTCGCGTCCCAAATTCAAATTTTTTTGAATCTCCTAGAATGGAGAGAGGTTATTATAGGCCTTGGAAATTCCATCTTGTAGCATCTCACAGATCTCTGATACCTCTTACAGGGTCCAAGTTATGAAGCTCGAAAGTTCGCTGCCCAATCATGCTTAGTGCACCTTGGGGACAGTTTGGTTCGGCGTGGTCTAGAACATTCTGCTGACTCAATGGTCAAAATGGGGTTGTGCCTAGCATTTACCCACCCAATTAGAGCTAATGGCACAGTCCATTCAGTGCTAGGACAAACGGTTTGGAAGTAATCCATTGGTGCAACTTTCAATTGACCCTCACTGCAAGTTTTGGCATCTAGCGAGACTCGCGTGCCAAATTCAAATAAATTTGAATCTCCCAGAATGGAAAGAGGTTATTGTATGCCATGGAAACACCATATTTTAGCATCTCATAGATCTTTGATACCTCTCACGGGGTCTGAGTTACGAAGCTTGAAAGTTCTCTACCCAATCATGCTTAGTGCACCTTGGGGACACTTTGGTTCGGCGTGGTCTGGAATGTTCTGCTGACTCAATGGTCGAAATGGGGTTGTACCTAGCATTTACCCACCCAACCAAAGCTAATGGCATAGTCCATTTAGTGTCAGGATGAATAGTTTGGAATTAATCCATTGGTGCAACTTTCAACTGACCCTCACTGCAAGTTTTGGCATTGAGCGAGACTCATTCAAAAAAATTTGAATCTCCCAAAATGGAGAGAGGTTATTGTAGGCCTCTAAAACACTATCCTATAGCATCTCATAGATCTTTGATACCTCTCACGGGGTCTGAGTTACGAGGCTTGAAAGTTCTCTGCCTAATCGTGCTTAGTGCACCTTGGGGACACTTTGGTCTGGCGTGGTCCGGAACGTTCTGCTGACTCAGTAATCAAAACAGGGTTGTGCCTAGTGTTTACCCACCCAACTAGAGCTAATGGCGCAGTCCATTCGGTGCCAGGACGAATGGTTTGGAAGTAATCCATTGGTGCAACTTTCAACTGACCCTCACTGCAAGTTTTGGCATTAAGCGAGACTCGCGTGCCAAATTCAAACAAATTTGAATCTCCCAGAATGAAGAGAGGTTATTGTAGGCCTTAGAAACATCATCTTGTAGTATCTCATGGATCTCTGATACCTCTCATAGGGTCCAAGTTACGAGGCTCAAAAGTTTTCTGCCCAATCGTGCCTAGTGCACCTTGGGGACACTTTGGTCCGGCGTGGTCTGGAACATTCTGCTGACTCAGTGGTCAAAACAAGGTTGTGACTAATGTTTACCCACCCAACTGGAGCTAATGGTGTAGTCCATTCGGTACCAGGATGAACGGTTTTGAAGTAATCCATTGGTGCAAATTTCAACTGACCCTCACTGCAAGTTTTGGCATCGAGCGAGACTCGCGTGCCAAATTTAAACAAGTTTGAATATCCCAGAATAGAGAGAGGTTATTTTAGGCCTCAAAAAAATCATCCTATAGCATCTCACAGATCTATGATACCCCTCATGGGGTCTGAGTTATGAGCCTTGAAAGTTCACTGCCCAATCATGCTTAGTGCACCTTGGGGACACTAGTCTAGTGTGGTTCAGAATGTTCTGCTAACTCAGTGGTCAAAATGGGGTTGTGCCTAGCATTTACCCGCCCAACCAGAGCTAATGGCATAGTCCATTTGGTGTTGGGATGAATGGTTTGGAAGTAATCCATTGGTGCAACTTTCAACTAACCCTCACTGCAAGTTTTGGCATCAAGTGAGACTCATGTGCCAAATTCAAACAAATTTGAATCTCCCAGAATGGAGAGAGGTTATTGTAGGCCTTAGAAATGTTGTCTTGTAGCATCTCACAGATCTTTGATACCTTTTACATGGTTCAAGTTATGAGCCTCAGAATTTCGCTGCCCAATCATGCTTAGTGCACCTTGGGGACACTTTAGTCCGGCGTGGTCCAGAACATTCTACTGACTCAATGATCGAAATGGGGTTGTGCCTAGTGTTTACCTGCCCAATCAAAGCTAATGGTGCAGTCCATTCAGTGCCAGGATGCAATCTTTGAACACTATCCCTTCACCAGGGAATCATCATTTTACTTTGGACACATTTGACCAATTTTCACTCAATGACTCCAACTATTACATCATTTGACGATACAAATGTAATGGAATTAAGACAATGGAAATGTAGGGATACAAAATTAAGACAATACAAATTATATAAGGATACAACATTCATATTAAGGAAACACATTTTTTGTGCTTTACATGGCATTAAGACTATACAAATGTGAGCTTTTAATATTTGCAAATCAACCCCATGGACTCTTTTATATTTCCAATTTTGCATCAAATTTTTTATATACAAAATTTGACATCTAAATATGCACATTACATTTGATTGTTGTTTTTATATACAAAATTTGGCATCTAAATATGCACATTACATTCGATTGTTGTTTTTATATACAAAATTTGGCATCTAACTATGCACATTACATTCGATTGTTGGTTTTATATACAAAATTTGACATCTAAATATGCAAATTACACAACTATATATAAAAAATAAGTGTCATTTCCGCTCCAATCCCTGCATTCAGAAGGTAGAAGAAAAGTTAATAGAGAATATAAGAAGTGCCCTTTTGACATCTAAATATGCAAATTGCAGAACTATATTTTAACTTGAGTTGAACTTACCTATTGAAGTGTGCCTGAAGGGTCATCTCTTTGCTTGAGAGTATTCAGTATTGCTTCATGATCAGCAGTACCAATAGTCCAAAGTTCCTTTGTCTTTGGTTTTCCTTGATGTTTCAACAACTTAATATTGGCTGCTATAATAAGGTGTGAATACATGAGAATGGTTTTGTGCTTCTCATAGTCTTCAAACACAGGAATGCCATTATTTCTAATCATATATGTGTGCAACCATGTTCTCGCAACAACATGTGATCCTGTTGGATATGTGAACATATCATCATCTGTCATTGGTTGTGCAAGTTTTTTCTTTCCCCGTACACAATGTGCTAACTAGTAATCTAATCTCTCATCATTCCCTTCTGGTGCAACCAATGCAAAAACATGTCCTAGTTGTAGAAGATCTGAAAGATGGTCCATGTCATCATTTATTACAAAGACTGTGAAAGATAAAGGAGTAAGATAATGTGGAACCCATGTATCAACCCACTCACTTGACTCACACTAATCCCAATCACACTGAAGACAACTCGAACAATAAAAAGCCAACTCTCATGTCCAAATTGTCCATGTACCAGCATCTGAGCTTCGAAATGAATGCATTTTTGAAGAATCTTTCACAGTTTGACAATCCAACCTATCTCTTATTGTGCCCAACTCAACCAACCAAAAGAATCTGCGCACCACTGAATCAAAAGTCCCCCCCTGTGACAATGTTGAAGTACACCAATCAACAATAGAATGGGCATCAATGAGTTTTGCACCTGAAATCCTTAGTTGCTCCTTAACTAGAGCTCACTTTACGCATGCACCTACTCCATCATGCTCTCCTTTTCCATGACCAGCCTCAAAAAAACTCCAAATATGAGGTACACCTCTCTCTACATGCATTCTACATAACCAATAAAATATGTGAGCATTTTTTAATTGACCTATGCAATTATCTGACCAAATGAGATGTCTATCCATAGCAATATTATTTTCCTGCACCCACTCAAAATAATTCTCAAAGAAATGTTGGACAAACTCGGATGAGTGCGATCTATCATCTCTCATATAAAAATGGTACTCTCTGATTATCTTCCGATCATCTTCTGTACTATTAGGGGAATGTCTATATGTTATGTGCACAAAAATAGAAACCTGAATAGAATTGTAATATTGAGCTTGCAACTCATTTTGGGGCTGCAATGTATAGTTCTCTCCAAAGTTAACAACCGATATAATAGTGTCAATCAAGAAAGTATCCTTACACATCCTGAATTGTTGATCCAACCACTGAGACCTATGACTATGCCTTTCATACTTGTAAAAAAGATTCTTGCTAAAATCTGAAATAAAATCAGCTACCTTGCATTCTTTAGTAACCAACTCACATCTAGAGCCTTCACCTCCACTTTTTAATGTATATTTAACAGTTTCATATACCTTTTTGTGGACAATTGTCTTTCTAAAATCGTGTTCACAGCCCTCATGAAAACATTCAACAAACTTCACTAGCCCACCACACTCTGAGCACTTGTCATTTAAGAAATATTTTCTATAAAAGAAACATCCATCATCTCTAGGACATAAAAAATGATCTAGCAAGTCTCTTGATGATTTTGGAAGAGCACTTGCACCACTCTCCTCCAACATTTCACTACTATGCAAAGTAGAATGAATGGATCGTAACAATTCATGGTGCATTGAAAACTCCACATGATATTTGCAACAAGAAGTATTTCGAATCTTAAGAGGCACACAAAAAAAAGGCTTCAGGGCTTCAAAAGCTCTTTGTGATATTTTCAATGTTGGATGTGTCTCACAAAATTTTTTGAACAACATTGTTTGACTCACCTCCAAATAATGTTTGGGATGCGGGGTGCGGTCTAGAATGCCAATTCTCAACTTCAAGACATCCTTCACATTTCGTGATACTCTTGAGTTAGATTGCAAAAATAGTTGAATTTGATCCTTTATAGCATCGGTAAGCTTCTTATCACAATGTGAAAGTCTCCCACTATAAGCCCATGTATCATTTTGAAGAGGATCATCAAGTCTTTCTCTTCTTGCAAGTGCTCTATCCAAAGTTTTATGATTTAGATTCAAGTCAACACAAGTTTGTCTCATCAAACGAGCCTTTCTCAAGTGATGAATTACCAAAGAGGTTGTAATAACCCTCCTAGTGGCTCTCTTATCTTTTTCCTTGGTGGTCTTCCCAATGGAATTGAGAGCACTAAAAATATTTCTCACAATAATAGCATTCTGCTCCTTTTTATTATTCACACTAATCTTCAATTTGACTAGTATACGTCTCATCTTCTACATCTTTAACAATTGCACAAACAATTGACATTGCTCAACCAACATCTTGTGCCTAAAAAATTGATCAAAATTTTTTGAAACCCACAATCGAATGGTTCTTTTTGATCTCTTGCCATCGAAATTGCTCATTATGTTCTCATCAATTTCAAGTAACCATTTAGTTCTTCTTGAAGGTCTCAATTTTGAAGTTTGTCTTTCTTCCTCCGAAGGGACTTCATTTCTCATATAATTTAGAGATGTGTAACGTTGATTTGGTTCTTCTGCACCATTATCATTGTCAATTCCTTCATATTCAATCAGTGGATTATCATTGGCAATTTCCACAATTCCATTGGCCACATCTACATGTTCATTTTTGAAACCTACATTTTCATCTTCGAAACCTAAATTCTCATTTTGAAAACCTACATTTTCATCTTCAAATTCATGTTCTTCACTTGAAACCACATTCAGAGGTGGGTCTATGCTGACATCTTCATTCATATTTAACATTCCTTGTCTCTTATTCTGATGGGCAACCCTATCCTTTTCTCTATACACTTCAACATCTTCATTTGTGAGTCTCCTCTTCCATTTATTCTTTTGACAACTACTACTCCCCATAGTTAGACCAAAAAGTAGATGAAAATACCTTTGGTAATAGAGAAAATCTCCCCCAAAAAATATAAAATACCTTTGGTAATCGAGAAGATCACCCCACAAAAAGATGAAATACCTTTGCTAATATAGAAAATCACCCCAAAAAAGATGAAATACCCTTGGTAATCAAGAAAATCAACCCAAAAAAAGATGAAATACCTTTGGTAATATAGAAAATACCCCAAAAAGTGGTTTTTTGTGTTCTCGTTGCAACTCAAATCCCGTAATTTAGGCAAAACATGTGACTCTTTGGAGGGACCCAGAGAATCTTGTTTTTTGTTAACACCAACAAAAAGAATAGGATATCTGATACCTCACTCTTTCTCTTTCTCACTCTCACTCTCCTCTCTCCTCTCTCTCTCTCATAGAGAGAGAGAGAGAGATCTCTTACCTTTCTCTCTCCTCACTCATCTCTTTCTCTCTCTCTCACCTAGAGAGAGAGAGAGGAGAGAGGAGAGAAAGAGATAGAGAGAGAGAGAGGAGAGAAAGAGATGAGAGAGATGAGAGGGTTCTAATGTGTCAAAAGGGGTCATGGGGAATTCCTAGGGGTCCTAACACATGATAAGGCATACTAAGACCCCTATAAAGTCCTCCTGACCCCTTTCGACACATTTGAATGCTCAAGTGTGTTCTAAAGGGTTGTAGGAGCCCTTAGGAAACACTTGAATATTCTAATGTGTCGAAAGGGGTCATGAGGACTTCCTAGGGGTCCTAACATGTGATAAGGCATACTAGGACCCCTAGGAATTGCTCATGACCCCTTTCAACACATTGGAATGCTCAAGTGTCTCCTAAGGGGTCGTAGGACCCCTTAAGACACACTTGAGCATTCTAATGTGTCAAAATGTGTCATGGGGACTTCATAGGGGTCCTAACACATGATAAGGCTTACTAGGACCCCTAGGACATCCTCATGACCCCTTTCAACACATTGGAATGCTCAAGTGTGTCCTAAGGAGTCGTAGGACCCCTAAGGACACACTTGAGCATTCTAATGTGTTGAAAGGGATCATGGGGACTTCTTAGGGGTCCTAACATGTGATAAGGCATACTAGGACCCCTAGGAAGTCCTCATGACCCCTTTCAACATATTTAAATGCTTAAGTCTATCCTAAGGGGTCCTACGACCCCTTAGGGACACACTTGAGTGTTCTAATGTGTCGAAAGGGGTCATGGGGACTTCATAGGGGTCCTAACACATGATAAAGTGTACTAACACCCCTAGGAAGTCCTCATGACACCTTTTGACACATTGGAATGCTCAAGTGTGTCCTAAAGAGTCGTAGGACCCCTTAGGACACACTTGAGCATTCAAATGTGATGAAAGGGGTCATGGGGACTTCCTAGGGGTCCTAATGTGTGATAAGGCATACTAGGACCCCTAGGAAGTCCTCATGACCCCTTTTGGAACATTTGAATGCTCAAGTGTGTCCTAAGGGGTCGTAGGACCCCTTAGGAAACACTTGAGCACTCTAATGTGTTGAAAGGGATCATGGGGACTTCATAGGGGTCCTAATGTGTGATAAGGTGTACTAGAACCCCTAGGAAGTCCTCATGACCCCTTTTGACACATTAGAATGCTCAAGTGTGTCCTAAGGGGTCGTAGGACCCCTTAGGATAGACTTGAGCATTCTAATGTGTTGAAAGGGGTCATGAGGACTTCCTAGGGGTCCTAACACATGATAAGGCATACTAGGACCCCTTTTGACACATTGGAATGCTCAAGTGTCTCCTAAGGGGTCGTAGGACCCCTTAGGAAACACTTGAGCATTCTAATGTGTCAAAAGGGGTCATGGGGACTTCATAGGGGTCCTAACACATGATAAGGCATACTAGGACTCCTAGGAAGTCCTCATGACCCCTTTCGACACATTGGAATGCTCAAGTGTGTCCTAAGGGGTTGTAGGACCCCTTAGGACACACTTGAGAATTCTAATGTGTTGAAAGGGGTCATGGGGAAATCCTAGGGGTCCTAACACGTGATAAGCCATACTAGGACCCCTAGGAAGTCCTCATGACCCTTTTCGACACATTTGAATGCTGAAGTGTGTCCTAAGGGGACACCTTAGCACACACTTGAGCATTATAATGTGTTGAAAGGGGTCATGAGGACTTACTAGGGGTCCTAATGCATGATAAGGCATACTAGGACCCCTAGGAAGTCCTCATGACCCCTTTTGACACATTAGAATGCTCAAGTGTTTCCTAAGGGGTCATAGGACAACTTAGGACATATTTGAGCATTCAAATGTGCTGAAAGGGGTCATGGGGACTTCATAGGGGTCCTAACACATGATAAGGTGTGCTAGGACCCATAGAAAGTCCTCATGATGCCTTTCGACACATTGGAATGCTCAAGTGTGTCTTAAAGAGTCATAGGAGCCCTTAGGACACACTTGAGAGTTCAAATGTGTCGAAAGGGGTCATGGGGACTTCCTAGGGTTCCTAACGTGTGATAAGGCATACTAGGACCCTTAGGAAGTCCTCATGACCCCTTTTGACACATTTGAAGGCTCAAGTGTGTCCTAAGGGGTTGTAGGACCCCTTAGGACACACTTGAGCATTCTAATGTGTCGAAAGGGGTCATGAGGACTCTACGACCCCTTAGGACACACTTGAGCATTCTAATGTGTCGAAAGGGGTCATAAGGACTTCCTAGGGGTCCTAACATGTGATAAGGCATACTAGGACCCCTAAGAAGTCCTCATGACCCCTTTCAACACATTGGAATTATCAAGTGTGTCCTAAGGGGTTATAGGACCCCTTAGGACACATTTGACCAGTCCAATGTGTCGAAAGGGGTCATGGGAACTTCCTAGGGGTTCTAACGCATGATAAGGCATACTAAGACACCTAGGAAGTCCTCATGACCCCTTTTGACACATTTAAATGCTCAAGTGTGTCCTAAGGGGTCGTAGGAACCCTTAGGACACACTTGAGCATTCTCATGTGTCGAAAGGGGTCATGAGGACTTCCTAGGCCTCATAACGCATGATAAGGCGTACTAGGACCCCTAGGAATTTGTCATGACCCCTTTCAAAATATTTGAATGCTCAAGTGTGTCCTAAGGGGTTGTAGGACCCCTTAGGACACACTTGAGCATTCTAATGTGTCGAAAGGGGTGATGTGGACTTCATAGGGATCCTAACATGTGATAAGGCATACTAGGACACCTAGGAAGTCCTCATGACCCCTTTCGACACATTGGAATGCTCAAGTGTGTCTTAAGGAGACATAGGACCCCTTAGGACACACTTGAGCATTCAAATGTGTTGAAAGGGGTCATGGGGACTTCCTAGGGGTCCTAACATGTGATAAGGTGTACTAGAACCCCTACGAAGTACTCATGACCCCTTTTGACATATTGGAATGCTTAAGTGTGTCCTAAGGGGTTGTAGGACCCCTTAGGACACACTTGAGAATTCTAATGTGTCAAAAGGGGTCATGAGGACTTCCTAGGGGTCCTAACACATGATAAGGCATACTAGGACCCCTAGGAAGTCCTCATGACCCCTTGCAACACATACGAATGCTCAAGTGTCTATTAAGGGGTCATAGGACCCCTTAGGACACACTTGAGCATTCAAATGTGTCGAAAGGGGTCATGAGGACTTCCTAGGGGTCCTAACATGTGATAAGGTGTACTAGGACCCCTAGGAAGTTCTCATGACCCCTTTCAACACATTGGAATTCTCAAGTGTGTCCTAAAGAGTCGTAGGACTCCTTAGTTCACACACTTGAGCATTCTAATGTGTCAAAAGGGGTCATGAGGACTTTCTAGGGGTCCTAACATGTGAAAAGGCATACTAGAACCCCTAAGAAGTTCTCATGACCCCTTTCAACACATTCGAGTGCTCAAGTGTGTCCTAAGGGATTGTAGGACCCCTTAGGACACATTTGAGCATTCTAATGTGTTGAAAGGGGTCGTGGGGACTCCCTAGGGGTCCTAACATATGATAAGACATACTAAGACACCTAGGAAGTCCTCATGACCCCTTTTGACACATTAGAATGCTCAAGTGTGTCCTAATGGGTTGTAGGACCCCTTTGGAAACACTTGAGTCTTCTAATGTGTCAAAAGGGGTCTTGAGGACTTCATAAGGGTCCTAACGCATGATAAGGCATACTAGGACCCCTAGGAACTTGTGATGACCCCTTTTGACACATTGGAATCCTCAAGTGTGTCTTAAGGAATCGTTGGACCCCTTAGGACACACTTGAGCATTCTAATGTGTTGAAAGGGGTCATGGGGACTTCATAGGGGTCCTAACACATGATAAGGCATACTAGGACCCCTAGGAAGTCCTCATGACCCCTTTCAACACATTGGAATGCTCAAGTGTGTCCTAAGGGGTTGTAAGACCACTTAGGACACACTTGATCATTCTAATGTTTTGAAAGGGGTCATGAGGACTTCCTAGGGGCCCTAATGCATGATAAGGCATACTAGGACCCCTAGGAAGTCCTCATGACCCCTTTCGACACATTGGAATGCTAAAGTGTATCCTAAGGGGTCGTAGGACCCCTTAGGACACACTTGAGCATTTGAATGTGTCGAAAGGGGTCATGGGGACTTCATAGGGGTCCTAACATGTGATAAGGCATACTAGGACCCCTAGGAAGTCCTCATGACCCCTTTCAACACATTCGAATGCTCAAGTGTGTCTTAAAGAGTTGTAGGACCCCTTAGGACACACTTGAGCATTCAAATGTGTTGAAAGGGGTTATGGGGCCTTCCTATGTGTCTTAGTACCCCTTATTACATGTTAGGACCCCTAGGAAGTCCTCATGACCTCTCTCTCTCTCTATATATCTCTCTCTCACACACACATAGACACACATCTAGAGCCTTCACCCCTCCACTTTTTAATGTATATTTAAAGGTTTCATATACCTTTTTGTGGACAATGTACCTTAAATGTTCTTACATCAATTGTTATGCCACTGTTAGTTTCTAGAACAGATGAGCGTACAGTGGTTCTTCAATTGTGTGAAATGTCTTTTCGAGAGTTAAAAAATTAATTGTTTGTATTCAATCGAGGGGAAGTCCATTGAGATCTACTTATTCAGTATAGTCAGACCACCGAAATTACAAGGAGTCTATAGAAAAATCCTGTGATGGATATTTTCAAGAGGATTTGGGTTGAAACTGTCTGTCCTCAAATCAACTGTGCAAGTATTTTTTCAAAATCATTTTGTATATCAAATAATCTAATATATACTAATATAAATATTTATATTATAATATTTATGCTATGCTATTATTATTTAATATTAATATTTAAAATGAAATTAATATTAACATAAAAAAATATAATTTAATATGAAACTTGAATTAATATTAATATAAAAATAATACAACTTAATTTATAACACAATTAATATTCCTATTAAAAAATAACATTTATTATGAAACTTGAATTTGGGAAAAGTGGGGTATTTGAAATTTCAAAATAGGCGGGCTTTATCAGATATCCGATATTATCGGATATTCGATTAGGCTTGGTATTTGCTTCAGCATTACCCAACGTGGGTGGTCAACCCTTTAGGCATGTTTCAAGAGATAGTTCTTGATACTGAGACTTCAACCATGTAGCTGACGACTATTTTTTCACACAAAATTGATGAAATGAAAAGGGTTTCTTAAAGACATTATCAGCTTTCCATCGATATAATTGCTATCAAATTTCAAGTTCTGTAAGTAATTATTACTTATTTTTCAATTGAGTTATCTTTAAAGTCGTAACTGACATACTGATCGAAAAAAAACTATAACTTTCAAATCTTTTAACCTTTTTGAAATCTGAAACGTGCGTCACATTCTATGCTTCGGCTACTATAAGAAAAAAAAAAGTTTTGAATTTGGTAAAATTTTGAATTAGTTATGGTGGTCAGACACGAGAGTTTTTTTATTCTGAAAAAGTTGTAGCAGAAAATTCATAATTAATTATTTATTTGACCAAAAATTACAAAAAAATATGTGTCACATCCGCACATGAGTCCACTACTTATATCTAGAATCTTGGGAAAATATATCAATATTTGATTGTGATTAAGGTGGTCAGACATACACGTACTTTTTATCTTTTCCCTGAAATTTTTGTGGTACTGCATTGAAATCTAAAATTTTGAACAATTAGACAAAAAAAATTTCAAACAAGGGCTAGTAGTTTAGAAACTAAATTCAATTTCCTATAGATTCTATTCTTACAACTTTTTCACATAAGGTTCATAAGATGTTCAACCTTTTACGTCAAGTTGACTAACCCTGATTTTTTTATTTTTCATTGCCACTTAAGGCCATAGTTTGGTATACCATGATCCTGCAAATACCCTTATTAAAAAAAATATGAAAAATATATATTAGTTTTGGAATTTGTATGTAGTGGTATTCTATTTTTTACAAATAAAAATATATATAAAATAATAATAATAATAATTGTATTTGATGAGAGTTTAAATGTGGATGTGTTTTATAGTTGGGGTTTTTGTTTAGTTTTTGTTCAAGTAGTCACTTGTCGATTATGGGTAGAATAATGCCCTAGGAGGGGATTTTTTCTTTTGAAACTTGAATTATTTTATGGTTTTATACTTTTTACTCTTTGAGTTTATACTATATAGAAATATCATAACCATTTCGAATTCATGATTATGTATATATGGTTTCGGGTGCATTTGTGATGTTATGTCATGTGTTCTTGAGTCTTGATCATTATGTTATTTGATGAAAAAGAGGTGATCACCATTATTGGGTTGAAACTCTACTTGGTCACCTTGTTTCTTCTACTTTGACTATTCTAAGATCTGAATGTTGGTATCTTTGGATTATGTTTTACTCCATGTTGGAGAGTGATATCATTGGTGACTTGTTCTTGAGGATTTGATTGATCTTTTTATATGATAACCATGTGGATTTGATAAATGTTTTATTGAGGTGTCCATTATGGGATATATATTTTGGATCCTTGATTAGGATGTGATATTATTTATTATGCTCTAGCACTTGTCTTTGATGAATTTTATAATGTAATGTTTTGTGTGAAGTACTTTATGGTTTTGGATTTTGCCTTCTCTTTGGTTCTTTTGTCGGGAGCATTAAGGTAGGTGATCTAGGATCATAGATGGGAAGTGGATTGCAATGAGTGTCAAGGCCATCGAGTAGATACCAAGTTCACTCATTGTAAGTAGCTTAATAAAGTGGTAGCTTAAAAAATTTATTGAGAGAAAAAATTAATAAGATAAATGTGTACCTCACCCATGCCTTCAGCACTAGTACATGATAGGATGGAGTGTGATATTATGTTTTTCATCTAGTGTGGAATGTATTCTAGCGTAGTTAGTAGCCTTGTCTGTATGAGAGATTTATTAATACTACATATGGTCACTTGGGTGCTGGGGTTCAAAGAAGATTCTAAGATGAGGTCCAAGGATTAGACATATGCGATGGCACTTCCCTATATATATTCTAGGTTCCTTCATTGTATTTGGTACACCTAACTTGTGTCTCAATCATTTATTCTTAATAACCTTATAACCATATATTACCATTTTATCCAGTGTACCTTTGCATTAGTCTTTCTTATTTCGATGTTTCTTTGAGTGAGGCCTGGTATTATCTCCTCAGTATAGTGGGAGTGGACCTCTAGGTTCCACATGGTCAGATGGTAGTGATTCTTATTACCATTGAGATCTAATGCTAATGTTTCTTTTTCTTGGATGATCCTAGATGTTTCTATCATGTTTATTGCTTGGAGATTTCTTATTGTCATCATGAGAAACCTATATTGTATTCTATGATGTATTGATTTGAGATATCCTTTAGGAGATGTTGTGTATTATGATTCATTATTGTATACCCTGTGACATGTGTAGTGGAAGATGTATTTGTTGGCAAGTTGACTATACTGAAGTATATGACTATATCTAGTGTTGTCATTATGGCAACAAAGTCATATGAAGTTTTGGAGTCAACGCATATTGAAGAAGATAAAAAAAATGGCTAAGCATGGAAGATTGGACAAACAGCAGAGCACCAGGTGATTAGAGCATCAGCGCACATGCATATGAAAGAGTTATGACATCCACCCTTGAAGATAAGCTTCTAAGTATGTATTCATACTAAGTCTAAGAGCGCATGATGATATGAGTCAGTATGAGGAAGTTACAGTCAGATGAAGTGGCACAGATAGTAAGTGGCAGAACATGACAAAACATGGAGCCGACTGTCTGTATTTTGATTAGCACTTGTAATATTGTTTTGTAAAGGCTATGCACCTATTATATTTAGGTCATAGACATGTTAATATGAATAGATGTAAACACGCTTGAGCCAATTCAATTGGAAGCAATGTATGTAATTAGTTGTAGGCCGAATTAATGAAAATTTTTGTATGCGCATATAAATAAGACATGCGCCCTTGTAATTCGGTATGGCATGACAAATAGAGTTCGCATAAGCAGAGAAAAAGTATACAAAGAGTAGAAATAATGTGTTAGAGCTTTACAAGAGGATAAAGCATCAATACACCAAAGGAACTGATCAGATAAGCAATGTCACTACACCAGTTCACCTTGTAGATATAGTGTGTATCTGATATCTAGAAGGTTGTAGCCTTCACCACTTGAGCAGTGAGCTCTAGGATAGTGTGTCCCCACCCTTAATAGGGTTAATTGTAAAAGACTCCTAATAGGGTCTGACCCTTGACTAGGTCACTATACTAAAGCATTGTAAAGATCAACTCCTAACATGGTTGCAAGATCTTCTAACAAGGATCATAAAACACTAGTGCAGTTCTTAGTGGGTGTCAATTCCTACCGGGGTTTTTACCTATTTGGGTTTCCCCATAATCATATTTGGTGTCATGTGTTATGAATGCTTATCTTATTTACATTGATGTTCATTTCAGCAACTAAGCAATTAAGTTAAGTTTCAAAGTATCAATAAAAAGTAATTAAGTATTGAACACTAATTCATCCTCCCCCCCTCTTAGTGTTCCCAATCCTAACAATTGGTATCAGAGCTCTAGTCCTCTGAAGATAAGTTTAACCACTTGAGGAGATCATGGATAAGGGAGAAATGAAACATCTAAAAAAGAATCTTGAAGCAGCTCTTGAAGACCTTGACAGATCTGAAAAATAAATTGAAGAACTAAAATAAAAGGTTAGTGATTTTCATATAGTCATTAAAAAACTAAGAAAAGATTTGAAAGACTGTTCCTCAAGTGATTTGGGAAAAATGGTCAAAAAGATAAATGAGGAAAACACATCTTTGAAAGATCAGGTTGAAGAGTTGGATGAAAAACTACTCAACAATCAAGAAGCCTATGAAGAACAGGTCAAAGAGAACAAACAGTTAGATGAAGAACTAAGACAAGCAAACATGAAAATCTTGGGGTTATATAGAGAACATCAAGAAATAGATGGAATCTGAATTAACTAAGGCAAAGAACCATATTGACAAATTGCACACAAGAAAAGATCTTATAGAGTCACAATTGTATGCACAGAAGATTAAAGGAGACACCAATGGTATTGGGTTCAATGAAGCACAAAATTAGATCAATGACATGCGAGAAAGAAAGAAAGCATCAGAAGATTCTATAGAAGCTAAGAAGATAGGAAACCATACAAAATCTAAAATTGAACCACCCAAGGATGAGCACAAGCCGGTAAACAAGACTTGTTATGCTTGTAACAAACATGGTCACATAGCAAAAAATTGTAAAAAGGTAAGACCTTTTAATGGTTACTATTATTCATGCAATAAGTTTGGTCATAGAGATATGAATTGTAGATCAAATCAAAGAAATTAGAATCAACAAAATCAGAGAAGTCATTCTCAATAGAATGTAAGAAACTCTCAGAACATTACATGTCAGATATGCAATTATGTTGGTTACACAACTAGACAATGTAGTATGGTAACCCACATGAATGTGCCAAGGAATATTAGGCCTCCAGTCATTTGTCACTCATGTAACAAGGTTGGACACATCTCTAGGTTCTACAGAACTAGAGCGCAAAGACTAGAAAGCCCTAAAAAGTCAAAAACCTCAATATTAAAAGAAGCAGGAGAAGTCAAGTTTGTGCAAGCTTTAGATGATGTGAGCTTGATTTGGAAGGAAGAAAAGAAGGATAATGTTGATGAAATAGTTGAGGATGCATCCGCAATGGACACACCTCCTATTTATGGTTAAATGACCTTCATGGTCATAGGGGGAGCTAGATTAGCTCTAGACCCCTACGCAGCTAGTATACTCACTCTCAGAGTATGCACCTTGGACTACAACTATTTGGAGACTATGTGATGCAGTATGAAAGAATACACTACCTGATTAGTAGCAAGAATTAAAGAATGAAATTTACAGTTACATTCTATACTTACACAGCAAGCATTAATGGCAGAAAAGTTTCTTTATAGCCATTGGAGACTTATTATTCTCACATTGCATTCTAAGTTGAGATATTGGAGAGCACAGAAGATCAAGTAGTTGAGTTGTGAAGTGTTACAATTGAATCTACCAGCAAAGAAGGAAGATTGATTATTGCTAAGCCCTAATTTAGACGCGATGATCTAGAAACCCTAGAAAACCTATGTAAAGTGATTAAACAAGTAAGTGATGGCTACATCAGTTGTCTTTTATGTTGTGGAAATAAAATGATATGTTTTTAAAAAGAATCCATTCAATTCCACCTTAGATGACCTAAAAGGAGCCTTTTCTAGAACCCCAATGGGTGTCATGCATGTAGATGACACACACACACATGTATATTTCAAAAAGGAGCCAGTTGGTTTAGATAGAATTAGGTCACATCTTGAGACAATGATGAAACCTGATAACATTCATAGATGAGTTTGCACACCTAGAAGACCACCCTATTATTGAGTATGCTACAACACATGAATTCTATGAGTCTGACTGGATTAAGATCTTGTTGAGAAGGATACATGATGGCCTATTTTGGATAGGTGAAGTACCAGTTAGAATCACAACTGACCTCATTCATGAGATGACAGGTTTATCTAAGAAAGGCACCATTCTTCCAGTTGGAAAGGATGCCAGAAAATTGGTTGAACAAGCCTATAAATCTCAGAGTGATAAGCGCGGGATGAAAATTGAGCCAATTGAGGAGAAGGAAATCAAATTGATGTTTATGATTCTTGGTTATAGATTTCAGCATGCTAATAGGGTCAATAGTGTGTCTACAACCACTATTCTTGTAGCCATCAGGATAGTTAAGGAAAATGGAGAATTCAACTTGTGTGAGATCTTGTGTGCATAGTTGATGGATAACATAAGGGCAATCAAACATGATAAGACCAAAATATTCAGGTTTGGGTCTTTGATAATCTATATGTACTTTCAAATAGTTGGGAAGGTATCAAACTTATGCTTAGATAAAATTTTACCTACAATGCCTCAAATATCCCTTAAGGCATTAGTTGAGAGCACACTAAGAGACTACATGGAGTTAGAGTTAAAAAATTTCAGGATAAAGATGCAAATGAGGTATAGGATACTTGAAAGCATTGTTGAAAAATATAAGGATAGTATTTGTTTTATGGTAGAAATTGACATTACTTGCATGGAGGCTATTGAGCCTAGAACCAAGTAGATTCATCCACTTGGCTATGAAGTGGAAGAGAAAGTCTTGGAAGCCTATGCACAAGTTTTACTATCAACACCCAAGGATCCTAATGAGCCTAGATGGAGAACTTATGAAGAAAAGACCAGACAGGTAGATGTAGTCCTAAATAGTGTTGCAACCAAGAGAAAAGCCACTAAAATTACATCTGAAATACTGAAGATCCATGGTGTGACCCAAGAAGACATGGATAAAGCTAGAGAAGAAAAAATAGCTATGCAGATTGAGAGTGCATCCTCTGTGGAAGCTAAGACAGAGAATACAGATGATCCCAAGATGAAGAAGGTAAAAATTGAGAAAAGGATGAAAAAAGGAAGAAGAAAGTAAAATAGATAATACCAGTCTTGCACCCACAGATATAGTTGATGTGGAGTCCATCAAAGCATCTCTGAAGATGCCTAAGAGGAAGAAGAAAACTACCACAATCCACCCTTCAACAAGAGCCACAAGAAGCAGAGGCAAAAATTTACAACCACCTCCTGAGGTAGGATTCCTACCAAGTCTTCAAGTATTAAGGACTAGAGTGGTAGAGGAAGGAAGGTTAGATCAGATATCTAAGTTCTATGATAGATATCATGAAATTGACAAGTATGAGATCCATCACATGTTGATCAAACATATGGTAAAATTCAAGAAGACTGTGCTAGAACTGAAGTCAGTGATTCTGGATAAAGTTTGGGAAATTTTGGATTCCTTGAAAAGACAAGCGACAGAGGAAGACTTCGGAATCAGAGAGAAAACACTGGATGACAATCTGTTAGTATGTTCAATTGATGAGAAAACACTATTGCTAGGTTTGGTGAAGCCATACCTGAGAACTAAGATGAGGACATTGCACATAATGAACAAGGATTATGAGATAATAGCCAAAGAGACAAAAAAAGATTTTGAGAAAGTATTCCTTGAACAATGCATGAAACCTACATCTGCACCCATCAGAAAAGCACCCGTTGAGCAAGATAAAGTAGCTGAGGTCACAAATACACCTATGATAGATCCATAGGACTCAGCGCCCTCAATGACAGTATCTGTAGTTGAAATAAAGTCTGCACCCATGCCCGCAACCCAAGGAGTTAACACAATAATGATTGACAATGTGGAGATATCAATGGCAGCCACTAACAAAGACTTAGACAAATTTGAGGAAGTATTTGTGAGCACACAAGAAGTAGAAACACTATGCGGTGACAAATTCATCTATACAACAAGAAGATGTGTTGATTGAGGATATAACAGGTCAAGAAGAAGAAGAGGAGAAAGAAAATAAAAAGGAGAAAGGAGGAGAAGAGGAGGTAGAAAAAGAGACAATAGATGAACCCTCGGTTGAAATTCCTATGGAGATTAAGACAAAAATGATGTACAACACACCCATCACTCCCATGCCTTTAGCATCATTATTGTCAAGTTTAACCCTTGACTCTACAAGCTTGGACTCTTAGGGAGAAGAAGACCTGATCAAGATCAGTGTCCTTGCTATGGAGAAGTCCAAGGAAAAATAAGTAATGAGAAACCCTCTATTTTTTGATTCAATAGACATCTTGAACAATCTACTACCAGCAGAGAACAAGGTACAAAAAGTGCGCTCAGTGGAGGATGTCAGCAACATCCTAACAAGCTTCAAGGCAAACTTCTCCTACCTAGAAGAATTAGCGGCTAAAGTAGCAGAAGAGAAGTATCTCAAGAAGAGATTGGATGAGTTAACTAAAAACTTTGCACTTAACCTCAACTCTTTAAAGGTTGGTCAAGCTTCACCAAAAGAATTTGCAGCCAAAGGAAGGAAACTCATAGCAGACTGCATGAACCAAGACAAGTTGACTGAAGATCTCTATAAGAAAATTCAAGAGGTAGAGGTTATGATAGATCAAGTGAGGAAATCAGTAGAAGATCCCAATACAGATGTAAACATGTGTAATAATGTCTACCAGGGACAAGTGGACAAAATAGAAAAGATAGAAAAAGAAATGTCCAAAACAAGGGCAAGGCAAACACAGCTGAGAAATGCTCTTGCGCCTTCACTAGATGTCTTGAATCAGAACATCAAGGAGATTGATGCCACTATGGTGACATATGATCAAGGTTCATGTACAAAACTAGAGAAGATGGAAAAATTAACATATTCTTTATGCACCCATCTTCAGACTACAAACACATTGAAGAAATTTTGGGAGAATGAGATTGCTAATCTAAAGTTAGCATATCCAGATGTCTTCACTTTGTAAGTACTTGTGAATACTTTTTTGAGCACCTTTGTAATTAATGTCAAAGGGGGATTATAGTATGTAGAAGGAAGAATATGGAACCTTGTAAATGATGTAAAGTATAGTACATAAGGGGAGATATAAGTTAGAGTATGTATTACAAAATTTTGTATAAGGATATAGTTAGCAACTTCACCATATTCCTTTGTTTCCATTAATGACAAAGGGGGAGATTGTTGGAAATTTGACTATACTAAAGTATATGACTATATCTAGTGTTTTCATTATGGAAAAAAAGTCATATGAAGTTTTGGAGTTAGCGCATATTGAAGAAGATCAGAAAAATTGCTAAGTATCGAAGACTAGACAGCTGACAGCAGAGCACCAGGTGGTTAGAGCATCAGTGCACATGCGTATGATAGAGTTCTAACATGTGACCTTGAAGATAAGCTTCTAAGTATGTATTCATGCTAAGTATAAGAGCACATGATGATATGAGTTAGTATGAGGAAGTTACAGTTAGATGAAGTGGCACAGATAGTAAGCGGCAAAACAAGATAGAACATGAAGCCGACTATTTGTATTTTGATTAGCGCTTGTAATATTGTTTTGTAAAGGCTATGCACCTATTGTATTTAGGTCATAGACATGTTAATATGAATAGATTTAAACGTGCTTGAGCCAATTCAATTGGAAGTGGTGTATGCAATTAGTTATAGGCCGACTTGATGAAAAGTTTTGTATGCACATATAAATAAGACATGCGCCCTTGTAATTCAGTATGGCATGACAAATAGAGTTCACATAAGAAGAGAAGAAGTATGCAAAGAGTAGATAGAATGTTTTAGAACTTTACAAGGGGCTAAAGCATCAACGCACCAAAGGAACTGATCAGACAAGTAGTGTCACTACACTAGTTCACCTTGCAGATATAGTGTGTATCTGATATCTAGAAGGTTGTAGCCTTCACCACTTGAGAAATGAGCTCTAGGATAGTGTGTCCCCACCCCTAACAGGGTTAATTGTAAAAAGACTCCTAACAGGGTCTGACCCTTGACCAGGTCACTGTACTAAAACATTGTAAAGATCAACTCCTAACAGGGTTGCAAGATCTTCTAACAAGGATCATAAAACACTAGTGCAGTTCTTAGTGGGTGTCAATTCCCACTGGGGTTTTTACCTATTTGGGTTTCCCCATAATCATATTTTGTGTCATGTGTTATGAATGCTTATCTTATTTACATTGATATTAATTTCAATAACTAAGCAATTAAGTTAAGTTTCAAAGTATCAATAAAAAGTAATTAAGTATTGAACACTGATTCACCCCACCCTCTCAGTGTTCCCAATCCTAACAGTATTATTATGTGTACCATGATGTATCAAATTTTATCTTATTGTATGTACCTTTTCTTATGTTAATATGATGTTGCATCTTGTTATTCAATTGCATTATGTATGTAGTTTACCTTAAGGTTGATATTCCTCATTCGCACTTCAGTTTGGGCTCTAAAAATGAGTGTAAGACATATCATGTGAATATGTTATGGTTGATCTTATTATTTTGGTTAATGTTATTTAAGTAACTTTTGTCATGGAGCCCATGGGATTGTTAACCGTGTTTATTTACTTAAGGGTGTGTTTTATCTTATGTTTTTCTTGTGAACTACATTTGCATTGTTTAATGTATATATAAATGTTAAGAAAAAAATTATTCCATGAACTTAGTGTTATGTTTAGATTATTTCTCTTGGGTTCCCTAGTGGGGCATCACAGATATTTTCTCAATCAAAGGAAATTTTTAGCTATCTAGAAAGTGGTCAATAGTTGATTGGTTGAGCATGAACTAATCTTTTCTATTTTGTAAAGTTAAATGAAGACAATAGAATATTTTAAGATATGAATATAACATATTCATGTTTAAATAGATAATATATAATATGGTGGGGGGGGGGAAAGGAAACACCTCTAGAATAACTTTAGTCAATTTAAATATTTATTGCTTGTATGAGAAGTATTTGCATTCTTTATTCATAAAAAAATATGGGTAGAATGATACCACACCCCAAAGTATAGGCAAGAAAAAGCCCTATATGAAAGCATTAAACTAAGATTAAAATAAATAAATATGATAATTTAACTTGTGCAAAATATCTCCTACTTGTCAATAAATAAATAATTAAACTAAGTAGCAAGAACTATATTTCAGTAGTTGTGGATAATGATCAAGATCCCTTGAGCCATTAGGAATTAATTTCTCATATTTAATAGGTTCTCCATCATTATCACAATTTCAATTTTGTAGTTGTGTTTTATTCCTAGATGAAGGAATGACCAACATTAATGAAATTTACAACACAATCTCTTGTTGAGAAATGGAGAGGGCAAGGAGAAAAGGGAGCAGAGAAAGAAATTCAAATGAAGATGCAGAGGAGAATTCATAAGGGGATGATGATGATGATTGATTTATTGCAATTGTTTATGCTTCTTATAATTTAGGCCTTAGCTTTGTTTACTTGCTTGGCATGTCACATCTTCTCTTGATTAGGACATGGTCTTGTGAGTTTGGGGCTCCCCTTTTGGCCCCTATGGCTATTATGGCTAAGGGCCTTTGTCTAGAGTATCTTGCAGAAGATTCATTGAGTCTATGTCTTTGATGGTTCTTTCCTTTTTGTGGATGGGTTATTTTGGTACTCTTGCATGGATCTGTTATTCTCCTACATTCCCACACAACTTTCTTACCTTCCTTGGTTTTTTCTTTTGGATGTGGCCTTCCTATTGGAGTTCTCCTCTTGTTGGATGTCATTTTATTATGTTTAGGGGGCTACATTGGGGTTATAAATTATTGTCTTCTTGTGAGAAGTTTTGTGCAAAGAATGGGGCTCTATCCCATTTTTCTTTTATTAGTCCTTCTGTGGTTATTGTTTTAGTGTCAACTATGGGTATAGGGGTTCTTATGCCTCTACCAATTATTGGATTCATTGGGCCAAGTCTATGGATTGTTCTAGGAAGATCTCCCTTGTTGAGGAACTTTGAACTATGGTACTTGCAAACCTATTGAGGTCATGGGAGGATGATGTTTTATAGGGGATTTGGTTATTTTCCTTGCTGGTTTTCTTGGATGTTGTTGTGACATGGACATATGAGTTTTTTTTCCTACATAGTGGGTTCTTTTTCCTTATCATGACTGTCCTCATGACGGTGTATGTGTGGCCATCGATTTTTTCTTCTCTACTTTTTATTGGCGATGTTTTCATCGAGAGGCTTCTAGGAGACATGGGTCTTTTCTTATCTAGATGGTTTTTTTTATTACTGGTGGTGGTTATAGCCTTTTGTGGCTAGGTTGTGATGGTCACCGTTGTGGCCAGTTAATGCCTTGTGTATAGGAGCTTGTTGGTTGCAAGATGGTTGTGCCCTAGTTTTGAATAATAGATATAGAGCTTGGTGGTTGCATGATGGTTATGCCCATGTTCTTTTATATAGTGGTCATAGTAAGGGTGATTAAAGAGTTTTAGGAGATTTAAGAGTTTTGAGAGTTCCTGGTGATATTCTTTCCAATGTCATCGTGCTTTATCTAAGCATAATGTCTATGGATGATGAGTGAGGATTTGGCTTCCCTTTTTCCTGTTGGATGTAAGTTTGTCAATCCTTAAGGATGAGGAACCTTCTTATGTGGAGAACCATTTCATTTGTGAACCGTCAATCTATTCTATGGCAAGGGATTGGGATGGGGTTTCCTACCTCCCCCTATACCTTGTGTTGTGTTTCTTGGTGGAGCCTCCTCATGTGAAGATCTTGATGTGATGGAGGCTAGGTGCTTTAGAGTGTTTCATGTGCATTCAATTCCTTTTGAAAGGGTGGCATGTATAGATAGAGTATGTGCTCCATATCGTGAGCTTGAAGATGGTGCCTACCCAATTTTTGGGGTGGAGTTTCTTTATCCCCTATAGCTAGGTTGTGATAGAGGTTGTTGTCACCACGAGGTTTCCTTTTGTTTTTATTTGGACTATCCAGTTTAGTTGGTATGGATAGTGGTTTTGTCTCTTTTGGTGGCTAATTGATTGCTAATATTTTTTAAGGTCTCGTTTTGGTTTTGGTTTTTTTGTTTTAAGTTTGTAACTGACTTTTAGGATTTGCTAAACCCTATTATGGTGGGATGTTTTTTGCTAGCCACGGTAAGGAATTGGCACACTTATTTTGTTTCTTCCTCTTTCACGCTTCCTATAGAGGTGGAAGATTCTATTATGGAGGTGGGACTTGTTTTGTGAATGAGGAGATTAGTAAATTTGGGTAATCGTCTCCTTTCTATGGTTGCTTGGGTGTGGAATGGATTTATAATTGGCTCTCTAGTCTAGCAATCTCTTCTCTTTCTTATCCTATTGAGGTGGGCTCCTTGTTTGTTGTTGTGGAAAGGATTTTTGCAGATGGGGGGTGGTTCTTTGATTGGAGGGCTGACATTCTTTACTACATGGTGATTTCTGATGCCATTTTGTTACCCATTATGAAGGCTTAGGGAGCCTTTAAGAGCTCCTTTGTTATTTTTCCCCACATGTCTAGATGTTGTGTGTATGTTGTTAATGGCCCCTTTTGGCCCCTGTACTATAAGTAGATAGTTGTGGTCCTTTGTTCTATAAGAGGCCTTTTTAAGGAAGGTGGGTAATTTACTAACAATGTACCCTCGCTCTAGCCTTGACCTGTAATAGCCAACACCTTTTGTAATGTTTTGTTGATCTATTGACACCCCTTGGGTTTTGGTTGTGTAAGGGTCAGCCCCTTGTCTTGGCCGTTAATTAATATAAAAAACATTAATGAATTTTTTTATTGTCCAACCAATTAGGAGCACCCTATCACAAGGTTGTGAGGTGAGGGAAGGTATTCAAGCTTGTCGAGACCAGACATGAGAGATATAAACCATAACTTTGTACTATGGTAGCTAAGAACTATGGGAACCATGAAAATTGTGTGTACTAATATTGTCATTCCATCCACATCAACACCCACAAGAAGGGGACTAACCCCAAGGAGAAGGAAACATTAGTGGGATTCTAGTGACCAAATAAAGTGCATTACCCCAATGGTCAAGTAACATCGATAGATGAGCAATGTTATTAGCTTACACATATATCCGCATGAGAACGTTAGAGAAAATTCTATAATTAGTATATAAATAGATAACTGAAAATCAACACGACCTCCAAAATAACGAAGTACTTTAACAACTAACATGTTATTTGTTATTTTAAAAGTCAAATCTCCCTTAAACTTCAAATTAACAAACCATTTATTCTTTTTAAAGGTAAACAATTTTTTAACCAAAGTAGCATACAACTTTCAATTGAATTCTAAAGAGATTCTCCAACAAATTTATAACAAAAAAATCTAAATCTAAAATACATAAAAACATTTGTGAACCCAATTCCAAATAAAATATCATATAAATAGGAAGAATGTCACACATGAGCCCTTATAAACATAACTTACCAAGCTGTTAACAAGAATCTCATCATCATGAATTAGAACTTGTTTGGCTTCTATCCATTAACAAACCCTACGGTAAATCAATCAGAAATTCCTAATTGCCCTTTTAAAACTCAGCTAAATCAGCCAAGTGAACTTGCAAAGTTATGTATGATCAGTATAAGTTATTGACTGAGATCTTGAAAATTAATAAACCGCCTTTGTTAACCTGTATAAACTCTTCTTCTATTGTTAAGAAATCTGTAGAGAACTCTATAAACCTGCAAAAACACTCAAAACCCATATCATTTCGTTGAAGATATGTAAAAGAATGAACTCATACCATTTCATTAAAGATATGTTAAAAAATATCTGAATAAAGAATACTGTGTTTCTTGACAATCTTGCAAGCAACACAAGAAGATGTATATGCAGTGCAATTCTTGTATATGCAGTGCATTCATTTCCTTGTGCTGCTTGCAGGATGCAAAGAAGCTCAGAAGGATAATCTGCTCATAGATAAGCTCACTTTCTCTTTATATAATGAGAAATATTCATGCCAGCAGAAGCCCATGAATTTTTTTGGTAGTAAAATATATTTGCAGCAAGCCATGGTTCGAATGGTGTCGTTTTCTTTTAATAAATATGGTCAAATGTACAATTTGATGCTTACGCAGATAATATAAATTTTTTGAATAGTACGTTAATAAATATGGTCAAATGTACATTTTGATCTTTATTTTAAATAGACAATATAAAATATGAGATATGAGTAGTGATTTAAAACATGATTGTACCTTAGTTTAATTGAATACAGCTGTTTACAACAAAAGGAGACACTATAGAAAATGATTATGTTTTAAAGTGATTGCTATTCATGTAAGTAAAAGGAATTTTATAATTTTTAATAGATTATGTGCTATTTAATTACTATCATTTTGGGTCTATTTTATTGGGTTTAGTAGATGCACTTGTATGTTTAAAGATTAATTTTATTTGGATGCAAAACATTTTGGATCAAGGATTGATAAGAGGGCAATTAGAAGAACACGTCTAGAAATAGATTTGTGAGTAGATATAAACAATTTAAATTAGTATTACATCATCTTAAGATTGATAGATGCTTGCATGTTCTTCATAGAGCTAGTTTGTCAAGCGTCTAATTGGGAAGAATGCGACATTTGTGATTTGATAGATTTCTAAAATATGTTTGTACACTTTCCATGCCCACAACAGACTCAAATATTAAACAATTATATAAAATGTGTAAAGTTTGAAGATATATTAAACCATCTCCGTGAATTTTCACATGTACATGCTTCATGTCCAAGTCTACAAATCTAGAGATCAATTTTACTATACAAATACGAAGTTATCTTGTTGTTATATGTGCATAATCATTCCCCATGGTTAGAATGGTGTCATTTTCATTTAAATAATAAATATAGTCAAACATGCATTCTCATGTTTAGATAAACAATATAAAATTTAAACAACGTCTTAACAATAAGATGAGACACTATAGAAAATGATTGTGTTTCTAAGTGATTGCTAGTCACGTAAATTAAAGAGAATTTTATAATTTCTATTGGATTGCATGCTATTTAGTTATAACTATTTTGGGTCCATTTTATTGGATCTATTAAATAGAGTGGTGCACTTAAAGATTGATCTTAATTGGAAATAATCATTTTGGATCAACAATTGATAAGAGGGTAATAAGTGAACACGTCTAGAGTTTGATTTAAGAATTTACATTAGGATTGTGTCATTCTAAGATTGGTGGATGTTTGTTTGTTGACCATAATCTTTTCATTCAATATTATAGAGCTCATTTGTCAAGGGCCTAATTGAGAAGAATGTGACCTTTGTCATTTGATAGATTTCTAAATATGTTTGTAGACTTTCCATGTCCTTACCAAACTCAAAAATTAGACAATGATATAAAACATGTAAACTATGAGGACATAAAAAATTGTCTGCATGAATTATCTTATGTGCATTATGTTCAAGTTACATGTATCTAGAGATCAATTTTACTACACAAATATGAACCCAAGAACAATATGGTCAAATTTATAAGCCATCAACGAAAGGTAAAATTCAATAGCCTTGGCAAATATATTTCTAACACCTGGATAGTGATTACTCAAAATCAAAGGTAAGTACCAATATAATTTATTTATTTAGGCCATTTAATTTCCATGGGGTTCAAGAGCTAGTCCTTGATAATTTAATCTAAGTTATTGATTTATATTTCATTACATTTATTTTAATCATTTTATGTAGAGGTATGTTTTACCTCTATATTTTAGTAAATTTAATAATCCTACTTGACCTTAGGTTTAACCTTAGGGATTATCCTTTATCATCAATAGGGTTTTAGATGTAATTAAATTCTACTTACATGTCATTCATATTATAGTTGATTAGGTTCTAGATTGACTCTTGTTTGTGTCCACCAATCATATCTTGACTAGAGTATAATAGTATATATATTTTCTCATACACACCCACCCTTGGATATTCCATCACCATGCATATCACAGGTCATTTTCCATGGAAAATTTACAATCATGTATCTATGATTTTGATATACTTCTATTTTTTTTGTTTCTTTTAATAATTCCATCTCCAATGCATCTATACATTTTAGGTTAGGATGATAATGTATTTCTTATAGGTATTATTTTATCATGTACTTATTATTCCCCTATTTACTAAGTTCATTAGCACCTATCCTTTCCTTTTAGATGCACTTCTCTCATTTTCTTCATAGCCTTAATATTGATTCTATTTTTATGATGATGAGCATATATGTAGTGAGGTTTTACTTGTGAAGATGCTAAACTTTGTGTAAGGTATATGGCTGATGTTGTACCTCCATTACATAATCATCGCATTATTACACCTCATGATAACCTATATATTTCATGTCATGATATCCCTATGTCTATGCCCATAAAGTCAAATCACTTTAAGATTATGTTATAGTTAATGTTGATGATTTATTTTATTAGTTGGTGCATTTTAAGATTTACTTTAAAGTGGTAGAGCATTACAATGTTTTAATTTATCTTTTCTATGTTCTCATTCATTTGTGGATATAACACATTCTCCTAGCTTCTTGAGTGTAATATGGACATATTTGAGCCTCCTCATGACAAATGTCTTAATATTAACTCACAGATCTCTTAATATCAGTTCACCCCAATCTCCTACACTATATACAAATTATGCAAAAACTCATCGTACCTTTCATTCAATTACATCTTTATCTACGAATATACCTACTTTTCATTATAAAGATTCTTTGTAAATTTATTATATAATTAGACATCCACATCAATAGCTAGTTAGAAGTCAAAAAGTGCCAACCAAAACTCCAATTTTAGTAGATCTAGTATAGGTGTCTATCCTCCTACACCTAAGGTTGCATTTATAGAATGTGACATAATTTAACTATTATAAACACACAAAATAATATATATTTGAGATGCAGTGTGGATATTACTTTTCTATGAGGACATCATGCAAAAAGTTATGGAAAATCATAGAATTAGAACGTACATAGATAAATGAATATCAAGAACATATAGCAAACCATAGAATTAGAGCATATATGGAGAAGCGAGTATCAATACGAACTCCAAAAGAATGAAGAGCTTAAACAACTAACACATTATTTGTTATTTTAAACTTCAAATCAACAAGCTCAATATACAACTTATTTTCTTATATATCTTTAAAAAAAGATCAATTTCTATCTTTTAAAAGCATAAACAAAATTTCTACCAAAATAATATACAACAAATGTATCAAGAATTCTAAACAGATCCCCCCAACAAATTATATACCAAGAAAAATTAAATATAAGAAACATTGGATTTTTTTGATAGCATAGAAATAAATAAGAAGAATTTATCACATGAGCCCGGCAAACTAAATCCTTTGATAACACAGAATAAATGGAAACATAACTTAGCAGGCTTTTCACAAAGAATCTTATAATTGTTGTGAGTTTGAATCTATTTGGTTTCTATGCATTAACAAACCTTACAATAAGTTACTAAGAGATTCCCTATAGTCCTTTTAAAACTCAAATTAATCAACCAAGTGGACTAATAGTTTGGTTTAATCTATATGCAAAATTATGTATGATCTATATACTATTGACTGTTTAGGCAGAACTTGAATATTAATGAACCTTTCTTAACCTATATAAACTCTTCATATATTGTTAAGAAATCTGTACGGAGCTTTGTAAACCTGCAAAAACACTCAAAATCCATGTCATTTCATTAAAGATATGTTAAAAAAAATCTAAGTAAAGAATTTTTATCATCTAGTATAGTTGACCATCTTCCTACATCTAAGATTACATATATTGAATGTGTAAGGTGGTAAAATAGGGTTTGCTAGTCTATCACTAGTACATTTGAGGCCAAATTTTGATGGCCATGTGTCAGTTTTGCAATGTCTATTTGTCGAAACTGCGAAAGATGTGTTCGTTAGTGTTTTTGTATTGGAAATGGCAATGAAAGTGATCACCATCGGTATTTTGACATAGTTTCCCGTCAGAAGAGGCCACATAAATAGAACCTTTACTATGGGACAAATCTATCAAAAATGGTTCTTTATGACATCCAATTCTCTTAATAATGGTACACGTATGTCCAAGTGAAACAACCTTCAAAGATTTGCAGCAGTAAAGAGAATCCACATATTTTATCAGCCTAACATAGTCTTTGGCCACTTTGGCAATGAGAACCTCAAAATAGAGAAAAGAAACTTAGTAAAACCAGTCTATGTCGCTATTTGTGAGGGTACAGTCATGATAAGTGCCTCTTAAACCTCTCCAAACATGTAAGATTGTCTTTAAATACTTTATTGATCTCTTCTAAACATTAACCAAATCAAACCTACATTCGAATCCACACACAATAACCCAAAATGAAGGGTTTTGTATCCTTTAATGAATCTCAGTCTCTAGTAACGTATGGACAGTCAAACCACTAGTCTCCAAAGCATTCAATAAGTAAATATGAATGTTTGAAAACTATTCCTTATTGCATAGTGGAAAGGAAAAACCAAAACAAGACTTTAACACCTTTAAGATCACCGATTTAAATTAGAAACATTTAAATCTCTTCAAACTCACAATACGTTGCATGTGTAGTACAAAACTCATGAGATTCTAAAGAAGGCCTCACTCTTAATCAGCCAAATCTTCCTTGTACCACACAAAATACTGTGTGATAAATACATTCTCCTCCAACCTTAATTGTTTAAGAAATCATCATATCAGATAAAGTATGTCTGACAAATAGTAGGTCTTCTTTAGTATCTTATAATAACAGGCTAAACTGATAAAGGTGTTATCTACATTTAATCTGCCAATTACTAATAGATTAAGCATATTATTACTATGCTTAATGTTCCATTTAAATGCATTTAACACAAAAAACAAATTTACAAAATTGAACCAATGGCAGTTTACAAAAAAGGTGTAATAGAACTCCCAACAATTCTTAAACATACATTATTTGATATGATGAATTCTTAAACAATTAAGGTTGGAGTAGACATAGTTATCACACAATTTTTGTGTGTGGTACAAGGAAGATTTGGCTAGGTCAAATCTTCCTTTGTGCTAGCAGTCTACAAAATTAGACCTTTATTAACAATTCATCATATCAGATAAAGTATGTTGAAGAATTGTTGGGACTAGTCCTTTGGTGTGTATTAAACAGAATAGAATTTTCACCATATTATTATCATTCTATTTCTTTGTTTTAAACACACCATTGGTTCATTTTTAATCTACTGGTGTCGTGCCCTAGCCCATGCTTTGATTTTATTGGTGCTTGTGCTCATGGATATCAATTCACTATTTTGAAATGTTGAGTGTGGTTATCAAATGGAAAAAATAGAAAAAAAAATTCAACACAATTTTTTTTTTACAAAACTGAACCAATGGCATGTTTACAACAAAGAAATAGAATGATAATAATATGCTGAAAATTCTATTCTGTTTAATACACACCAAAGGACCAGTCCCAACAATTCTTAAACATACTTTATCTGATATGAGTTTGTTAATAAAGGTCTAATTCTGTAGGAAATATGAGATACTTTGTTGAGTGAGGGCTAATTAGGCCTAGGAGAAGAGCATTTGGGGATGAAAGTATTCACCAGTCAAAGGATGGAAGACTGAGATTGAGATGGGATTAGTAACTCTGAAAAGGGTATTTCATGAAAAGTTAAGTACTTTGCGAGGTTGTTTAGAGACTTTAGGTGTAATTTGATGATTTCTGTGTGTGTAGGGCTACTAGACAGGCCTAGAAGGGTTGTAGAAGAAGAATGGTGTAAGTTGAATAGATTAGAGTGAATGGGGGTGTTGAAACATGGTGAATAGACCATGATGAGATGATACTTGATGTTAGGATCAGGGTGAAAAGCCTAGTTGAGGTTTTGACATGGTGGAGGCACTAGGTGGCCTAGGATGGAGATGGTGCTAGGAGGAATTGCCAAGAAATGAGGAAGTGAACTTGTGTAGCAGGGTTGTGGAAGTGAACTTGTCATTTCTATACATATTTCTAATTTCATTGCATTGCACAATGCATATTGCATAGTGCATGAATAATGACTAGATGCAAATAGTTTTTAAATTTTTTAATTACAATCTACTTTGTACAAAGTCAACCTATAATTCATCATATTAGATAAAGTATGTTTAAGAATTGTTGGGACTGGTCCTTTGGTGTGTATTAAACAAAATAGAATTTTCAGCATATTATTATCATTCTATTTCTTTATTGTAAACATGCCATTGGTTCAGTTTTGTAATTTTTTTTGTGTGTTAAATGCATTTTTCCAAACCAATTGTTAAACAAGAAAGGAGTAGCAGTGAGGAGGGGTCATCTTCTGAGGAGATTGATGAAGATCGTGCACCTCAAAAACCAATTCAAAAGGTACCAATCATGTTTTCTATTTGCTTAAATCAACTTTTAACATAAACCAAAAACACCAAACTGAATTGTGTATTTCTACTCACAATTAGACCTTTATTAACAATTCATCATATCAGATAAAGTATGTTTAAGAATTGTTGGGACTGGTCCTTTGGCGTGTATTAAACATAATATAATTTTTAGCATATTATCATCACTCTATTTCTTTGTTGTAAACATGCCATTGGTTCAGTTTTGTAATTTTTTTTTGTGTTAAATACATTAAAAATTATCTTCATTGTCTTCTAGTTGTCTAAATGCTTCTTTATTTGTCAGCCAATTAATACATGCTAGTATATAAAGAAGATTAAGGGTTGTAAACCTCTATTATGTAAATAATGAACTTTGAATCTTCCTAAAGAGTTTTACAATGTTAAAAAATCCCAATATTTATGAACCAAAATGCAGGCATTAGGGTCATTCTTATAGTTTCATTTTATGTCACTTTTGTGCGAGAGTATTCCTTTTCGATTCCCATTCAATGGCACCTGTGTTTGTGAGAAAAAATGCTTTAATCTTTGAAAATAATGGTTCTTGGTTTTCCTTGCATGAAACTTAGATGAATGTTGCTAACTTGAAAATTTTCTTTGAACATTAAGTGTTTACTATGTATGCCTATGCCTCAAATAATCCAAAAAAATATTCAACACGAGGATTTTAGTAACTTAAAGGGCCTTAGTGACCAACTTTGAGTTGAGAAAATTCGGTGTCTAAAACTACATTATTTTCAACCAGTCGGTAGATTTTAGTTTGTCTTGATGGTTTTCTTCCAAGATTTCACCCATTTTTGTGAAATGTATGCACATTTTGATATTCGCTAAATCGCCAATTACAAAGTCTTAAACACTAATATTAATAGAAAGAAAATCCTAATTAGATGTGAGAGCGATGACGAAGAGAAGACATATGCTAGGGTTTCCTAGCAATGATGATGGAGGTGGTAGAAACCAGAGACAAGGACGTGGTGGATGAAGGAAACAAAAAATATTTCCATGGTGCCCTGTAGGATGGGGTTGGTAGTTTATGAATTTTTTTGGAGTGGGTAGTAGAAGAGGAGATCCTCAGCGAGGAGAAAGGAGCGGTAGAAATGATGATAGAAACTAGTGGGGTTATTCAAGGATCTTCAATGGCCCAGAAGATGGATTCAAGGCATTGGAAAGAAAGGACTAGAAGCCAAAGTTCCCCTTCCATCCATAATAGGTGACCAAATAAAAACCTTCCACAGTAGATAACTGAGTCATATCAGTTCAGATTGAACTAGAAGAATGAAAGGATTCAGTGCAGTGCTTAAGAGAGAGGATCTTTTTATAAAATGGAGTAGAGGATGGACTTCATATCCTCATATTCAGAAATGGATGAGTGAGAACTGGGGTAAGAATTTCTCTTTAAAGTCATTACCTAATGGTTTCTTTTTAGTAGTCACTAGAAATACAAGATAAAAGAAATGGGTAATTAATAATGGCCCTTTCATGATGGGGGGTATCATGTTTTTCATTAATGTTTAATGTTTATGGTCTGATTAAAACATAAGAGAAGAAGAAAGTTTGGAACAACATTTCAGAATCCATGAATGGTATGGGTAAGGTGACCTTCATTCTTGGTCGTGACTTCAATGAAACATTGGATATGGATGATAAGAAAGGGAGCAAGGGGACTTTGAGTAGGATCCAATTTGATTTTTAGATCTTTGTCACCAAAAATGGATTGTGGGAAGTTAAAACCAAGAATGGGGTGTTTACATGGATGAATAGGAGACATGGATTCTCACACATCACAGAGAGATTGTACCATTTTTCTAGAAAGAGAATGGGGATCCCTCCCCTTGATCTTTGAGGCAAAAATACTTCCCATGACCGGGTCAAATCACTTTCCAGATGCTTTAGTTTTGTAGAAGGATTTGGTATCGATTTCATGCTCTTTGAAGATGGAGAAAATGTGGCTAAGAGAAGAATGATTCCAGAAAATGGTGGCAAACTATTGGAAGATTGTACTTGTTATTTAAGGAAATATGGGGTTTCAATTGTTCAAAAAATTATAGAATATCAAGAATAAGCGGAAGTGTTGGAACCAAATTCATTTCAAGGATATATTTGTGGAAAAAAACATTGGACGAGCAACTAGAGGTTTTAAAAAATAAGGTGATTCACGAAGGTATGGATAAAATTGATTTCTTAACTAAAAAGACTTGTAACAAAAATTTGAGGAAATTCTAGCTAGAGAAGAAATATATTGATGCCAAAAATATAGAGAGAATTGGTTGAAAGATGAGGACTGCAATACAATGTTTTACCATAGTTCGGTCAAGGAAAGACCATTAATTAATAGAATAGCTTCAATAAAGAATGAAATTGGTCAGCAAGTTGTGGAATCAGATGCAATCAACAAGGAAGTGGTAGACTTTTACTCATCACTATGGTCATCACTGGATGGAGTGATAGTAGAGAGCTATATAGGGATGGTTGATAGTGTTCCTTGAGGGAAGGGGGATTGTGAAAGACTTGTTGTCATTATATTGTGTATTTCCAATATGTTTGGATGTAGGGCAGACCAGGAGAATGAAGGATCACTCACGATTACATGATAACCCAGTTTTGAAGGGTCACTGGTTGAGGGGACAGTCAAGGTCTGGATGATTGGGCCATTGGAGGACCCTATTTTTTTGTATTAATTTCTATTCAAATTGGATGCATCGATTTATTGTGAATTATCAGCTACTATGTATCTTGCAACTGCATCCATAAATCTACATATACTTCTCTAGGGTTGTAAGCCACTTAGGGATCAAAATAGAGAAAATAAATCAAAATCGTTCTTTGTCCTATTTCCTTTTAACAAAGTCTCAACTAACAAGGATACATTACATTTGATGCCCTAAGCCACCAATACAAATGGCACCTAGCTAGAAGCTCACAGGTTGTCCATTTGATAACCACAGTCAACATTTCAAAAAAATTGATATCCTTGAGCACAAGCACCAATAACATCAAATAATTGAGTTAAAGCATGGGCTAGAGCATGACAATAGTAGAATGCGGTCATTTTAGTGATCATCTTAGCAATATACAATGGTGTCATTAAACATGCCATTAATATCAACAAAGGTGAATCCAAACATTTCAAAACAGTGAATCGATATCCTTGAGCACATGCACCAATAACATCAAATAATAGAGATAAAGCATGGGCTAGGGCACGACACTAGTAGAATGCGGTCATTTTAGAGAGCATTCATGATCAAATAAAATGAAATGCATTTGAAATTTATAGTTGAATATGATTCCAAAGTCTTGAAAGATGTTGCCCATCAAAGATACCAATTAAAGATGAAGAAATCACATACCTTCTCTCATGCTTAGCTTTCACCTGCTCATTCAGCTTTCACCCGCTCTTTTTCTCTCCAATCAAAATAAAATTGATTTGGGCGTTTCACTTTTTTTTTCATCTATACCCCGAACCTATTGGAATTTTGATGGTCAATTTAAAACCCATCAAAATACCAACACCATCGGGGCCTATTATAAAAAAAAACACCAAATTCATAATAAAAAATTACCTGTCGGAAGTGTCTGTCAAAATTTGGCCCCAAATGTAATAGTGTATGCATGCAAACTAGAAACCTCAGGCATGTTTCATGTCTCACATCATCTCTCGATTAGGACATGGTCTTGCGAGTTTGGAGATCTCATTTTGGCCCCTATGGCTATTTTTTCTAAGGGCATTTTTCTAGAGTATCTTGCAGAATATTCTTTTAGTCTATGTCTTTGATGGTTCTTTCCTTTTTGTGGATGGGTTGTTTTGGTACACCTTGTATGCACCCTAAAATGGTTGCCTAGACTTTGGGGCCCCATTCAGCAATTTATCAAATCCCTGAATCAAGATTTTCAAAAATCAACATTTTTCAATTATATCAATTTCCTTAATCAAATCTTATTTTATCATTTTTTGATTATTTGCCTTGGTCTAACCATTTTATCCTAAAGTCTTTATTTATTTAAAAGAAATATTTCCTCCCCTTTTATTAAATAAAAAGCCCCCACTTTTCCTCTTATCCTAAGTTGCACAAATAAAGCATTATTCCTATTTTATAAAAAGGAGAAAAACACTTTTTGTCTCATATGGACACAAAAGTCAACTCTTATTTTCTCATTGGAGGATACTTGTGCACATGGATTGCTCCTCTTTGATGATCCACCCTTGATTAAATCTTTTGCCTCTTAATCTCCATGGTCCATTCTTTCTCATTTTCCTATAAAAGAAGAGCTCTCTTCCTCATTTGCATATCCATCTTTTATGCTAATGTTATGCTGCAGGTTTTCTAGGTCACTTTGGAGCTTTTGAAGATTTGGAGCATTCTTGGCTTTTGCATCTACATTCCATTCTTAGTTTCATTCATGCATAGTAGCTTCATGTTTATGAAATCATATTTTAGATTTCCTTTCAAGCTTTAGAGTAACTCATCTAGTTTAACTAGGAAGGCTTGGTAATAGTTGTACTTTCCTTTTCATAGCATAGCTTGTACTTTCATTTCCATAGCTTAGCTTGCATCTCTCATTTCTAGCTTGCATATTCATCTTAATCTAGTTTGCATTTGCATTTCATAGTGATTCTTGGGGATATTGGCATTCTTTCCCTTGTCTTCATTTGAATCTCTCATTGTGTGGTTGACTAGCAAGGTCATAAGCTTAATAGCTCTAGCTGAGAGCAAACTTCAAATAATCTTGCAACTCCATACATAGAGAGCTCTAGGTCACTTTCTAAGGTTTCCCTTTTATGGATTCCCTTGGTTGTAATGACTTAGAGAAGTGCAGCATTTGAGTGTGTACATTTTTGGTGCCCACCGTGGGGCTCGAACCCATGAGTGGCTGATAGAGCTCAACCCTTCAATAAGACTTTTCATAAAGGGGTTAAATGTGTCTGGAATGAGGAATGTCAAAAAAGCATGGATCAAATCAAATAGTACTTGGCTAATCCTCCAATCTTAATGCCTCCTATCCCAAGAAAACCACTTATATTATATGTCTCAGCAATATAATCTTCCCTGGGGGCATTATTGGCTCAACTTGATGATACTGGAAAAGAAAGAGCCATATATTACATCAGCCGAACACTTGTTTCATATGAGCTCAACTACACTAGTATTGAAAAATCTTGCCTAACGGTGGTGTTTGCTTCCCAAAACCTGTGACATTACATGCTTGCACATACAATACACCTCATTGCAAAAATTGATCCTCTAAAATACTTGCTCGGTAAGGCTTCTCTCATGGGTAGACTTGCTAAATGGATGATGATTCTTTCAGAATTTGACATAGAGTATGTTGAGCGTAAGGCTATAAAAGGACAAGCTATCACTGATCAACTGGCTGATTTTCCCATTCAAGACAGTATACCCATTCAAGTTGAATTTCTAGATGAGCACATCATGTATATGACTACAAGAACATATAAGATGTTCTTTGATGGCTCTTTCATGCAAAATGGTTCAGGTGCTGGAGTGTTGTTTGTCTCTCCTCATGGATATACTATTCCTAAGTCCTATAAGTTATTTTTCCCATGCACAAATAACATTGCTGAATATGAGGCCTTGACAAATGGATTGAAAATGGCCATAGAATGGGGAATTACAGAGCTACACATTTATGGGGATTCACAATTGATTATCAACCAAGTTAATGAAGAATATCAAACAAAGGATGAAAAACTGATACCCTATAAGAAGATGGTTGATTCATTGTACCGATACTTTACCTTTGTTACATTTCAACAAATCCCTAGAGCAGAGAATAAGGAAACTGATGCTATGGCTACATTAGCTTCACTTCTTCAGTTAGAACAACATGAGTCCAGATTTGAATTCCTGGTGGAAGAGCTACATTACCCTATTTTTCACTCCTCAAAAAGCCATGTCATTTTTACCTTGGTTATCCATGAATCATCTCGCTATGGTGCCATTTATTGATATCTCCATGATGGTACTATTCCTAAAACCTTCAATCATTCTGAAAGAAGAAACCTTGTTCGTAATGCGTCTCACCACACCCTTATCTCTGGTGATCTGTATAGGAGGGATTTAGATGGGACACTTCTTAGGTGTTTAGAAAAGGATGAGTCCAACCAAGTGTTAGTTGACATTCACGAGGGCATTTGTGGAGGACATTCTAATGGTCTTGCCATGGCTTGAAGGTTGCTTAGGGTGGGGTACTATTGGCCTACCATGCAGACAGATGCAGTAGCTTTTGCTAAATCTTGTGAAAAATGTCAGAAACATGGAAACCTGATACATGCTCCAGGTAGGGAGCTTATTATGTCTATTTCTCATTGGCCATTTCAGCGCTAGGTCTTTGACCTTGTTGGGCAGATTCATCCCAACTCATTAGGTGGGCACAAATTCATTATTACTACTATTGATTACTTTACCAAATGGGTAGAAGCTATCCCACTTTCTGTTGCCTCAGGCAAGATAGTTTCTTTGTTTATTCAGAATCAAATCATCTGTCGGTATGGAGTTCCTTCTAAGATAATCGCTGACAATGGGGGTCAATTTAAAAATAAGGACCTTAAGCATCTCTACAAGAAATTTAAGATAAAATAGCATTGGTCCTCCATTTACTTCCTGCAAGGAAATGGACAAGCAGAGGCTTCAAATAAGACCATTCTCAAGATTCTCCATAGAACAGCTCACAAGAATGGTAGAGATTGGCACCTATAGATAAATCCAGCCTTGTGGGCCTACAGAATGAGTATTTGTACTCTAATAGGGGCTACACCTTTTGCCCTCACTTATGGTGCTGAAGCAGTGTTACCTTTAGAGGTAGAGATCCCTTCATTTAGAGTCTCTCTCAAAGGTTTAGTGACAGATGAAGACTACTGCGCCATGAGGTTATAGGAACTAGAACTTCTAAATGAAAAGCATAAAGCATCTTTTGATCACATGAGAGTCTACCAAAAGTGTATGTCCAAAGCATTCAACAAGAAGGTTCGCCTTAGAGAATTTCAAGTGGGGGATCTTGTTTTGCGAGAAAACCCTAAGAACCAACAAAATAGAGAACAAAAAAGGAATTTTGAACCTAATTGGCTTGGACCATACATCATTACTGCAAATTTTGGTACAGGTGCTTATTTACTATCTGATCCAGAGGGGTAATAGCTCCCTGACCCTATCAATGTTTTGCACCTTAAGAAGTTCTATCCATGATGCCTATTCTGTCTGGGGGCATCCTTTGTACATATTGTTATTGATCCTGAAAAAATTCCAAAAAAAATTTCATATATGATGCTGAAAAAATCCTAAAAAGCATATAAAGTCCTGAAAAAATACAAAAAAATCAAAAAATGCAAAAAAAAGTCAAAAAAATAAAAAAAGTGCCTTGGTGAAAACCTGGAAACAAGCACCTTGGTAGCAAAAATACAAAAAAAATGAAAAAATCAAAAAATCTCCAAGTGGTGAAAACCTAGAAATAGGATTTATTTGTGGCCTTTTCACCCTTGTCTTTTAGCATGCAACCTCGACACTTAGCCTTTCTCCATCATGCCTTGACCTTGTTGCCTTGGTTTGGAATTGGTCTTTGTCTTTGTCTAGGGGGCATAACTGTGCTAGCTTTGGTCTCCAGGATGCGTTGGTCTTTGGGACATCTTGCAAATAGTGTTTCTCAACACTCCCCAACAATGTTTTTCAACACTACTCTAGCGTCAAGTTTTTCTCAACACTTATCAGATATCCTACCCTACAGTTTAGCATGCTATGATATTTCCACTAGCAAATGCGATACTAAAAGATTGATTCTATGATCTACACACACCCACTTAAACACTTGACTTGTTGAGACTTGTTTGACTTTATTTCTTTGTGTGCTATCTATGATGATTTCTTTGATGAGTGTTCTCTCCCTAAGAAGTTTTTGATGATGCATCGCTAGAAGACCGAGGGCACGAGGACATGTTTTATTTCTTTTTCTGCTTGTGGGTATATTTTGTTGGTCCTAATTGTCATTAGCATTTATGCTTGATCCACTTGACACCTAGGATCTACAAGGTATTATCCTTGACTGTTTATGCGAGTGCATGCTTATAGCCATCTTGACCTTCTTATGTCCTGATGCAAGCATAATCTTGCTATAGCAAACTTAGGTAATCTCACTGCACTAGTCATCTTGACCTACATGTCTTTGGTGCCTAGGTGGGATTTCCACATTTCGTCTGATATAGATCATATTCAGATTCACATAGTTATACTAGTGTGTATTGTATGATCTTGCGACACTACCAATAAAGCTCGATGATGATTATTAGATGTCTATTGGCATTGTGACCTTGCAAGTCAACCACTTTCATAGTAGCTTACATTTGTAGGTTCATGATAGTTTAGTTTTTCATATGGAGAGAGCTCTCCTTTTATCTTTTGTGGACTAGTTGGTCAACTGCGCTCACCTTTCCTATTCTTGATCATGTCTTTTGATCCTCATCTTTCACATCACATCTTGTTCCTATCATCAAAAGGGGTTAATCACATCATCATTTTATCCTAAAGAGATCATTTTCAGAAACATGAGTCTATATCATACAAATGAGAATTAAAACATACATGTATGAGAGAGAATATACATGAGCATATATATCATACATTTTGAGCAATATGACAAGACAATGTTAAAAAAACCTGATACATCCATCACCAGTGAGACAAATACACATGATATATCACAAATCCAGTCATCTCATATAAATGTCATCATACAATATACAAAATATGGGATCCCAAAATCTGGATCAATGTCTCAAGATGTGTCCAAAACATCAAAAACCTAAGCCCTAAACCTAGGACTCGCTGCCACCATCACGAGCACTTGGTGGTGGAGGAGGTGGTTCCATGTCTAGTGCTACATCAGATCTGCCCACTACTACTGAGTAAGAAGGAGCTCTCTAACCCACTGGTACTACCTATATGTATAGCCCGTGATAGTACGCAGCTCGCACTGCCTCTCTCCGGCTCTCTGCAATGGCAGCTTGTAGTGCTCTCTCTCGTCACTCTGTCTTAGCCCTCTGATCTGTGAGCTTCTACTCCCTAATCACTATTATGATCCTGAGCTACTACATCTCAGCCTCTAGATCCTGTATCCTGGCTCTCAGGTCCTCTCCTCCTGCAGGTGGATCCTGCCTGGCCTCTGCCTATCGGTGAGCTGGTCTCACCTCATCCTCAGGAGTCACTGATCTCTGTCTCTGTGACCATTTCTGGTCACTTGGTCTGGATCCCTCACCTATCTCCCTCACTCTCCCTCTCCCTCTCCCTCCATCCCCTCTGTCTCCTCCGTCATCTCCATCATCCCCCTACGCTCTTGGCTGAACATCTAGTACAGTGAATCTGGGGAATGGAGCCCTACACCTCTCTGCCCTGTAAGTTGCATCTGCACCTACATCTGCCATGTTTGGAAGGTACTCCCATGGCTCCTGACATACTGTAGCTGTATCCTGTACTACCTGCTGGTAATCCAGCATCGGCAACCAACTATGGCCCTCCTCATCCTGAACCTGAGCATATGTGGTAGTCTCCGTAAGCACCCTCTACTGGTGTCCAAACTGCCTCTAGACCCGAGTGATGATGAATCTCTCCACAATATCTACATGGTGACCTACTAATGGCCGATTGCAAAGCATGTAATCTAGCTCCCATCTGTCACCCCACTGCTCGCATGCCCTGTAAGGTCTCCATATGAATGAGGTGAGCTCATCCAGCACTCTCCTGTAATAAGTGGCATCCCCACTATGTGCCTCAGAAATGAAACTGGCATATCTGTACATATAAGGAAACCTACGCTCCCTAGGCTACACTCATGGATGCAATACAACAATGTGCTCCCATGCCCATATCTGAGCAAGTATGGCCTCGCATGCCCAAGTCCTATCATCCCGGTAGATGATCTCATGTAACTTGTGGTACATGTTGGCTAGAATAGCTAGAACCCATGCCATCCATCGTGGATGTGCCACCAAATCTACTAGCAACCTACCCCATCCCAGTGGGAAACCCTTCTGACTCTTGTCAGTGATAAGGGCCTATCCAATAATAGACACAACAATGCAAGGCACTGGGAAGTCCCTGCCAAAATTGTCCATCAACCGATCCCAACTGACGTGTCTTTCTAGAATGGTGACGTCTTGGAACATGCCCTGGATGCCCTGCCGCCCCTCAGTAGGATCTTGATCATAGTATACCTGTGCAATCAAACAATCATGTCAGTTTCTATTATATGAAAACTTTACATCTATGGATATCTTTAAAAATGATTATACTTATAGGCTCGCCATGGCTAGGCACTCGGAGAATCCGATAGACGTCCTCTAGTGAAATAGATGCCTCTCCAGCAGGTAGATGAAAAGTGTTGTGCTCACTGTGCCACCTCTTGGCAAGCGTAGTCAACAACCCATGGTCAGCTCAGATATGGGGCATCTGCAGTAAGTACCCAAAGCCCATAGCCCTCAGATTTGCCTTGCTCGGATCATCTAGATCTTGAACAAATCGTAACCCTGTCACCTTCGGTGCTCTGATGTGTAGTGCCAGAAAGTGCTCCTACAAAAAATGGTCGCCTAAACTTTGGGCCCCCATTCAGCAATTTATCAAATCCCTGAATCAAGATTTTCAAAAATCAACATTTTTCAATTATATCAATTTCCTTGATCAAATCCTATTTTATCATTTTTTTATTATTTTCCTTGGGCTATCCTAAATTCTTTATTTATTTAAAAGGAATATTTCCTCCCCTTCTATTAAATAAAAAGCCCCCACTTTTCCTCTTATCCTAAGTTGCACAAATAAAGCATTATTCCTATTTTATAAAAAGGAGAAAAACACTTTTTGTCTCATATGGACACAAAAGTCAACTCTTATTTTCTCATTGGAGGATACTTGTGCACATGGATTTCTCCTCTTTGATGCTCCACCCTTGATTAAATCTTTTTCCTCTTAATCTCCATGGTCCATTCTTTCTCATTTTCCTATAAAAGAAGATCTCTCTTCCTCATTTGCATATCCATCTTTTATGCTAATGTTATGCTATAGGTTTTCTAGGTCACTTTGGAGCTTTTGAAGATTTGGAACATTCTTGGCTTTTGCATCTACATTCCATTCTTAGTTTCATTCATGCATAGTAGCTTCATGTTTATGCTTTCATAGTTTAGATTTCCTTTCAAGCTTTAGAGTAACTCATCTAGTTTAACTAGGAAGGCTTGGTAATACTTGTACTTTCCTTTTCATAGCATAGCTTGTACTTTCATTTCCATAGCTTAGCTTGCATCTCTCATTTCTAGCTTGCATATTCATCTTAATCTAGTTTGCATTTGCATTTCATAGTGATTCTTGGGGATATTGGCATTCTTTCCCTTGTCTTCATTTGAATCTCTCATTGTGTGGTTGACTAGCAAGGTCATAAGCTTAATAGCTCTAGCTGAGAGCAAACTTCAAATAATCTTGCAACTCCATACATAGAGAGCTCTAGGTCACTTTCTAAGGTTTCCCTTTCATGGATTTCCTTGGTTGTAATGACTTAGAGAAGTGCACCATTTGAGTGTGTACACACCTGAGTTGATCTGTTGGTCTCCTACATTTCCACACCAGTTTCTTACCTTCTTTGGTTGTTTCTTTTGGAGGTGTCCTTCCTATTGGTGGTCTCCTCTTATTGGATGTCATTTTTCTATGTTCGGGGAGCTACATTGGGGTTATAGAACATTGTCTTCTTGTGAGAAGTTTTTTGCAAAGAATGGGACCCTATCCCATTTTTCTTTTAGTAGTCCATCTGTGGTTGTTGTTTTAGTGTTAACTATGGGTATATGGGTTCTTATGCCTCTACCAATTGTTGGATTCATTGGTCCAAGTCTATGGATTTTTCTAGGAAGATCTCCTTTGCCCCAGAACTTTGTTGTGGTACTTGAAAACCTGTTGAGGTCATGGGAGGTTGATGTTTTATAGGGAGTTGATTCTTTGCCTTGCTAGTGTTCTTGGATGTTGTTGTGACATGGACTTGTGAGTTTTTTTTCCTGGATAGTGGGTTATTTTTACCTATCATGACTGTCCTCACAATGGTGTATGTGTGGCCATCGATATTTCCTTCGCTAGTTTTTATTGGTGATGTTCTCATTGAGAGGCTTCTAGGAGACATGGGTCTTTTCTTATCCACATGGTTTTTTTTATTGGTGGTGGTGGTTATATCCTTTTGTGGCTGGCTTGTGATGGTCACCGTTGTGGCCAGTTAATGTCTCATGTGTAGGAGCTTGGTGGTTGCAAGATGATTGTGCCCTAGTTTTGAACAATGGATATGGAGCTTGGTGGTTGCATGATGGTTATGCCCATGTTTTGTATAGTGGTCACAGTAAGGGTGATTTCATAGTTTTAGGAGATTTCAAATTTTTGGGAGCTCTTGGTGATATTCTGGCCAATGTCAATGTGCTTTATCTCAGCATAATGTCTATGGATGATGAGTGAGGGATTTGGCTTCCCTTTTTCCTTTTAGATGTAGGTTTGTCGATCCTTAAGGAGGAGGAATCTACTTATGTGGAGAACCATTTCATTTGTGAACTGTTCAATCTATTCTATGGCAAGGGCTTGGGATGGGGTTTCCTACCTCTCCCTGGACCTTGTGTTGTATTTCTTGGTTGAGCCTCCTCATATGGGGATCTTGATGTGATGGAGGCTAGATGCTTCCGAGTGTTTCATGTGAATTCAATTCCTTTTAAAAGGGTGGCATGTATGGATAGGGTATATGCTCCATATCATGAGCTTGAAGATGGTGCCTACCCCAATTTTGGGGGTGGAGTTTCTTTTTCCCCTGTAGCTAGGTTGTGATGGAGGTTGTTGTCACCATCAAGTTTCTTTTTGTTTTTATTTGGACTATCCATTTTAGCTGGTATAGATAGTGGTTTTGTTTCTTTTGGTGGCCAATTGATTGCTAATATTTTAAGGTCTCATTTTGGTTGGTTTTTTTTGGTTTTAAGTTTGTAACTAACTTTGAGGATTTTCTAAACCATATTTTGGTGGGATGTTTTTTGCTAGTCATGGTAAATAATTGGCGCACTTGGTTTATTTCTTCCTCTTTTGTGCTTCCTATAGATGTTGAAGAGTCTCCTATGGAGGTGAGACTTGTTTCATGAATGAGGAGGTTAGTAACTTTGGGTGATCTTCCCCTTTCTATGGTTTCTTGAGTGTGGAATGATTTATAATTAGCTCTCTAGTCTAGTAATCTAGGAGCTTCTCTTTCTTCTCCTATTGAGGTGGGCTCCTTGTTTTTTGTTGTGGAAAGGAGTTTTGCAGACGGGGGTGGTTCTTTGATTGGATGGGTGATGCTACTTACTACATGGTGATTTCTAATGTCATTTTGTTACCCCTTATGAAGGCTTAGGGAGCATGCAAGAACTCCTTTGTTATTTTTCCCCATGTGTCTAGATGTTGTTTGTATATTTTTAATGGACCCTTTTGGCCCCTATACTGTAACTGGATAGTTGTGGCCCTTTCTTCTATAATAGGCCTTTTTAAGGAAGGTGGGTAATCTACTCACAATGTTCCCTCATTGGCCTTGACCTATAACAACCAACACCTTTTGTAATGTCTTGTTGATCTATTGACACCCCTTGGGTTTTGGTTGTGTAAGGGTCAACCCCTTGTCTTGGCCACTGATTAATATAAAAAACATTAATGAAAATTTTTATTGTCCAACCAATTAGGAACACCCTATCACAAGGTTGTGAGGCAAGGGAAGGTAGTCAAGTTTGTCGAGACTAGACATGAGAGCTATAAACCATAACTTTGTACAATGGTAGCTAAGAACTATGGGAACCATGAAAATTGTGTATGCTAATATTGACACTACATCGACATCAACACCCACAAGAAGGGGACTAGCCCCAATGCGAATGGGACATTAGTGGGATTCTAGTGACCAGATAAAGCACATTACCCCACTAGTCAAGTAACACCAATATATAAGCAATGTTATTAGCTTACGCATATATATGTGTGAGAACATTAGAGCAAATCCTATAATTAGTATATACATAGATAAATGAAAATCAACACGACCTTCACAAGAATGAAGTACTTTAACAACTAACACATTATTTGTTATTTTAACAGTCAAATCTCCCTCAAACTTCAAATTAGCAAACATTTTATTCTTTTAAAAAGCTAAACAATTTTTTAACCAGAATAACATACAACTTTTAATTGAATTCTAAACATATTCCTCCAACAAATTTATACCCAAAAAAATTTAAATCTAAATATATAAAAAAAATTGGTGAACCCAATTCCAAATAAAATATCATATAAATAAATAGGAAGAATTTCACACATGAGCCCTTATAAACTAAAGCATTTGATAATACATAGAATAAATAGAAACATAACTTACCAAGCTGTTAACAAGAATCTCATCACCATGAATTAGAATTTGTTTGGCTTCCATCCATTAACAAACCCCACGGTAAATCAATCAGAAATTCCCAATTGCCCTTTTAAAACTCAGCTAAATCAAATCAATCAATCAAGTGCACTAACAGTTTGGTTTAATCTATATGCAAAGTTATGTATGATCAATATAAGTTATTGACTGAGATCTTAAAAATTGATAAACCGCCATTGTTAACCTGTATAAACTCTTCTTCTATTGTTAAGAAATCTGTAGAGAACTCTATAAACCTGCAAAAACACTCAAAACCCATATCATTTCATTGAAGATATGTAAAAGAATGAACTCATATCATTTCATTAAAAATATATTAAAAAATATCTGAATAAAGAATACTGTGTTTCTTGACAATCTTGCAAGCAACACAAGAAGATGTATATGCAGTGCATTCATTTCCTTGTGCTGCTTGCAGGATGCAAAGAAGCTCAGAAGGATAATCTGCTCATAGATAAGCTCACTTTCTCTTTATATAATGAGAAATATTCATGCCAGCAGAAGCCCATGAATTTTTTTGAAGTAAAATATTCTGATCCGTGTAAATATATTTGCAGCAAGTCATGGTTGGAATGGTGTCATTTTCTTTTAATAAATATAGTCAAATGTACAATCTGATAGATAATATAAAATTTGAATAGTACGTTAATAAATATGGTCAAATGTTTAATTGAATACAGTTGTTTACAATAAAGTGAGACACTATAGAAAATGATTATGTTTTAAAGTGATTGCTATTCATGTATGTAAAAGGAATTTTATTATTTTTAATAGATTATATGTGCTATTTAATTACTATCATTTTGGATCTATTTTATTGAGTTTAGTAGATACACTTGTATGTTTAAAGATTAATCATAATTGGAACAAAACATTTTGGCTCTAGGATTGATAAGAGGGCAATTAAAAGAACAAGTCTAGGAATAGATTTGGAGTAGATATAAATAATTTAAATTAGTATTACATCATCTTAAGATTGATATATGCTTGCATGTTCTTCATAGAGCTAGTTTGTCAAGGGTCTAATTATGAAGAACATGACATTTGTGATTTGATAGATTTCTAAAATATGTTTGTACACTTTCCATGTCCACAGTACACTCAAATATTAAACAATTATATAAAATATGTAAAGTTTGAGGATATATTAAACTATCTCCATGAATTTTCACATGTACATGCATCATGTCCAAGTCTACACATCTAAAGAACAATTTTACTATACAAAATATGAAGTTATCTTGTTCTATGTACATATTCATTCCCCATGGTTAGAATGGTACCATTTTCATTTAATTAATAAATATAGTCAAACATGCATTCTCATGTTTAGATAAACAATAAAATTTAAACAATGTGTTAACAATAAAATGAGACACAATAGAAAATGATTATGTTTCTAAGTGGTTGCTAGTCATGTAAATTAAAGAGAATTTATAATTTCTATTAGATTTAATGTTATTTAGTTATAATTATTTTGGGTCCATTTTATTGGATCTATTAAATAGAGTGGTGTACTTAAAGATTGATCTTAATTGGAAACAATCATTTTGGATCAACAATTGATAAGAGAGTAATAAGTGAACACATCTAGAGTTTGATTTAAGAATTTACATTAGGATTGTGGCATCCTAAGATTGGTGGATGCTTCTTTGTTGACCATAATCTTTTCATTCAATATTATAGAACTCATTTTGTCAAGGGCCTAATTGAGAAGAATGTGACCCTTGTCATTTCATAGATTTCTATTTAAATATGTTTGTAGACTTTCCATGTCCTTACCAAACTTAAAAATTAGACAATGATATAAAACATGTAAAGTGTGAGGACATAAAAAATCACATGCATTTATTATCTTATGTGCATTATGTTCAAGTCTAGATATGGTCAAATTTATAAGCCATCAATGGATTGTAAAATTCAATAACATTGGCAAATATATTTCTAACACCTAGATAGAGATTACTCAAAATCAAAGGTAAGTACCAATATAATTTATTTATTTAGGCCATTTAATTTCCACGAGTTTCAAGTGCTAGCCCTCGATAATTTAATCTAAGTTATTGATTTATATTTCATTACATTTATTTTAATAATTTTAGATCATTTTATGTAGAGGTGTGTTTTACCTCTATATTTTAGTGAATTTAATAATCCTACTTGACCTTAGGTTTAACCTTAGGGATTGTCCTTTATCCTTTATCCTCAATAGGGTTTTAGATGTAATTTTTCTACTTACATGTCATTCATATTATAGTTTATTAGGTCTGAGATCGACCCTTGTTTGTGTCCATCAATCATATCTTGACTATAGTCCAATAGTATATATATTTTATCATACACATCAACCCTTGAATATTCCATCACCATGCATATCATAGGTCATCTTTCATGGAAAATTTACACTCATGTATCTATGATTTTGATATACTTTTGTTTTTTGTTTCTTTTAATCCTTCCATCCCTAATGCATCTATACATTTTAGGTTAGGATGAGACTGTATTTCTTATAGGTAGTATTTTATCATGTACTTATCATTCCCCTATTTACTAAGTTTAGTAGCACCTATCCTTTCCTTTTAGATTCACTTATCTCATTTTTTTCATGGCCTTAATATTGATGATTGATCCTATTTTCACAACGGCTTGCAAGGATGATGAGCATATATGTAGTGAGGTTTTATCGTGTGAAGTTGATAAACATTGTGTAAGGTATATGGCTGATGTTGTACCTTCATTACATAATCATCGCATTGTTACACCTCATGATAACCTATATATTTCATGTCATGATATCCCTATGTCTATGCCCATAAAGTCAAATCACTTTAAGATTATGTTATACTTAATGTCGATGACTTATTCTATTGGTTGGCACATTTTAAGCTTTTCTTAAGTTGTAGAGCATTACGACATGTTTTAATTTATCTTTTCTATGTTGTCATTCATTTGTGGATATAACACATTCTCATATCTTCTTGAGTGTAATATGGACATATTTGAGCCTCCTAATGACAAATCTCTTAATATTAGTTCATAATTCTCTTAATATTGGTTCACCCCAATCTCCTACACTATATACAAATTATGCAAAAACTCATCCTACCTTTCATTCAATTACATCTTTATCTAGGACTATACCTACTTTTCATTATAAAGATTCTTTGTAAATTTATGATGTAGTTAGACATCCACATCAATAGCTAGTTAGAAGTCAAAAAGTTCCAACTAAAACACCAATTTTAGCAGAACTAGTATATGTGTCTATCCTCCTACACCTAAGGTTGCATATATAGAATGTGACATAATTTAAAAATTATAAAACACACAAAATAATATATGTTTGAGATGCAGTATGGATATTACTTTTCTATGAGGATATCATGCAAAAATATCTATAAAATCATAGAATTCGATCATACATAGATAAATGAATATCAAGAACATATAAAAAACCATAGAATTAGAATATATATAGAAACACGAGTATCAATACGAACTCCAAAAGAATAAAGAGCTTAAACAACTAACACATTGTTTGTTATTTTAAAGACCAAACCTCCAATAAATTTCAAATCAACAAACAATATACAACTTATTTTTTTTTTATCTTTAAAAAAAGATAAATTCCTATCTTTTAAAAGCATAAACAAAATTTCTACCAAAATAATATACAACGAATGTATCAAGAATTCTAAACAGATCTTCCCAACAAATTATATACCAAGAAAAATCAAATATAAGAAACACTAAATTTTTGTGATATCATAGAAATAAATAAGAAGAATTTCACACATGAGCCCTGTAAACTAAAGTCTTTGATAATACACAGAATAAATGGAAACATAACTTAGCAGGCTTTTTGTTTTCTATCCATTAACAAACCTTACTAAGAGATTCCTAATATCTCTTTTAAAACTCAAATTAATCAAACTAATCAACCAAGTGGAGTAACAGTTTGGTTTAATCTATATGCAAAATTATGTATGATCTATATACTATTGACTGTTTAGGCAGAACTTGAATATTAATGAACAGCCTTTCTTAACCTGTATAAACTCTTCATATATTGTTAAGAAATCTGTACAGAGCTCTACAAAACCTGCAAAAACACTCAAAACCCATATCATTTCAAAAAAGTTATGTATAAAGAATTCTGTGTTTCTTGGCAATCTTGCAAGCAACACAAGGACATGCATATGCAGTGCATTCATTTCCTTGTGCTGCTTGCAAGATGTAAAGAAGCTCAGAAGGATAATATGATCATGTATAATTTCGTTTCTCTATATCTAATGTATTAAGGAATATTCGTCCTGCAGAGGCCCGTGAAGTTTGATTGAAGTAAAATATGCTTTAATTTAATTGAACACAGCTGTTTACAATAAAATAAGATACCATTGAAAATGATTATGTTTATAAATGATTGCTAGTCATGCCCATTAATGGAAGTTTTATTTTATAAATGACTTAATATTTCTTAATGGATTTTATTTTATTTTGTTGTAATTATTTTGGGTCCATTTGATTTGATTTGATTTGCTAAATATAATGGTGTACTTAAAAGATTGATCTTAGTGGAATAAGTTATTTTGGGTTTAGGATTGATAAGACGGTAATAAGAGAATACATCTAGAGTTTGATTTATAAGCGAATAATAATAATTTATATTAAGATTGTGTCATCTTAAAATTGGTGGAGCTTGTTTGTTGACAATAATCTTTTTATTTAATATCGAAGAATTAGTTTGTCAAGGATCTAATAGAGAAGAAGGTGACCTTTGTGCTTTGATAGATTTCTAAAATATGTTTGTAGGCCTTTCATATCCTTACCAAACCCAAATATTAGACAATGATATAAAACATGTGAAGTATGAATATCTATCAAATCATATCCATGAATTATCAAGTGTGTGTCATGTTCAAGTCTACACATCTAGAGATCAATTTTATTACGCAATTGTGAACTAAGGAATATTATAATCAAATTAATAAGTCATCAATGGAATGTAAATTCAATAGCCTTAGCAAATAAATTTCTACCACTTCAATAGAGACTTCTCAAAATCAAAGACAAGTACCATTATATTTTATTTATTTAATTTTGAGGGCATTTAATTTTCATGAATTTCAAGTGCTAGTCCTAGGTCATTTGATCTAAGTTAATTGATTTATATTTCATTACATTTATTTAATCATTCTTGATATTTTTATGTAGAGCTATGTTTGTAGTTCTATATTTTAGTGAATTTATTGATCCTACACAACCTTAGGAATTGTCCTTCATCCTCAATAGGATTTTTAGATGTAATTCTTCTACTTACATGGCATTCATATCATATTGATTAGGTCCTATATCCACTCTTATTTGTGTCCACCAATCATATCTTTACTATGGTTTGAACTTACATAGTAGTTTATATATTTGGTCAAAATCACCCGCCCCTGGATATTCTATCACCATAGATTTCATAGGTCATTTTTTTTTAATAAAAATGTTACACTCATGTATCTATGATTTTGACATGTTCCTATATTTTGTGTCTTCTAATCCTCCCATCCTCAATGCATTCATAAATTTTAGGCTACTTGATTAGATTACTTGTCTATAGGCATTATTTTATCATGTACTTATTTTTCTTAAATTCGTTAGCATCTATCCTTTCCTTTTAGATTTACTTATCTCACTTTTTTGTGGTATTCATAATGATCCTATTTTCTAAAATGGCTTGCAATTGTGATGAGCATACAAGTGGTGAGGATTTCCCTTATGAGGATGCTACATTTTATGTAAAGATATGGTCAAATGTTGTACCTTCCCTATATGTTCATCACATTTTCACACCTCATGATAACCTATATCTTTCTTTCCATGATATCTCTAATTCTAAACCCACATATTCATATTATTTAGATGAAGTACTATGTTTCAAACAATAGGATGTGTTTGTGATGAGAAATATTTTAGGTATCATACAAGTTCTTTGGATATCAATGTATTATTTTACCTAGTGATACCTCATACGACATAATAGCATAAATTATGATGATAGTTTGTTAACTTTTCGTGTGAATATAAGTAACTATTCCTAACATCATCCATAACATGATCATATTATTTATTATAATGAGTAATTGAATTATTGATGTGTGAAGAATGTGATAGTTCTTTTTATGAATATCCAAATGTGAAAACTTTTTTCTTAAGTTTCATTTTTGGATATAATATGTATACTTTATTAATTATTTCTATTCTTTTAGTTTCTTGAGGGAAGTATGGACATATTTGAGCCCTCTCATGACCAATATCTCAATATTCATTTACCCCATTCTCCTAAAATATAAACAAATTATGCCTCAATTCATCCTACCTTTCATTGAATTTCATCTTCATCTAGGAATCTACTTGCTTTTCATTACCATGATTCTTAATAAATTTATTATATAGTTTTGAATCTAAATCGCAAACTAGATAGAATTCAAAATAATCCAACCTATGTTAATTGTTATCATCTAGTATAGCTAACCATCCTCCTACATCTAAGATTGCATATATTGAATGGTTTGCTAGTCTATGCATGCAAACTAGAAAACCTAGGTATTTTTCTCATCTCACATTGGAAGGAAAATGATCATTTGGCTCAACATCTTTAGGAACAAGGTGAATGCATTGGTCCTTCATGATGATTTGAAAATGGCTATGAAATTGTGGAAAATGGATGCAAGACCTAAGGAGTAATATGATAAAATAATGACTTTTAGCATGTGTGGCATATTAGAAAATGCCCATACAGATTTTGGCACAAAATTTGGAAAGTATTATACCATCCTAAAATTACATCAAGTTATGTAATTTCTCATTTAGCTTGGCCCTTTTTTAGCATGTATGGGCTCTTGAATTGATTTCTAGTATTCCAACCTTGATTCTACTTTCCATTCCAACATCTCCTCAATTAGGAACCATGATCCAAATTTTGGGCTACCTTAGAGGGATTAGGCCGACCTAGTTCGACTATTATAAAAAGTGAATTGAACTAGTCAACCTATTCCCCAATGTTTTCTCCAAAATTTTAACTGAGGTGTGCTCTTAGTGGTTGAGAAATAAATTCAAACTCTCATTGTATTTCTTTAATTTTGAGCTCCAAAATTTTTGTGAGAGGTATATAAGAAACCTACCTCTCCTCATTTGGGAAAAAATATCATAACCTCAAATGAAAGTTCTGTAGGAAATAATAGGTACTGAGAGGGGGGTAAATTAGTACTAATAAAACCTTTAATACTCTTAGTAGTAATAGAAGAAACTTCTAAACTATGAAGCATATAAGAGAAACTATAATGTGAAAGTGAAACAAATCAAATAACAATACATGCACATACATAAAACACATATTTTTATCATGGAAACCCTTCGTCAAAGGGAAAAACTATGGTGGAGATGTCACCCACAATCCTCTCACTAAAGTAGAAAAGAGTGCTTAGTTAAGAGCTTACAATCTGTCACTTTCTAGGTGACTCGCCCTATTAGGAGTGAATGATAACTTGTTAAAAGTATCTAAAGTCTAATTATAGACTAATTTGTTAGAGGATTTGATCCCACTATTATAGTGTTCACCCTATTAAGGGATTTACATAATAAGCCCTGCTAAAGACTACCTAGTTAAGGGATTTACAACCTATTGAAACTATTAGGAATACAACAAGAATAAATGACCTATAATTTGCACTCTATAATGTTGATCAAATCCCTTATGCTTTGTACTTTTTTTGACATTAAATCTATAACATATCAACAAATAGTTCTAAACAACTTATCACAACAATAGAAACTTCATCAATCAACAGTTTTCAATAACCATTTCTCAACTAGATTTTTCCTTCTTGCAACTATCCTAATATATTGTCTTTCACTGCCAACTGTAAAACCTAATTAGGGTTTTCATTTTCTTCCAAACATGTTTCTCCAATCTCAATTGACTTAAAAACACATAAAAATCCTTACTATGTTGGCAAAATCATAGCATAAGTTATCATTCCCAATCTACAATATTCCTTCAATATTATTTGTCAATCATGCCTTGGAATCACGAAAAGATCTTTACACATGTTTTGATAAATTGATTCAATCATTTTCTTGAACAATGTACTACATTTTCTTTTTTGTCTAGACTCATTGAATCTTCCACTATCATGATCGATTTGGCTAAATAAGATAAACTATATATAATAACCTTTGTTTATACCTGTTCACTATACTGACCGGTTGCTAGTATTTTGACTTTACCTGTACCAATTTGTGGTCTTACTGGTTGTCTTGTACCGATCTTCTCCCTTTACCTGTCTGACCTCCACCTAATGTCATGTTCATCGGTTACCTTGTTGTTTACCGAATATAATTTTACATATCAGTTGGTTATACCTTTTTACCAGTCGGTGTAACTTCTCATACTTAGAAAAAATGATTTATCTGATTGAATGGTTTTCCAACAATGACAACCATGTTCTTCATACACATCATAAATGTCATCTGCCTCGACAATATGCCAATAATCTCCCCATTTGGCATTGATGGAAAAAACTTGTGAAAATTGACATACCCCATGTCTCTTGTAAAAATTGACATTTTCTTACTCTCCTTGAATCGGTTACTCCCCCTTAGATAATCATCTTCTATACTCCTTTATACTCTATATATTAATCCCCCTTTTTTGTTTAGATCTATATTCCTCTATACTCCCCCTTTTTTGGGAACAATTCCAAAGACTATAAGTAAAATTGTATTGACAAGAGTGACTTACAAATTATCAACTATAAATTTGAAAGTTACCTTAGCACTAGAAAGTGAGTTCTCCCATGACTCATTTAGTGTTGTCAATGCAATATGTTGACCATGTAATCCTAATGCAAGTTCCTCCATGCTATCAATTATAATCATCTTAGGAGTACCTATTGTTGGAAAAATGGTCAGTGCTCCCCTTAGGATTTTTGACATGTCTTAACTGCCTCTTGTGTCTTCTATAAGTCTAGTGGTTGTATTGGGTATTAACAAGTTGATCTTTTGGTGCAACAAAAACCACTACTTTTAACAAGTGGTATTAGAGCTTGGTCATAGGTTTGAATCCCCTCGGGTAACGCTGAGGAGGAGATTGTTGTAAAAATGGCCAGTGCTCCCCTCAGGATTCGTGAGATGGCTTAACCGCCTCCTATGTCTTCTATAAGTCTAGTGGTTGTATTAGGCATTAATAGATCAATCTTTTGGTGCAACGACAACCACTAATTGTAACACCTATCAAATCTTGAACATTCTTGATGTATGCTTGAATTATATCTATGTGAGGATTTAGGATTCCCTGTAACTCCAACAGTGTCATTCTTATGTTTTTCTCTTCATCTTTGAGTTCCCTTTCCTTGAATATTAGTTCTTTATGTTTTGCAGTGTGATCCATCATGGAACTGTTCAAGAGGTCCAATTGATTGGCAAGTGTAGCCAACTCAATTTATAACTCTTCCTTCTTGGTCTTTATCTCTTCTTTGAAGTTAGTGAGTATGGAAAAATGGGTGAATAGTTTACCAACATCAAGCAGTGATTTCTTAATATTTTTGACCAATTCATACAATGAAACTTTCTCAAGTGCAATCTTTTGGAGTAACTTCTCCAACATTTCTTTTTCTAACCTCTTCACAGCCCTCTTTGTCATCTCTTCCTCCATATCATTATCCAAACTAGTGATTGCATCAACCAAATTTTTAAGTTGATTAATCTCAAATTCTTCTCCCTCAATCTATACTTCTGATACTAAGTCAGAAAGGATAGAAATTGTTTTCCTTAGTATTTTCTTCTTATACTTTGTATTCTTCTACCAGTTCTTCTTTGTCTTCTCTGATAGCTTCTTGGAAAATAATATCTTCTCTTTTGGTTTCAATTTCTTGAAGTTTTTCTTCATAATAGTGAGTTCTAGATCATCTTCATCTTCCTTTTCTTCTTCTTCTTCTTCTTCGTCATCTTCTTCTATTCTCTTCCTTTTCTTTGTATCACCAATTTCATCTATTGAAGTTTGTGTAGCACTGGGAGTGTTATCCTTTTGTGTCTTTGTAGGTGTTACCTATGGTGTACTAGTAGTATATTCAATACCTTGTTTCCCTATTCTAGTAGTATCTCCTTGGGTATCCTTATCAGTTTCCTTTTCCTTTTCCTTTTCTTGTTGTTGCTCAACTTGATTATCTTGTCTATCTTCTTTATCAATGTTATTGGGTTGTTTTGTGGTCTCATAAACATGTTATATTTCCTTTTTATTTTCCATTTCATCATCTTTGTTAACCTTAGTATCAACTGCACCCTTATCAGTTTCAATAGGATTTACTTCCAGTGGTGATTGGAGTGGTATATCTTTAGCTTCATCTCCAACCATGGGAGAATCAGGTTTGTTAGTAATATCCTCAATATCTACTGAATCCTTTGTTAGTTCAATATGTGTTGGTACATTTCCCAACATCCCTCATTTTAGCTTGTGCACAGTAAATGTGTCATCTCCTTGATATGTACCAGTAGTATCTTGTGCCAGTGGTTGGTCTAAGTTGAATATTATTCTCCAAATCATGGCTGATTCATCTTCAACTTCTTTCTATTTTCCAGCTAATAATTTCCATGTTCAAAATTACCAATACTGAATCTATTTTGTACTTTTCAAGTCCTTCATCCAGTTCTTGTACTATCAAATGTTTTTGATTTAGGAAAATAGGTTTTGAAGGGGCCCTGAAACCCTATACATTTTGGTCAAATAATATTTACAAAGAAACTCACTTAGAAGGAACAGATTGAGACCATTGTGAGGGTTTTACAACAGGCTCCCACAACCTGGAGAAAGAATGGTACCAGAAGAAGGAAACTGGGACCCAAACTAAAGAGGCAACTGTGAAAAGATAATACAATATAAAAACAACAGCCCAGAAACTACCAATGGTAGCAAAAACAAACCATAGTTCCAACCAAGTGAAACAACAAATCACAACAAAGGGCAATCAAGAATTAATTTTTTTCCCAACCTTATGAGAACGTAGATTCATATCAAAAGGAGTGGAAGATTTAAATTTATTTCCCTTAACTATTGTCCATCCATCCTCCACCTTTTCAGTAGCCTTCTACCAAGCCAAAGAAGAGCAAGAAGATCCCACTAAAGGGAAAGTCAACTCATAATCCACAGGGGGAACAAGAGTAGTATCGCGACCTAAGAAAACATCAATAATCTGGTCAAGGCCAATAGTAGCAACACCAGACGGGGCAGCAAAAACAATCTGAATTAAAGCCGTATCAGAGCCAGCTTCTGTAGCTTCCAAGACAGAATCAGAAGCAACAGAGGTAGCCACTGAAACACCAACCGAAGCGTGATCAATCTGAGGAGAGAAAGCAACCGAACCCCCTTCCTTATAAACTTTGCAAACTATATAATGGTGATCAAAAGCCCCCAACCACCAAGTAGGCAATTTAGTCAATTTAGCCTTTTTAGATAAACACCACGTGACAAGATCACTAGTCTTGTGGCACTTCCTATACCTGAATGAGATTACCTCATAGTCTAGATTCTGAGTCCAAGAGCCCAAAGGAGAATCCAAAGTTATCTTCGCAGGAAGACCCTTGGAAGTATCAACCTCCACAAGAATACGAGCATATGTCATCTTAAAAATTTCAGAGGAGTCAAAATCCACCATTTGGAAATCCCTAATAGCCTCACCCACAGATTCCAAAATTGAATCCAACCAGAGATGAAGAGGGAGATTTGACAATCTTACCCATAAGGGTATTCTATTAAAAGATTTAGAAAGAGGGTCAAACCCCTGATACTAGGGTTTGTCCATCAAGGGAAAATGCTCCTCCCAAGTGAAACAACTATTGCACAAAATAGTTTTCCTATCTTCAACATTTTCAAACTTAACAATAAAAAAACCCTAGCCATAGGGTATATCCGAACAACATCAATTAAAATGGGTTCCCAATGCTTGGAAATCCAAGCATGTAAATCAGAAAGAGAGGACCAAAAACCTCTAAAACAAAAAATAGCAGCATTGGAGGAGAATTCAGCCACAGTTTTTCAAATCTCATCCCCTATATCAGCATCAAGACTAATAACAAGGGGTTTACTTACTAAGATAGACTACATTGGAGGAGCAAATCGGGATCCCCCCTACCAGCAAGAGCGGGACCATGAATCCCAGCTTCAAAGGTGGCCACATCTACATAGGAGATCATAGAACCACCAAAGGAAGACACAACAGACCTTGAAGCCCTCGAAGAATCATGCCCACCCACCAGAGATGGCCTAGACATAACCACAGTAACAAGGGCATCAGACCCAGACAACAGGGTAGACGCGTCACCTGCAGGTGTTGTAGAAGGTGTTGACCCAAACTGTCGAGCTTAAGCGTGATTCTGGGAAGCGGATGCAGGAGCAGAGGTGGGACTCTTCGCTAGAGCAGAGGTAGAGATCGGACGAGAAGACATCACGGGAACTTGTATAAGCCTTGTACTGTCAAATGTTACATTGTATAGATAAGAGTTCTTTTTCTTAGTTTCTTTTCATCCTTGATTGAATCTTCCCATCTAACATTGACTGCTTCAAATAATTCATTAGGTATATGATCTTTAAGATGTTTTGGAACTCTAATGAACTTATGAAAATGAAATACAATTGCATCCTCAATTACTTTCTTTTCTTCATTAGAAAATTGAGAAAACTTAAACTTACTGATGTGAGCAATCATTACTAGTTCTCTAATTGCCTGTGCAATTTTAGTTGTAGTCTTTCAAATATCAAACCTTATTTTCACAAACTTACCTAAGTTTGTAATCTCCTTATCTGAATATGTTTTCTCACTATCTCCTTCTACCTTTTGTTTCCTCTTTTTTCTCGGAGAGGCCTTATTCTGACTTCTAGTTTTTCTTTTCTCATATGTTTTTTTTTATATAGTTTGAGGTGCCTCGAGTGGCTTAGGATTAGAGGATTGACCTCCCTTAATTTATTCCACTTTAGTTTCTTCCACCGAAGGTAGTTCCAGATTTTTAGTTTCTGATTTCTTTGTCTTCCTCTTTGCATAGGATGTTAATATGATTTAGAACAACAAAGAGGGGGGTGAATCAGTTGTTCTCAGGTCCAGATGTATAAAACAAACATCAAAAACTTTTCTTTAAATCAAATCTAACAACCAAAACCAACTCGATCATCACTGATTCTATAATAGAAACATATAACATTGCAGTCCACTACCTAGTTGTATCTAACTTGTAAAACACATAAATGTTTAAACCAAAACATTCACACAAGCATTGACACTAGGATTTATAGTGGAAACCCAATCTGGGAAAAACCACTTTGTAACATGCTACTATTATTTTCACTCTTCTAAAGTGGGCTCAGTTAAAAGCCAACCCTGTCAAAGGTTACAATACACACTGTTAGGTCTGACCTGGTTAAAAGATTTCAATCACTCTATTAGAAGTGAGCCTTGTTATAGGACTTACATACATTCCTTTAGAATGAAACCTTGTTCAAAGGATTTAAACATATGACTATTAGGTCAACCTCTATTAAAAGGATTTTGACTGTTACAATGGTTAGAAAGTAGCAGTAGTATTGATCTAAAAAACATACAACTCACTTTGCAAATATTAGATCCAATTTCATACACAAATGCTGGTTTACTGACTTTGAAACTTTTCCATCTCCATCTCTGATCTGCTCAAAACTTTTCTTCAAGCAATCACCACACTTCTCCTTTAGCCTTTTCTTCTTATACAGTCAATAACATCTACTGATCTTCCAGCATCCTCTTTTCACCCATGCACACACATACCTAATGCTTAGGTTCCCTTAATACTTCCTCAATTAGGTTAACTCATCTTTTGCCACTCAATCTCCTTCGTAGATCTTAGGGTTAGGTTAGATTCATTGAATCAACCCACTTTATGTTCTTCAGCTCCTTTTCTAGAAACATCTCAAATCTCTTAAAGATTTACAATAAAACATTTTTCAGTGCATTCAATTCTTTCAAAAAATCAATAAATAAAGTCAACACATTTTACATAATCCAAGAATTCAACAATGTCGGCTCCAAATCTGAATTCTCTTCAAATATAAAAATACTGATGCTCGGTCAATATTGTGATCAACTACTCAGTCTTCATGTAGAAAGCTTGGTCATTACTAAAAATGTTTTCTCGGCTTATACTGTCTTTCTTAGCAATTAACTGATGTTTGGTCAACACTAGAATTTTACTCGGCATATACTAACTCAGTCGACACTAACATTACTTGGCTTGAACATGATTTCTCCATTTTGCTCGGTCAAGCCTACCAGTTTAGTCTTCAATCTTACTATGATAAACAATACATTGTCTCATCATTGTACATCATAGTCAAGTACACTTTGTAGTATCAAGATAACTCAACCTCTCCTTAGGTGCTATTGTTACCATCCTTTCTTTCCCTTCTTCACAACAATACAATAGATATAGTACTTTCCTAAGTAGCAACAGTCTTACTAGTTAAGGTTTGACATCAATGACAACACAACAATTGCTTCAATTGCAGTTTCCAACATAGGACTCATGAATTTTCTTCTTTTCTACAGTAGAACTACTACCTTCACCTGTTCCAAATTTATCCTCCAGTTTACTTATTATTTTCTTTAATTTATTCTCCACTCTATGATTTTTGAGTTCTAAGGTTATTCTTTGATATGCTTCTTCATATATCTCATATCTTTTAGCATTCTTGTTAATGGGTAATTGCAATAATACATCTATATCTAGGGTTAACAAGTGTTCATCTATTTCATAACCAATTGTCGTTATCCATGAAACTCTTGGTTCTACTTCTTGGATTATGCATGTGTTATTATCAACTAGAAAACAAATTATGTCCTTGTACTTCTCTACTATGTGAGATGGGATCCTATACCTTTTATGCATTCTATCTTGAAAGTCTTTGAAGTATCACCACATAACATTATTTATGTTTTCACCTATTTCACCGATGTATTAATTAATCTGATATAATGCAGGCCTATTAGTTTTCCATGTAACATTTCCTTTACCGCGAAAGAATTTTTTAACATAGAAAAACATACATACCAACAACGATCCATATTTTAATGCTTTCTTCTTGTTGGTCTAGATTCTCTTCAAATTATCTTGCAACTGAGTTCTGACCATCTTTGTTAGGTCATATCTAATTCCTTCCTTCAATATTCTATATCTAGCATGAATAGCTCCACATGACACACTATTCAACCAACTCAACTGGTAGACCTTGTATCTGACAATCATAGATTTGAACTAAACCTCTTGATCTTCTATGTCATCTATCATCATTTCTTGGTGATCTTGCCTTGATTTTATGAGTTTCACAACCATTTGCTTTGATATTTGCCTTAGGGTACATGGTTCCCCATCTACTGATAATCCTATGATAATATGAATCAATTCCTTTGTGACCTTGATTGGTTTTTCTAGCCATATGAATTGATCATGGAAATGACTCAGAACATAACAAATCCATTCTTCCTTGAATATTTCTGGCAATTCTAGAATATATGTCAAACCCATCATCTGAAGATGTTTGAACTCATACTTTACTTCTCCATTCTCACACATTGCCAGGTATTCTTCGTGTATCTTCTCATCACCTAATTCAACAATGTTGTAGTGAATGAATGTTTGAATTTAATCTTTCCTTGGTATATTTGTATTTAAAGGATAAACCAAGGTATCCTAATGTATTCGTCTCTAGTCCAAGTGGGAGGACATGTAATATTTGTAATTTCCTTTATTAAGGAAAATAGATATTCCTCCTTATGAGGAATCCTACAGTCTCACACACTAGTGAAATGTGGCATACACAGAAATGGGAGTTACAATGTAACTCCTCTCTCACATCTCTATTAAGAGATGGCTCTCCTTCTCTCAACTCATGAGATTCTTCAACCTTTCGAATATTGTATGAGCTAAGCTCACTCTCTCTCTCTCTCTCTCTCTCTCTCTCTCCCTCATTCTTAGGCATATTTTTTCCACTTTCATTAATATCACAAGGGGTTTTTTTATGCTTTTCCCCCTTCAAAATATTGTCTCCTTGTTTCATTGTGCTTGGTGAATGCTCCTAGTTTTTTGTGATTATTCATGGTAACACTTCTTTTCCTTGCTCATTGATTAAACAATTTCCTAACTCTATATTTTGTTATTATTATTTTAACATGGTATCAGAGCAGGTTGGTTTAATTGTGTATTGAGTGTACAGGTGAAGGAGCTACCATATCTTGGAGCACTCCAATATCGGAGACTCGTGAGAGAGTTATTGCTAGTATTCTTTTACTAATCTGGTTAAGAGAGAAAAAATTGAATTTTTTTTTGGGTTTGGCTGGTTTACCACCAAACCTGATTTATCTCTTGGTTACTTTAGTGAAATTTCAATCTTGGCTCTGAAATTTAATTTTGTATTATTTTTGTTATCAAAATCTCACTTTAAAATATATATTTCTATAAAAAAATTTCAAAATCTTAATTTTATAATCAAATATAATATTATATATATCAAAATCTTAATTTAGTATTATAATAAAATAACGGTTCTTCTTTGCTACTTCCCTTTTAGCAAGTGCATGCATGTGCTCCTTTTTTTAATTATCATTATTGTTGTCATTTCCTTCGGTTACATGCATTCTACTTTGATTTTCGTTATATGCTTTTAATCATTGCAAGCAATCTAATTATAGTTTTGTGCATTCTTTTCTTCTTTGTTTTTTGTGAAGTGATATCTCTAGGGTTTGCATTCAGTAAGTAAAAATAGCATTCTTCTCTTCCTTTTTTCATAGCTCGAGTTTGCGATCTGTTTCTTGTTTTTAGTTCGTAGCTCTTGCAGGTTAATACAAAGAACTCGCAGTGTGTGTATCTTGTTTTGATCTCTACTACAATTGCGGGAGTAAAGGCATATTCTCTTGTGATAGTCATAAAATCGTTAACAAGATACTAATCTTTTTTGCTTTCTTAGTTGCATGCATTATCGCTTTCTCTCATCAACATTTTATTTCAACTCTCTGTGTTGCTCTCTCTATTTGTTTCGTAGTTTTGTTAGTATAGAGTTTTGGTTTTTTCTTCTTTCGGTTCCTTTGTGTTCTTTTTCTTTGCATGTGTTTGGCGTTGATCACATTGCATCCAGTTCCACCTCTGGATCTCGGCCTGGGGCGTTTGGTTGAAGACAGGCAACATCAAATCACCATTGATCTAGTTCTGCCTCTGGATCTTGATTGAGCCTTGCATATTTTTCTCTGATTACCACCAGTTGTATCAGTCTTTATTCACATTTCTGAGGTTTGAGCAAGCAGATGTGCCAGTTATCTTAGTAGTCTTTCTACAACCTGCTGTGTTTTTTATTCCTTGGCGCGCTATGCCAGCTTTTTTCCTGGTTTTCAGTTTTCTTTCCCTTTTTTATTAGCATTCTCTCCTTTTTTTTTTTGCACCTCTTTTGCAGATCGGTGCCCTAGCTTTTATCTCTGTGCCTCCTTGCTTTTTTTTTTCATTGCATGCGCTGTTATTACTTGCACTATTTGCGCTATTTGTTAATGCAATCTCCCGCCTCTGCAATAGAGTTTCAGCTTGAACTTCATGCATTAATTAATGATCATCGTGTTGCTTATCTTATCCTTTTGTACTTTACCCCATTGTCTTTGTTGATGTTGTTATCAAGATGAAGCCAGAGAACGTAGGGTCGACATTGAGATGGCATATGTAGTTAGAACACTGAGCATGCCTCGCAAAGAGCTAAATCCTCTCATTGATTCCCAATACCCTCTCGGGTAGTCGTATGCCAGCCCTTTGTCTTAGTTGTGTTTCCTTTATCTTCTTCGCCTTCACCCCACCCTTCATCGCCTTGCGTTGGGACCAACACTTCCTTTGCGGCTGCCGCTGTATTTTATGTGGGTTTTGGTGCTTTGGTGCGCTGTCGATCTGAGTTTCTTATGTATTTGATTGCAGTGTAGGTTATTTGAGCTGGGTTTTGTGGATCGGTGGGCGGTTTCCTGTGCTTTTTTTAATCTTTTTTTAGCTTTAGCTATAGCTTTGTAGATTTTATTTTTCATCATTTCCGTTTGGTCTAGCTTTGCATGCATTTTTGTATGTGTTTTTTTTAGCTTTGCTTGTTTTGTAGATTTTTTCCTCGGTGGCACATAAATTGTTGTGAGGTTGTTTGTCAGAAACATAGGAGGAACACATTTTTTTGGAACAAGCTAATTGTTGAGATTCAATTTTTTTATTATAGGACAGGGATTCTTGGGGTTTTGTTTCGGTGTGGCAGTTTTTTCTGGAGAGTGGAACATCAACCCGTGGTGGTAAGCCTTTTTAATGCCGATTATTATTGGTCCTTGCTAAAGATTTATAGGTTCACGCAGTCTATAAGTAATTGCAAGAGGGTTTCCGGATAATAGACTTTGTCTAATAGTTTTTTAATCTAAAACCTTTGTGTTTCGGTTTCTATTCATTGGAGGTTTTTAGGTTTTGTTTTTTCATGGAGGTCTTGCCTTTGTGGTTGCTATTTTTTATTTCATATTTTCTCTTAATCGTAGTCCTTCTTTTTTGTGTTTTGTTCATATTTGTTTAGTTTTCATATTTCAGTAGTTTTTTCTAATTGTAGTACTCCACTTTGAGTCTTAGTTCGTTTGATCTGTAGAAGGATCCTTTGTATTTCTTGGTTTGTTATTAGTTTATGTGTTTAGTTGTCATTGTGTTTACTCTTAAGCACTCTATTTTTTAATCAACTTCTCTTAGAAATTATAATTGAAGGTTTTTTTTTAGCCGAGAAAGCTTTTGGATGCTAACGTTCTTTGCAGGATTGGAATTTTTTATTAACTCTTTTAGTTTCAGTTTTCTAACATTCTTTGCAGGATTGGAACTTTTTTTATTAACTCTTTTAGTTTCTTTTTACTAACATTTCTTTGCAGGCTCAGATCTTTTGTATTTTCATTTTGCATGCAATAGATTTAGTTTTATTTCTCTTTGCATGCAAGAGTTCTCGTCATTATCTGTTAGTTCATAACAACTTAACCGAGATCTGTTGCTTTTAGTACTTTTAGTTTTAGTTTTTTTCCTGGTGGTTGTCTTTACCTTGTATGCCTCATTAGCGTCAGCTTTTATAGCTTTCTGCTATTGCATGCAAGTGTATATTGTCTATTTTAAGTTTCTGAATTCTGTTATAATTTTCCCTGTTTAGATCTTCATTTTTGAATCATGACTACCCTGATGCCAGAAATAAAATTAACTAGTACCAATTATCATGCATGGAAAATGCACATGACATTCATCTTTAGATTTCATCACATTTTAGATATTGCCACTGATGCTCGCTCAAAACTAGCAGCCTCTTCTCCTCAAACTGAGCAAACTGCTTGGCAGACTAAAAATGAGGAAGCACTTGGTTTAATAGGGATCTCCTTAAGTCCCGAACTGTATGTTTTTATTTCTACCTGTACAGAAGCCCATCAGGCTTGGGACATCCTGAAAAATACCTATGACAGTGCAAATGAAACTTGAAAAATCCATCTTCAAGACCAACTTGAAGACCTCGGGTATACCAACTTCAACTCTGTTGATGATTTCTTGCTTAAGTTTGATTCCATTAAAGTTTTACTAACTGGTTTACAAGTTCCTCTTTCTGATTTAAGAATAGTCCATATAATCATTCGTAAATGCTTGCCTAGATAGTTCCAACAGTTTATTACAAATATTTACTCTCAATTAGCTATTCCTTCTTAGCATCTCAACTAACTTATGTTATCTTTCAAAATATGTTGTGTCAAGAGGAAGCTAAATTAATTCAGTTTGGCATACTTAAAACTCACGAACATGCATATGTCTCTCAAAGTCATAATCACAATAGATCTTCTAACACTAATCAAAATAACCAAAACTATCAATGATCTAACAATACAAATAATTTGAATAATAACTCAGGCCAACAATTTAATGATCATTACAATTCTAGGCCTTCCAATAACTATCATAGTAATAATCAGTCAAATAGGCCTCATTGCTCCTATTGCGGTAAAGATGGTCACTTAATTCATAATTGTTTTAAGAAACAAAAAGATGATCAACATAATTCTCAAAAATACTCAAATGGAAAACCTAATGGAAATCAATCTCGTTCTACTTTTACTGTTTGTTTTAATTCTTCTAAACCACCTAAATGGATTATTGATAATAATGCATCTCAACATGTTCAATCCCATAAGGAAGTCTTTGATTCTTTGCAACCTAATTCTATGAATATTTCCATTTCTTTAGCTAATAATTATTGTTGTCAAGATGAAGGAACTGGTAATGTTTATGTTCCAAATGGTAAATTACATGATGTGCTTTATGTTCCTGATTTGAAAGATAACCATATTTCTGTTTCTGCTCCTAACATTAAGGATAATACTGATACTCTTCAAAAGGATAATGATGAACATGAAGATAGTAATGATACTCCTAATGATTTTGTTCCTCCTAGTAGTGATGATAATGATAATGGTAATAATCTATTTACTCCTCCTTGCTCTAATGTTGATGATATGTTTGACCAAGAAGAGGAAATTATATCTAACTTTCTTGATGTTACTTTACAAGATATGTTTATTACTCAAGATGAAATTCCTGATGATAGTACTAATCCTATGATTGTTGTGGAGGTTAATGATAATGATGCTTATATTAACTCTCATATTAATGCTTCATATTATGATGAATACACTACAGATTTGTCTTATGCAACAAACGATTGCATTTCTAATTCTATGACTCATCATTCACATTCTGATGAGCATGTTACAAATTTGGTCTATGCAACTGAAGATTGCATTTATGATTCTATGACCCATGATTCACAATATGATTTTTTCCAAAGTGTTACTGATTCAGCACTAGGTGATCCCAATGATGGGAACTCTACTAGTGTTTTTTTCCTTATTGCAGGCTCAAGTGTTGATCCATCTTCATCTCTATTTTCTATGGTAAATGAACATTTAGAATGTACAAATATATCTCAATAATTTCAATGGTCTCTTAAAGATTTGGGCTCTCCTCAACATGCTATTCACTTTGCCAAAAGTCCTATGTACCATTCAAGCTCTGAAGCACAAGTTGAAGACATGCAAGATGATCAAGCCAAAGACATCCTAGTGAAGACTCTTTCAAAAGAAACATCTCAAATTCATTGTAAACATTTGGGTTTGATACCTTTTGATGTAATTACCCCAAGTAAAGATTAAAGGGGGGTGTTAGAATTTAATCTTTCCTTGATATATTTGTATTTAAAGGATAAACCAAGGTATCCTAATGTATTCATCCTCTAGTCCAAGTGGGAGGACATGTAATATTTGTAATTTCCTTTATTAAGAAAAATAGATATTCCTCCTTATGAGGAATCCTACACTTGTCTCACACACTAGTGAAATGTGGCATACACAGAAATGGGAGTTACAATGTAACTCCTCTCTCACATCTCTATTAAGAGATGGCTCTCCTTCTCTCAACTCATGAGATTCTTCTTCCTTTTGAATATTGTATGAGCTAAGCTCTCTCTCTCTCTCTCTCTCTCTCTCTCTCTCTCTCTCTCTCTCTCTCTCTCTCATTCTTAGGCATATTTTTTCCACTTTCATTAATATCATAAGGGTTTTTTTATGCTTTTCCCCCTTCAAAATATTGTCTCCTTGTTTCATTGTGCTTGGTGAATGCTCCTAGTTTTTTGTGATTATTCATGGTAACACTTCTTTTCCTTGCTCATTGATTAAACAATTTCCTAACTCTATATTTTGTTATTATTATTTTAACAATGAATTTCCTCATATCCTCAATCAATAACACTCAAGGTAGAATTAGGGATACGTCACTGATTTTATCTACTTCTGCAACTTTAAATGTAGACATAACTTATGTTCTGGTTCTACCTCCTTTGTTATCTCAATCAATTTAGGTGTTGCAGTTGTAGATGCTATGATATCACTATAAATTTTCTTCTCTTAAATATCAATTGCACCAAATATCTTCACAACTAACCACCACTCTTCTCAATAGATCAACTAGGGTTTCCAGATCCGTAGATTGATCCTTTGTAAGTATTCAGCACAAATAATTTGCACAATCAATCACACTATGTAATCACTTTATGCTCCTGTAATCTCTCTTCAAAATGTAATGTGAATAATGAATAGGTTACCCTATTATTTATTTTCCCAAAATCATTTTACAACTACTAGTTAGGTACAAACATTTAATGTAGCTCACCAATATCATGCTATTATTGATGGTAACTTCCATTGATTAATGCTAAAAGTAGCATTAGTACATAACCTTTGCAAATGATAAAGTTGGGGATGACCAAATGTATTTAACAACTCCATTCTTTGTAACACCTCAAAAATTAACATCAATGCATCTCACTATGTAGATAAATCTTGCCACTCATTCTTCTAGGGATTTTTAGATTGATCTAACCTTAATTGCTCCCCCTAAGCCAAAACAGGCTTAGTTTTTTGATGAATTCTCCATATTTTCTAGTGTTATAGATTTTTTTGTCAACTCAGAGGAATTGAGTTTTCCTTTCCTAATCCATCTTGTCTTGATTTTCTTCCTGATTTCTTCAGGATTAATGATCTTTTCATCTTTCTTATCGTCATTGCTTGGTGACCAATTCTTGTACTTGCAATCATTTTCTAGATATCCAACCTTGTGACAATGGAAAAATGTCACACATGTTGTCCTCTAGGGTCCAATACTACCTCTAGGGTTCCTTAATTGATAGTTCATCACCATGTTTCCATAGTTCCCACAAATAATGCATGTGGCATTCATGTTTCCTTCTCTACTCAGAACACTCACCTGTTTGTTAGGAAATCTTGGTAATGGTACCCTTTATCTGCAATATTTAAAGCCTTGTGTCCAAACTTGTTGCATGTGAAACATTATCCATTGAAACTCCCTGTAGATGATATACTAATAGATGATTTCCACAACTGTAACAAGTGGGTTTAGCAGGATTATTACCTTGTGGACTAGTATTACTCTTTGGAATTTTCTCAGCACCAGACTTGGATGATTATCCCTTTACAATTTTTTTGTCACTAGTATATCCTAGGCCAGAGTGTCCTTAGGTTGCCTTTTATTCTTTAGTTTCTCATTAATTTCCTGCATGCTTTGTTCATATTTCTTGAGTTTTTCATTTGTATCTCTTTCAACCTTCAAGTCCATTTTTAGTTGTTCATTTTCTTTCCTCAGTCTTTCATTTTCAATGCTCATTTGCATGTTTTCATCACTGGCGTCACTTAGTTGTTCATTTAGTGCATGGTTCTCATGTGTCAGCCTTTGAAGTATAGCATCATTTTCTCTAATAAGATCTTCAACATTCCTTTTTGCAATTTTAATAGGTCTTTTTGTATCTTTAGTATCTCTCATGCCTTCAATAACTTCACACATCCTTATGTCTTGAATTTCTTCTTCCCTTTTTTTTTTGGTGGCTTCTTCAGTCGAGATCTTGTTATTTTCCATCAGATCTTCTATAGCTTCCTCATCTTCCTCAGAGTTAAAACTTTCTTCAGATAGTTCATCAATGCTATCTATACTTTCTCTTATCAATTCAAACAATTCTTTTCTTTTTTCTAATGAGGCCCTTAGCTTATTCTTCAACTCTTCAATCATCTCATTGGTTGCTTCCAACTATCTTGAACATACCTATAGCTTTCTATTTCCTCGTATCTACTCCCAAGTTGTCAAAATTTCCTCCAGAGAGACTATTCTCTGATACCAATTGTAGGAAATAATAGGCACTGAGAGAGGGGGGGGTGAATCATTACTAACAAAACCTTTAAACTTTTACTGATACTCTTAAATAGTAAAAACTATGAAGCATATAAGAGAAATTGTAATGTGAAAGTGCAACAGATCAAATGAAAATACATGCACACACATAACACAATTATTTTTATCATGGAAACCCTTGGTCAGAGGTAAAAACCACGATGGGGATGACACCCATAATCCTTTCACTATAGTAGAAAAGAGTGTCTAGTTAAGATCTTACAATCTGTCACTTTCTAACCGACTCACCCTATTAGGAGTGACTGATACCTTGTTAAAAGTATCTACAATCCAATTACAAACTAACTTTTTAGAGGATTTTATCCCACTAAATTATAGTGTTCACCCTATTAAGGAATTAACATAGTAATCCCTACTAAAGATACCCAGTTAAGGGATTTACAACTTGTTGAAACTATTAGGAATACAACAAGAATAAATGACTTGTAATTTGCACTCTACAATGCTAACATCTCTGCAAATAGTTCTAAACAACTTATCACAACAACAACAACTTCATCAATCAAAAATTTCCAACAACCATTTCTCAACTACATTTTTCCTTCTTGCAACTATCATAATATACTATCCTTTACCACCAAGTGTAAAACCTAATTAGGGTTTTCATTTTCCTCCAAACATGTTTCTCCAGTCTTAATTGACTTAACAACACATAAAAATCCTTACTGTGTCAACTAAATCATAGAATAAGTTATCATTCCCAATGTGCAATATTCCTTCAATATTATTTATCAATCATGCCTTGGAATCATGAAAATATCTGTACACAAGTTCCATTGAATCGATTTAGTCATTTCCTCAAACAATGTACTACAACTTTTTTTTTTTCTAGATTCATTTAATCTTCCACTATCATGACCGATTTGGCTAAATAAGACAAACTATATAATAACCTATGTTTATACCTATTTACTGTACTGACCGGTTGCTAGTGTTTTGACTTTAATTGTACTAGTTTGTGGTCTTACCGGTTGTCCTATACTGATCTTCTCTATTTACCTGTCTGACCTCCACCTGATTTCTTTTTCATCGGTTACCTTTTTGTTTACCAAATAGCATGTTACATACCAGTTGGTTATACATGTCTACCGATCTGTGTAACTTCTCATACTTAGAAAAAGTGATTTCTCTGAATGAATGGTTTTCCATCGATGACAACCATGTTCTTCATACACATCATAAAAGTCATCTTCCTCATCAATATGCCAACAAGTTCAATATCTTTGGCATCTCAAGTATTCCAAGGAATATTTGAAGCATCCAATGTATTTCCAAGGGAATCTTCTCCATTATATCAAGCTTCTCTCACTCATTCAAAGCCAAGTAGAGGAAACCATAATCAAGAATTAAGATCATAGATCAATCATCTATTCAAAATCATTCAATTAATTATATTTCTCCATCAAATATTATATCAAACTACAACAATCATTGTTCAAGGCATGTCTTTTATGATTTCCTTTTATATTTTTGTGTGGAATCAAGCTATTTTATCAACATTTGTGATCACATTCAAAGAAGCATTGAACCATAAAGGTATAAGACATTTCATGTTTCAAATCTACTCTCTACTTTACATCATCAAACTTTCCTTTCAATTATATTTTGATTTGATTTCAAGGTTGGTTCCAAACTAGGATTTGACTGAGGAAAATGCCTCTCTACACAATAATTTCTCTCTTTTTTTGTGCAAGAATAGGTGGTGCCACTTTTGACACCAAATCTAGGAAGTACAAGATATTGAATATTTTTTGTAAATAAAAATAGTCAAAAGTGCATGGAATAGGCAAACCCAACTAGCCTAGTCCTGGGAATAGGCTAACCCAGATGGAATAGTCCCTCCAATCAGCACCAAATTGAATCCACAAGTTAATTATAGTTTCTAGGTTATGATTTTGATATCAGAATTTTTATCTCAAATCTCAATCAGTCTTTATGTGCTAAAAGGAAACTTTATTCTCCATTTAACCCTAAATCTTGTACCTCCCCATCAATTATCTCATTTCCATTTTTTTAAAGTGAAGGATCACTATATCCATTCAACGCTCAAGGGTATTCTCAAGCCTAGTGGGTCATCTTCCTTTTGAATGTAGCAAAAGAGATAGGATCAACAACTATCACTCCCCTCCTATCCACATCTCTTTTGTTACAAGTACAAATGAAAATGGACTTGTGATCCAAAATTTGGGAAAAATCAAGGGAACTCAGTCACAAGGAGAAACTTGTTCATGTGACTTAGTCACACAAGGCAACCCATGCCTGGTTTTTTAGATCTATTAAGAGGTATTTTTTAATTTTGCTGATGCTCAATTTCTATCTAACTGCACGTGTTGACCACCTATTACCTTAAAAAAAATGTTGTTTTGAAAGGGTTTTTTCCAAATTCAAGCCATGGTTTAGGAATTAACCTTCAAATTGAAATGAGTTGAAATGATAATTAAAACATGTTGATGTATAGCAGTGGTTAGATCTAAAAATGAAAATATCTTATGCCTTTTTAATGTAATTATCTTTAAATGTGATCACACGTATTTATGCCAATAACATGACTCCATAAGACCAAAGATAAAAAAATTGTTAGCACGTGCTTGCATGAAGGTTGGTGAAGCTTTCCACGATGCTAGATCTAAAGAAGGCATTGAATGTTGTATGCTTGAATAATTGACTAAATTAAGGATGCAATTTTATGATGTAATGTCAAAATGAGTATAGATAACTTATTTTTAATTGTATGTAAAAAGTCACCCAAGATGACCTTTCCCCACCAATGCAATCACAAATTGGCACCTAGGGCCTAAAATGCTAAGAATAAGCCAAAATTATAGTCAAAATCAGCTTGAAATATTGAGACTAGGTACATGAGTTTATACATGCTAAAATAGGGCCTATGTGAGCCATGGGGGATTCACTTATGTGTAAATATCCCATTACATGCATTAATATTAAGGAGTTAAAAATGGGCAAAAAATATGGCAATATATATTGCCTATATGGGTTAAGGAACGGGGGGAAAAGGGCGATTTTGGTGGGATTAAGATAGTTGAAGAAAAGTGTGTGTGGGGTATTAGGTGGGTAATAGAGGGGAGTGACAAAAAAAGGAGTTTGGGGAATACTTTTTGAAAATAGGGGTATTCTTTAGTATGTCATGAATGCATGTGATATGATCCAATTTCACTAAGTGAATCCCCTGTGAGATGAGCAATAAATTTGATATGGATGTAATTTATGATGTTATATTTAGCCCCCACTATATAGGCTCCTAATTCCACTTGAGATTTTTTTGTGGTATAATATCTTTCATCTATAATCTTAATAGATGAAATGAGCTTTTTAGGTCCTAAATTATTGTTGAAAATTGGCAATCGATTATGTCTAGCATTCCCAAACCAACAAAATAAAAATTTGGGTGGCATATCTTTTATTCTCATTGATGACCTTCGATAATTACCACCTATAACTGACTGACCCATATATGCATCACACTCTAAGGAACTTACTTTATGGCATAGTTTCACAAATGTCATTACATTTGACAGTATATTCTGCCAGCAAGGTGCTTCTCAATCACAACTAACATTTCAATGATTCTTTAGAATATACGAAATGTTGAACCCTTTCAAAACAATTGGGAAAATCTTATGGAACACACAAATAACAATGTAAGTCTCCAACAACAAAAATGAATCTGACTCATCAATCCATTTATTTTCTACCAATGATATGGTTGGAGAGCATAATAAAAAATATCTCAAACAATTGAATATGCCAATTTTAGTGGGCATTGCAAATTTTGGCTTACAACTACATTTTGAATATGACAATGATGAGAAGATTTTGTTGGATATTTTTCATGTATAAATCGACAAGTAATGTTAACAGCTAATCTATGGATTGAAGTTGGGCTTGTCAATGGCTCAATTGGTCCAATAAAATAAATTGTATATGAAAATGAGTCAAAACCACCTGAACTATCTAAATATGTTTTCATTAAATTTCCAAATTATAATAGACCTGCAAGGGATAGTAAAAATCCAAAACACATCCTCTTTGCACCAATAGTCTGAGGAAATGAAACATATCTTCCATTGACAATGGTCTGGGCCATAACCATACACAAATCTCAAGATTTGACTTTGAATAGAGAAACAATAGACATAGGAAAAATTGAAAAGAAAGGACTCACATTTACAACTATCTCCAAAGTAAATAAAATTAAGGATCTATGAATTAAACTAGCCTTCTCTTACAAAAGATATGCTAAAATGCAAAATAGTGCATATACAACAATTAGAAAAAAAGAAGAGGCGTAGTTACACACATTTTCCATTCAAACAACTGACAAAATGAATGTTGTTCAAGGCTCACATCTACCATGAAAGTCTCTTGATGCTTCATCATACACGTGTTATTCATAATTCAATATTCACATACCATCTAGTGCTCATGTTTCTATGAAACATTTATTTTTCATTACTTTTTAATCTCTTACAAATTACCTTATAAATGTTATGCCAGAGTAAACTTTTTGGAATTTTTGCAGGTACAAAAACATTGGAAAACCATCTTCTTTTAAGCCACCATTCCATTTCATGGACTTCCTAGCTATTGGAGAGATGCTCAAACTTGCAATTCCAAATACTGTATTGACACATTGGTTTACTATACGTCTTTTAATTTACATTTCTTCATGTGTTGAACATAGCAGATATTATTTCTCCACTTCTACACTTGTTTCTTATTTAAAATCATCACGTGTTATAGCTATAGTGTGCTTTACTTTTCCTTTTGATAACTTCCATCTTTAGAAAAAATCCTCTCAACATTTTGCTTATGGTTTGTGGATATCAGTTGTTCACCTTTCTACATACACAATGATCATAATAACTAAGTTTTTTCTAATATTATATTTTTATTTTTATTGTGTATTTAACTCTTGTTACTGACGCGGGACAGGTAAGGAGGATCCAATTAAGGACAGTCCAAACATGTAGAAAAATACCAACAATGCGGAATAACACAACAAGATAATGTCTTCAATTGAATTTTCATTAACATGCCCAACTATAAGGCCTTTCGAGTTAGGGCCAAAAAAAATCCAAAATTTTTTGCAATCTTCCAGCTAGTCCAGCTCTGAAACAAATCAACAACTGATGGAAACCCTAAGGCAGATCTAAACTTGAGTTCGCAAGCCATCGAGAAATATCCTTGTCTCCAAGCATGCGAACCACTAGCTTTGCTATTACAACTATTAGATAAAAAATCCGATCTTCAATATCTCACAGGATCCAGATGCTATCCTTGTATCTTCTACTGACTCCCCCTAAACATCTACCCAAACACTCCTTAAATATATTTCCTCAACCACAAGTTAGCTAGAAGAAATAATTAACTCCTAAGCCAAGTCAACTTCTATTACAAATTAATATTAAATGCAACAACAGTCAGCTCTCAAATAGCCTTACAAACAATTAATTCTCCATGTTGGCCCCTAGATCTAGATAGAATAATACAACAAGAGCTACCAACTATAAATGCACCAAGTAGGCCAACTAATTCTCCAAGAACTCCAGTTGGTAAACCAGAACTACCGAGCGCCAGAGAAACAACTGAGCACCAATGAAATAACCGCCCACACCAAGAATCACCGAGAAACATAGCATAACCAAGAAATTATGTTGACCGAGAACCATAGGCATCACCGAGTACAAGTTCTATTGAGCGTAAGAGGTTTCACTGAGTTCCTTCAATGACCAAGCTTCCTTCAATAACCGAGACCGTCGGTTAAAGCTGCAACCGAGTAACACAGAACCAAATCAACACACCACCATGTAGATTTGTTAAGTACCCTAGAATGCTCCTACATCAAACACCCTAGGTTCAAAAATATGTTCTCATAGGCTAGAAGAACATCTTATGAGATTCAAAACATAAACCCTGAACCGGTTCTTCATATACAAGCCCTTCAACTCTTCACCTTGCATACTCTTCCACTTTTGTTTCCTCTATCTTTTCAAATCTTTCCTAGATAACACACAGGCTTGTTCTCCATACTAATCCATCCTTTTAGAATTTATCAACTCATCTTGGCTACCAAAGCTCATGTTTCTCCTACCAAGTGTTGTATCCAACAAAGGCATCAGGGAAAGCTTCATGTTATTCTTCTCAACAGTAAACACATTCTTGACACAATCATACATAGCTCTGCAATCATACTGCCAAGGGCTATCGATAAATATATGATAACTATTCATCTCCACAATACCACACAACACTTGATCTCTATACTGGCCAATTTGAAAATCAACAAGACATTGCTCCCTCACTTCTAGAGCATGAACATCTTGTAACTAGCCAATCCTATAAGGATAAGGATGTCTCATTCTCTTCAAACCAAGTTTCTGAACTATGTCCTCAGTAACAAGGTTATCAGTACTACTACTATCAAAAATTACATTACAAATTTTACCTCCTGACTTGCACCAAGTTCTGCACAAGTTACTCCTCTGACAAGGTCCCTCCTTTGCACCGAGCAATGTTCTCTGAACCAGCAAGTTCTCAGATTAAGGTTCATTCTAAATGTTTTCATTTATCACAGTAGTCCTTCGGTCACCAAATTTCTTTTGTGTACAATCAAAAGATTGATGTCCTTCTTCACCACAATTATAACAACTTCCCTTAAAGATAAACCTACCTATCTTCTTTTTCAGTTCCACAGGTTTCGGTTCATCTTCAACAGTCGGTTTATCCTTCACCAAGAGATCAATCTTCTCCTTCCCTTGAGGATTACTATTTTGTCTCCTCTTCAACTTATCTTCTACCTTCAGAGCATACTGATAAGCATCTTCAACTGAATCAATCTTCAGCATACCAAGCTCATCCTGAATATTGAATCTCAAACCATTCACATACCGAGCTACTTTTTCTTTACCAAGTTCTCTATGTCCAGACCAAATAGTCAACTTATAGAACTCCTCGGTATATTATTCCATAGTTAAATATTTTTTCTTCAGATTCTACAACTTCTTAAACAAGTCAAGCTCTTAGTCGGCAGGTATGAACTTAGCTTCCAATTTATTCACCATCAACCTCCACCGATTCATCTTCATTTCACCTTCATCTTCTCTATCTCTTTGTAATTATTTCCACCAAAGAGTAGCATGTCCTTTCAAATTAGTCTATGCCAATATTACTCTAAGAGGATCTTCAATTTCATCAAGCTCAAAGAAGTCTTCTAACTCACCAATCTAATCAATCAAATCCTCGGGTCTTAAAGTACTAGAGAAAGTAGAAACTTCCATTCGATAACTAGTACTTAACTAAGCTCCAGATCTATGTAACTGACCAATTCTATCTTCACCTGATCTATCTCTCTAGTCATCTCCACTAGATCTAGCAGCTTCAAAGTCTTCAGTAGCTTCCTCATAACCATCATTAGTACCAAGATTCCTCGGCATACCAGCAATAGCTCTCATGACCTCAGTGATCATGTCATTCTTCATCAATTCCATCTCAGATTTAAAATCAACTTTAACCTTCTCTATAATCTTCGATTCCATAGCATCATAGAGATCTGCAATCACTCTCGGGTCTAATCTTCTCAGAGGCATCCTTCAAGATTTTCAAAAACCCAAAGCAATAAGTCACCAACAAGGTCCTGGTGCAAACAACCTCAACTTGGAGATCGGTTTACACACTCCAGAACTTCAAGCTCTAATACCACCTAACATAGGACAGATAAGGAGGATCTAATTAAGGATAGTCCAAACATGCAAAAAAACACCAACAATGCGGAATAACACAACAAGATAATTTTTTCAACTGAATTTTCATTAACATGCCCAACTATAAGGCCTTCCAAGTTAGGGCCAAATACAATCCATTTTTTTTTGCAATCTTCCAAGTAGTCCAGCTCTGAAACAAATCAGCAACTGATAGTAACCCTAAGGAAGATCTAAACTTGAGCTTGCAAGAAACCAGGAAATCTCCTTGTCTCCAAGCATGAAAACCACTGGCTCTATTATTACAACTATCAGATAAACAATTTGATCTTCAATATCTCCCAAGATTCAGATGCTATCATTTTATCTTCTACTAACTCCCCCTAAACATCTACCCAAACACTCCTTAAATACATTTCCACAACTGTAAGTCGGCTGGGAGAAATAATTAACTCCTAAACCAAGTCAACTTCTATTACAAACAAATATTAAATGCAACAAAAGTCAGCTCTCAAATAGCCTTACAAATAATTAATTCTCCATGTCAGCCTCTAGATATACATAGGAGAATACAACAAAAGCTACCAACAATAAATGCACCAAGTCAGCCAACCAAATCTCCAAGAACTCCAGTCGGTAAACCAGCACTACCGAGCACCAGAGGAACAACCAAGTGCTAGTGAAACAATTTCCCACACAAAGCATCACTGAGAAACACAAGCATCACCGACCAAGCACCACAGGCATCGCCGAGTAAAAGTTCCATCGAGTGCAAGAGGTTTCACTAAGTTCCTTCAGCGACCGAGCTTCCTTCAATAACTAAGACCATCGGTTAAAGCTACAACCGAGTAACACAGAACCAAATCAACACACCACCATGAAAATTTTCTAAGTACCCTAGAATGCCCCTGCATCAGTTACTAGAACGTGACAAATACCATATCATGTGAAAATTGACTGAGCAATACCATATCACATGCAAATGTAAAAAGTATAATTCTAGATCTATTGAAAATGACATCTTAAAATACTATCAGATGATATATCAATACCCTTATAGTTTATTTTTAACACATTTTCACATTTTAATAATTAATTAAATAATAATTCCCAATAATATCAAACAAAATGATAATGAATGTCAAAAAAAATTATGAAGAAAATTAAAGGAGAGTGAAAAACACCATGTGTATAGGCAAAGTAACATTTTTACCAACCATAACTTTACTAATACCTACTTCAGTCATCCCAATGGGTGTGCATCAACGAAGATATGTGTGAATGCAACAAATGGCCCAAAAGGGTTATGCAAGTTTCCAAATAGCTGGATCAAAACAATAGCAAAAACATAACTACATATCGAACATAGAGTGTGGATCCAATGCACCTTGATCCTACAAAACCGATGGGTATGTAGAAAGCCTAGAATGCAATCAAATTTTCCAATGTGCAGATGCCTTGGATATAGATCAGGTTTTTCACAATTATAAATTTATGTACTTCACATCTACAAATATACTTAAACATAATCACTCCCACCAATGCACACTAATCATACCACAACATTTTCTAAATGCTAACCACTTTTTTCTTTTACATTTTTCCATGTTGTCTTTGTTTTTGTTTCTTTGCAAGTATTGATCCAAGACACACAAAAAAACAAGCCCTATGTACATCAAAAATAAAAACTGGTGCCTCTATTGTTTTTTTGAATCAACATACCACAACTGTTATAGATCACTACTTGTTTCTCTATAAAAAAAGACTTCTCGCCTTGATTTCCATGTATGAACTTTACTACTTATTACTCCTTATTTCCTTTGTATTTCTTATATATGCACTTCTATGAAATTAACTATTACTAATGATGACCTTTTCTTACAAGGTTCATTCCTTCTCATGATCTTTTCGATTGTGTAATATTTTTACTTTCTCTCATAATTTTTTCCTTCTACTTACCAAATATTTGTACTTTACATCGTACAATTATCTGCCAACATGACATTCCTTCTAACTATATTTTTTATGTTTCATTTAATTATATCCAAACTCAAATACTAGTGCATGAGCACCTCAATGATGAAGCATAAAAGGTGTATCTCATAGGTCCTAGTTTTTTAGGGTCCTTTGGACCATTTGATTATAATAAAAACCTAATTGTAAGGCCTCTTTTCTATGAGGTAACCCTTATAAACCTATGGTCAAAGTTTGTCAAAGGGTCTAATTTGAATAAATTTAGTATTTTTAAGGGTCTAGAATCTAAGTGTATTGGGATGCACCCGTTTGACATGTTTTTCACACAATTGGAGCAAAATTGACAAAAAATTTAAAAGTTGTCAATATCGCTTTGCAAAAGTTGCTAAATTGGCCCATTAACCTCTCCAATAGTCACCAACCCCAAAATTTAGTTGATAACATTAGTTTGGGTCTATTTAAGATCATTTTAATTCAAATCTAATGGCATTCAAGGATTTTGTGAAGTTTTGGTGCCTGAAGTGATAAAAACATACCATTTTCTACAAATTTCTCTATTTTCTATACTATAGCATTTCATGGTGAATTCGTAAGGGTTTGAATTTGTTTGAATCTAATTGTGCAATGTTTTAGGACTATAATCCAATTGATAGTTTTCCATTTGGTGGTGTCTGAAGAGTTTGGTGGATCAAAATTAGAGGATATGTATGAAGGTTCCTATTTTCTAGGTTCTTGAGAAAAAATGCCTCTATATTATTTCGACCCTTATAATTCAATGACCTTTGGGGGAAAAATAGTAGAGACAACATACTTTAATTATTCTAAAACCTTTACAGGGAAACCTTGAGGGTGAATTTTACGACCAAGACCTAGCTCGACATCTCAATGTGACCGACATATCTCATAAGAGTAAAACCTTGGTAGGGAGTGACAAGGGATGAATCCAAGAAATCATATGGTGAATTCATATTTTTCTCATACTGGTCAAGCCTTATGAACTATTTCCCATTTGGGAACAAACTAATTTGAAGCACTTTTAGTGTAATAGTCTCGAATCAGGCCTAATTGACCCAATTAATCCAAGTTGGGATTTGGACATAAGAGTATGTGATCTTTTTTATCATTATGAATATGTATAGACCTTATTTCTAATTTTTCATGGCTTAATATGATGATTTGAGAGAGTTACAATTTTTTTGGTAAAGACTGGTGCCAATTAGGTCTCCTCACTAGGTCAAGTTGACCAGTTAAAATTGTGGCATTGAATGATTGCATCCAATGGTTGGATTGGGTTATTGAGAACATATTCATGGTTTTTAGTTCACCCCTAAACCAAGGAAGTTAGTTTGATGAGCTCCCCATATCCCTTCCTTAAGGGATTATGGGTCTATAAGGGGTTATATGGGTTTTTGTAACACAAGTTGTGATGTTCATTTATTGTTAATTACTGCATGTTTCTAGACACAATGAAGTCCTCTAAGACCATATAGGGTGAATCCCTAGTGACTTAATGATCCAATATAAGTATTATCTTTTATGTTTAAAAGCCTTAGATCAAGCCTTCATTATTCCACCCTGCATCATAGTGGTATCAGAGTAGGTTGATAGGCTTTTGGTCAAGTATATGTCATATTTTGAGTTTGAAGCATTTGGGACTGAGGCTATAGATATGCCTCCCAAGAGGATTACTGTTGAAGTTGCAAGGAGGTTCCAAGAGATGGAGGAACTTAAAAAGAATCTAGCATAGGAAGTCAGTAGATTGAGGGGTTTGGAAGAAAGACTAGGGAAGTCTAGACAAGACAAAATATTCTCTGGACTAGGAGAAGGGGATGAAGAAGGGGCCCTAAGGTAGGAGGAGGAAGTTCCTATAGAACAAAGATACCTAGTAGAAGCCCTCAAATTAATTGGAAGAAATGCCACAAATGACTAAGAAGATATCCCAACCTTTGATGGTAAGTTAGATATAGATTTGTTTTCATGGATTGGATTAAGACTCAAAATTCACTTTGAGTGTGAAGAGGTTCCTGAAAATCAAAAGGTGAAAGTGGCCAAGTCTAAATTAAGTGGTGTTGCCTTGACTTGGTGGAACTATGTTCAAGAGGAAAGGGTTAGATGGGGAGATACCCTGATGCAGAGTGACAACAAAAGGTGATGGAATTCAATCAAATGCTTGTTTAACCCACAAGGTTCCTAATAGGCTATGAAGCAATTCCAAAGCAAAATAACCACAACACACTGGAACCTGACTTCCAATCCTCAAGTTTGATGTTAGATGTGTTAAGAAAGAGGATTCAATAGGTTTCAAGAAGTTTCAACACTTCAAACAATTCTTAGCAAGCAATTTTCTCAAAACTGTCAAATAGGCCTAATTGCCCCTTTCTAGCCCTCCAGCAGCAATTTTTATCCTTTATCTCCCACTTGTTCCAAAACAACCTAAAAAAAAAAATCAACTTTCCAGATACCCTTTTGGATGTTTTATAACATATCAGAAAACCAATATCAAGTGATTTGGGAAATGTGCCTTATCTCGGTGACTGCCACAATTTTAAGAGGAATTTCAAGTGCCTTAACAAAGGAACCCTATCAAGATCACAACCAAAACTCCTCAAATTGATAGTACAGTCATAATTAACCTCCAATCAGACAATTATGCAATCAATTTCACCCAATGAACTCAAATGATGCAAAAACCCCAAATTTGCCCTTAAAACCCTCTTCCAACTAGGGTATACTCAATCTAGTCCTTGCACTCAATTCCAGAACTTCAAATTCAATGTACACCATGTATTCAACATATCCTAAAGGAATATCAAATAAAAATAACACCTTATTCAGCCAGATGTGTGGCTGTCTTAAGCATGGCTCCTTCTTGGGTACCCAAATTAGTGCTTTCACCAACCAACTTGTTGAATCTCTCAGGATATCCTGCAAAACTTCCTTTATTCTTGAATTTTATGGTTAATAAGACATGTTAGGTGCTTTGGTTTCAACCCCATGGATCAGTTTTGTACATATGGGGTGAAACCATTCATTCTTGTTGAGAAAACAATGAAAAACTGTACCTTAACATGAGACAGCAGTAATAACTTTTATAATGTAATAGAAAATTGCTTGAAACTAGTTCAAATCAATTCATAAGAGTCTAACCCACATGGAAAAAAGAGTATTCAATCAAAACACCATTAATGGAGGCTCCAAAATGCAAGAAATCTCATATTTTGTAGTAAAACTGGACCTGTCCGTACAATGTCTTCCTCCAGCCGTACAAAACAATGTGATCTCCCCTTCACAAGTTTAATACATCTTAAATAGACCTCTTCCAACTGACTATGGTAGTTGGATTTATTATTTAACATAAATAACACCTAATTATTAACTTCCCTCCAAAATGGTGGATTTGAAAATTCAAATTTTAAACTAAGCATTGTATGCTTTTTCAGACCTTTAGACTTATTCCAAAGACCTCTAAATGATCATAGGACCTTATTGACTACAACAAAACATAAAACTAAATCAAACTATCCTATTATGGCTTTACATGCCATTTACATCATTTTATTACATTGAGCTGCCCATAGGCATTAACAGAGCTTTTTGCCTCCAATATGCTTTGACCTTGGAAACATGGCATGATTTGTTTTAGAATGCTCCAATTAACATGATTTGATGTCTTGGTCTTCAATCCTTCATCTCTTATCATAGGGTCTTCAAGTTGCATCAGTGATGCCCCTGCATCAAACACCCCACCTTGAAAATGACTCTTGTCCCAAGAGTTCAGTGGGATTGTCCTTCTACCACCCATTCTTCTAGTTGGTACTCTTCTGGTCTTCCATTTCAAATCTTGCCCCTGCATGTTAGAAACACCTGCAAAACAATCATTATTTGTAAAAACAATTTTGTGTTTGTCACCCTTAAAGGTAACATCTCTGCTCACTGTCTCAGGACAGTCGCTGATCAGCTTTGTCACAGTCATTCCATACTGCTGTTTTAGAGTTCTCTGACACTGTACTTTGCTATTTGCTGCACTATGTACTTCATCATTCATTGGTAGTACTTTAGGACACCACATTATACCAATGTGTACTCCCTTATCTGAGACTGCCTCGTCCTCTATTTTCTGAACTATCACAGGCAGCGTATTGACTATTTGCTGAACATTGTTTTGAATGTATTCTTCTTTCATTATCAAAAAGGACTATTTTTGTGGGAGTTCCTTCACACCATGATCTCCATGTTTATTCTTCTCATCATAACTTTTGTACTCCTGTCCTTTCAGATCAAGATACTCCTTTTTGCCAAAGCAAATTATCTTTTCTTCCTTTTCACTAGGCAATGGTGTGAGCTTAAATTTGAATCCATCCTTATGAACCAGGTATACATTGGATGCTCCAAAGTGAATGGTGTTCCTTGAGGCTTGCCAAGGCCTACCAAGGAGAATGTGGCAACAGTTCATTGGTATAACATCACAAACAACCTGATCCTTGTATGGTCCTATTAAGAAATCTACCACTGCTTGTTCCCTTACAACAATACTCTCATCACCAACCCAAGATGCTTTGTAGGGCCTTTCTATAGGATATTTCTTCAAACCTAGTTTATTGACCATTTCATAGGATACTAAATTATCAAAGGAACCTGAATCAATTATCAGTTTACATACCTTTCCATGACTTAGGCAGTTAGTTCTGAATATTGATGGTTTGATCTCCTTAGGCTGCTGTTGTGATGACTGTCCTCTTCTAAACATAAAAAATTCACCTTCCACGATTGGATCTGCATTATAAGACTTTTTTTCTTCCTTGTCTTCTTCCTGGACCAGGTGTACCCTCTTCTCTTTATCAGGACATTGGTAGGATTGATGCCCCACTTTTCCACATGTGAAGCATGTACCTGTGAACACACCACTTCCTCTTCCTTGTCCACTCCTACCACCTCTCTGATTTTGTCCTCCTCTTGGATCAAAACTTATAGCCTTGTCTTTTTCCTCCCAAACCTAGTTTGTCTTCCCTCCTCTTCCTCTCATGGAAGATCCTCCTCTTGTGTTATTGGGTCTTTCACTTCTCCTTTTCAGTTTCTCCTCTATCCTCAAAGCCATTTGATAACACTCCTTCACACTCCTGGGATTAGTAGCAGCAAACTCATCTTGAATAGCAAATTTCAATCCTCCTAAATACCTTGCAACTTTAACAACTTCTTCCTCATCCAAACCTGATCTTATACTCAGTTTGTAGAACTCATCCGTGTATGCCTTTACATCCAAGTCCTTTTGCTTTAAGCCCTACATCTTCTTATGCATTTGAACCTCAAAATCTTTTGGAAGAAAATTACTTTTCATTTTAGAAACCATTCTATCCCAAGAAGTTATTTTTGCCTTACCTCTTTTTCTTCTTTTAGCCTCCTCATGATCCCACCATAGGAGTGCATGCCCTTTTAGTTTGGTCTTTGCCAACTTGACCCTTTGTCCCTCAGGTATATCATCACTTTCAAAATAAGCATCCATAGATGCAATCCAATCTAGAAAGTCCTCTTCTTTCAGACTTCCATCATACATTGGAATATCTTTCCTTACCTTATAGCTATCTCCTTTCATAGCTTTCAGGATCCTGAGTGTCCTCTGCTCTTCAGGATCAACCTGTTGTTCCTCTTGCACTTCTTCATTGTTCTCTTCTTCTTCTTCTTCAGTATCTTCATCATCATTTGCTGCTCTTCTTTGATTGGATTCAGTTGCCTCTAGCCTTGCCAATAGTGCATTATAGGAGTCTTGCAACTTAGCATTCTTCTCCTTCAATTCTTGAAGTTCTCTCACCAAACCTGCATTCCTGGGAGCCATTATGTCAAACAAATCAAATCAAATACAATATACTTCTACCTTTTCTCAATCCAATACCTTTTCCTCACCAAGAATCCTTTTTTCACCCCTGGTATACCTTTGAACTCTGGGACACACAAGGAGGAATTAGACACTCCAAGGTCTCAACAAAGGGACTAGTATACTTAAGATTCCAAAAGACTTCTATGATGATGAAAACTTCAACTTCCAATTCCCAAAGAGATCTTACTGATGCTCTGATACCACTTGATGCAGAGTGACAACAAAAGGTGATGGAATTCAATCAAATGCTTGTTTAACCCACAAGGTTCCTAATAGGCTATGAAGCAATTCCAAGTCAAAATAACCACAACACACTGGAACCTGACTTCTAATCCTCAAGTTTGATGTTAGATGTGTTAAGAAAGAGGATTCAATAGGTTTCAAGAAGTTTCAACACTTCAAACAATTCTTAGCAAGCAATTTTCTCAAAACTGTCAAATAGGCCTAATTGCCCCTTTCTAGCCCTCCAGCAGCAATTTTTATCCTTTATCTCCCACTTGTTCCAAAACAACCTTAAAAAAAAATCAACTTTCCAGATACCCTTTTGGATGTTTTATAACATATCAGAAAACCAATATCAAGTGCTTTGGGAAATGTGCCTTATCTCGGTGACTGTCACAGTTTTAAGAGGAATTTCAAGTGCCTTAACAAAGGAACCCTATCAAGATCACAACCAAAACTCCTCAAATTGATAGTACAGTCATAATTAACCTCCAATCAGACAATTATGCAATCAATTTCACCCAATGAACTCAAATGATGCAAAAACCCCAAATTTGCCCTTAAAACCCTCTTCCAACTAGGGTATACTCAATCTAGTCCTTGCACTCAATTCCAGAACTTCAAATTCAATGTACACCATGTATTCAACATATCCTCAAGGAATATCAAATAAAAATAACACCTTATTAAGCCAGATGTGTGGCTGTCTTAAGCATGGCTCCTTCTTGGGTACCCAAATTAGTGCTTTCACCAACCAACTTGTTAAATCTCTCAGGATATCCTACAAAAATTCCTTTATTCTTGAATTTTATGGTTAATAAGACATGTTAGGTGCTTTGGTTTCAACCCCATGGATCAGTTTTGTACATATGGGGTGAAACCATTCATTCTTGTTGAGAAAACAATGAAAAACTATACCTTAACGTGAGACAGCAGTAATAACTTTTATAATGTAATAGAAAATTGCTTGAAACTAGTTCAAATCAATTCATAAGAGTCTTACCCACATGGAAAAAAGAGTATTCAATCAAAACACCATTAATGGAGGCTCCAAAATGCAAGAAATCTCAGATTTTGTAGTAAAACTGGCCCTGTCCGTACAATGTCTTCCTCCAGCCGTACAAAACAATGTGATCTCCCCTTCACAAGTTTAATGCATCTTAAACAGACCTCTTCCAACTGACTATGGTAGTTGGATTGATTATTTAACATAAATAACACCTAATTATTAACTTCCCTCCAAAATGGTGGATTTGAAAATTCAAATTTTAAACTAAGCATTGTATGCTTTTTCAGACCTTTAGACTTATTCCAAAGACCTCTAAATGATCATAGGACCTTATTGACTACAAAAAAACATAAAACTAAATCAAACTATCCTATTATGGCTTTACATGCCATTTACATCATTTTATTACATTGAGCTGCCCATAGGCATTAATAGAGCTTTTTGCCTCCAATATGCTTTGACCTTGGAAACATGGCATGATTTGTTTTAGAATGCTCCAATTAACATGATTTGATGTCTTGGTCTTCAATCCTTCATCTCTTATCACAAGATCTTCAAGTTGCATCAGTGATGCCCCTGCATCAGACCCCAATCACCACATGCACCCTGATAGTTTAAAAGATCAAGGAGATGTATATACCTGAGGATTTGTTAATATGATTTAGAACAATAGAGAGGGGGGGTGAATCAGTTGTTCTTAGGTCCAGATGTACCAATTGAACATTCAAACACTTCAACAAACTCAGATCTAATCACCAACTTAACTTGGTCTCTAAAGAACATATATTAGAAAATATATAACATGTAGTCCACTATCCAATAGTATTTAACTTGCAAAATATCAAAACATTTATAATAAAATATTCAAACAAGTATGACACCAGGGTTTATAGTGGAAACTCAATTTGGGAAAAACCACTTTGTAACATGTTACTGATATTTTCACTCTTCTAAAGTGAGCTCGGTGAAAAGCCAACCTTGTTAAAGGTATACAAACACACTATTAGGTGTGACCCTATTAGCGAATTTCAATCACCTTGTTAGGAGTGGTCTGGTCAGAGGACTTGAGTACATTCCATTAGAATGCCACCTTGATTAAAGGATTTATCAATGACTGTTAGATCAACCTTGATTAAAGGATTTTGACTGTCATAATGGTTAGAAAGTAGCACTATTTTTTGATCTATAAAACATACAAATCACTTTGCAGATATTAGATCCAATTCGTACACTTATGCTGATTTACTGACAGTATCATTTCCATCTCCATCTCTGATCTACTTGAAATTTTCTTCAAGCAATCAAAACTCATATCTTCACCTTCAGCCTTCTACTTAGACATATCAATCAATAACATCAACAACACCAGCATACTCTGTAACCTCACCACTAGGTTTCCTTGATATCTCTCTAGATAGATAGATCTATCTTTTGCCTCTTAATCTCCTCTGTAGATCTTAGGTTAGGTCAGATCCAATGGATCCTTCCAACATTTAAGTCCTTCATACATCCTTCTAGAAATGTCTTCAATTTCCTCATTGAAATCATAATAAAATGATTTACCATGCATTAAATTCTCCATATAATCAATTAATAAAGTCAATACAATTTACATAACCCAAGAATTCAATTGTGTCGGCTGGAAATCTGAATTCTTCCTCCAAATGTAAATTTTTGATGCTCGATCAATAATACGTTCATCTCCTCGATCATCACTATGTAACTCGGTCATCTCTTCAAACTATCTTCCTCGGCTAACACTATCTTACTCGATAATTTCCTGTCGCTTGGCATAAACTGATGTTTGGTCAACACTAGATTTAATCAGCATATACTAACACTTGGTTGACACTAACATCACTCATCTTAAACTAGATTTCTTCACTTTTGCTTCATTAAGCCTACTTCTTCAGTCTTTCTTCTTACTTAGATAAAAAATACATTATCTCATCATAGTGCCAAATAATCAAGTACTCATTGAAGTATCAAATAATTCAACTTTTCCTCAGGTGCTATTGTTATCTCCCTTTCCCTAATCCTTTTCATCAACCAATAGATATAGTACTTTCTTAGATAGAAATTATCTTACCAGTTAAGGTTTGACATCAATGAAAATACAACAATTGTTTCAATTGTAGTTTCCAACAATCTCCCTCTTTGGCATTGATGGAAACACCACATGAATAACACATGATTTACCAATGAATCCAAACTTTGTCATTGCATCAGAAAAATTTATAATATCCTTAGCTTCATTCTGATTCTCAATAACTTAGCCTTACTTGACCGTTTACATAGTAACTCCCTTTGAATATTTTCCATGTCTCTCCCTCTTTGATTATATCCTCTTGATGTGCTTGATGTGTATTCATCTCTTCATTGCTAAAACATCTCCCTCTTTGATAAAAATGTCAAAGCAGCAACTGGAACTTACATCATTCATATGTAAATGTCATCTTGTCAATTCATAGTATTTCTCCCTCTGTCATCTTTCTTATGACTAATGATCAGCTTTGTTGTTCTTTTCACAACTCTAGGCAGCTCCTAAAGTGTGACCTTTCCTGCATCAATTTGTCATATATTCTGTGTAGCACATTTGATGTAGTGCTCCTAGCTTGACTAGGCAGCCTCAGTTAGGGGAAGCACCCCTAATTTACCTCTTAGATATTCATGAGCATCCTTAGGTAAAGCTTTTGTGAATATGTCTGCTAGTTGTTCCTTTGTGTTCACATATTCCATTCTCACTTCTTTTTCCTGTACCAATTCCCTTAAGTAATGATACTTAATTGCAATGTGTTTGGTCTTTGTGTGCATTATAGGGCTCTTTGATTCCTTTCAATAATTGCTTGATCCATACCAGATTTGAACAATTCACTGCAGCTTCCACATACTCAGCTTCTGTTGTAGATTGGGAAATGCAATTGTGTTTCTTGCTTGTCCAGGAGACTAAACTTTGTCCAAGAAAGAAAGCTCCTCCACTTGTACTTTTCATGTCATCAACATTTCCTACCCAATCAACATCAGTGTAAATTCTCAATTCAAATTTCTCATTTCTCTTGTAGTACAATCCATACTCTTCTATCCCTTTCAGATATCTTAGTATTCTTTTCACAACCATCATATGATTTTCCTTTGGATTGGTAGAGAATCTAGCCACAATCCCAACTGCTAGAGCAATATCTGGTTTGTTGTGAACAACATATTGCATCTTTCCAATCATGGATCTATAAAGGGTTTGATTCACTTCAATAGTATCATCAGTCTTAGACAATTTTTGTCCAATAGCCATAGGAGTACTCACTAGCCTTGAATCCTCCATTCTGAAAGTTTTTCAGTATCTCTTTGACATATTTAGATTGTGTTATGAAGATACCTTTCTCCGTCTAATAGATTTGTAAATCAATAAAGAATTTGATCTCACCAAACATAGATATCTCAAATTTAGTTTGTATTTCATTTCAAAATTTCTGACATAGGGCATCTTGTCCTCCAAATATGATATCATCTACAAATATTTCTGCTAACAAAATCCCTTTACCTTCTTTAGCTTTCATGTACAGATTGTTGTTGTCATTTGTCCTTACAAATCTAGTCTTGATCAAATAATTGTCCAGCCTCTCATACCATGCTCTAGGGGCTTGTTTCAATCCATACAATGCTTTGTTCAATTTGCAAACCATGTTTTTCTTGTCTGGATCAACAAATCCTTCAGGTTGTTCAATATATACCTCTTCTTCTAATATACCATTCAAAAATGCAGATTTGACATCCATTTGGTACACCTTGAAATCTTTGTAAGAAGCATATGCAAGTAGATTTCTCACTCCTAATCTTTCTACAGGGGAAAATGTTTCCCCGTAGTCTATTCCTTCATCTTGTGCATAACCTTTGCATACTAGTCTTGTATTATTCCTTGTGACTTGTCCATGTTCATTGAGCTTATTTCTGAATACCCACTTTGTTCCAATAACATTCTTGTTTTCTCGTCTCAGCACCAGAGTTTAGGTATCATTCTTTTCAATTTGATCTATTTCTTGATTCATAGCTTGAATCCAATCTTCATTTTCTAAAGCATCTTTTACTGTTTTAGGCTCAAACTCACACAATAAACATGTAGGGTCTTTCAACTTACTTCTAGTCAAGACTCCAGATTATTTATCCCCAATGATTTGTTTAGGCTTATGATGTCTTCTCACATACTGTGCCAATGTAGGTTCATATCTTTTCTTAGGTTCATCATGAAAATTATCAGATTCTATTTATGATTGCTCAGAAACATCCTCCTGATGCTCGGCAACATCCTTCTGATGCTTGGCATTACTTACTTGGGACTCTGCATCTAGTGCAAGTGTGTTACTTGCCTCTCCTTCTTCCATATAGACAAAAGATCTATAGTCTTTAGGTTCTTTATTGCCTTCATGTTCATTTTTCTCTACATATTCATCAACTCTCACATTTGCACTTTCCACAATTTTGTTAGTGTTAGAATTCAAACACTCATAAGCTTTACTCTTAGTGGAATATCCTAGGAATATGCCTTCATCGCTTTTAGCATCAAACTTTCCATTTCTATTATCTTTCAGTATATAGCATTTACTCCCAAAGATTCTAAAGTATTTCACATTAGGTGCATATCCATGCCATAATTCATAGGGTGTGACATTTGTACCTTTCTTGATTTGTACTTGGTTTAAGGTATAAATAATTGTACTTATAGCTTCTCTCTAGTATTTCTGTGCAACATTCTTCTCAATCATTAGTGTCCTTGCACAATTCATAATAGATATGTTTCTCCTCTCAGCTATACCATTCTGTGGAGGTGTTCTAGGTGCAGAAATCTATCTCTTGATTCCTCTATCATTGCAGAATAGATTGAAGTCATTTGATATAAACTCTCCACCTCGGTTAGATCTCAGACATTTCAAGCTTCTACTTGTTTCTTTTTCAACCTTAGCTAAATACCACTTAAACAACTAAAATGCATTAGATTTTTCCTTCAAAAACATTACGGTAATCATCAACAAATAGAATAAAGTACCTAGCACTACAATAGCTTTGTATTCCCATAGGTCTACAAAGGTCAGTATGAACCAAATCCAAAATTTTCTCAGAAGTAAATGTCTTTCTCTTTAAACTAGACTTTGTCATTTTTCCCAACTGACATTGTGTACACATCACATTATCAGGTTTCTTCAATCTCGGAAAACCTCTAACTTTATTATTTTTACTAATACTTACTAGATTGTCAAAGTTAATATGACATAGCCTCTTATGCCATAACCATACATCATAAAATTGTGCAAACAAACATGTCTCTTCAGATAGATCTAGATAGGACAAATTACCTTTAGTCTTCTCACCACTTACAATTAGTTCACCAGAAGCATCAAATATTTTAGCCTTTCTATGATGAAATTCCACTCGATAACTAGTGCTATTAAGTTGTGCAACACTCAAAAAATTATAGTTAAGACCTTCAACCCAATAAGCATTTTCACAAGTGATCTTATTAGTTAGCTTAATTAATCCTTTACCTCTCACATGACATGGTGCATCATTACCAAACTTGACACTTCTACCTTTGTAATGATCTAGGGTTTCAAATTTAATTTTATCACCAATCATGTGATGTGAGAAACCACTATCAATAATCCATTTATCACCTTTACTCACATAAGAAATAAGTGCAGTTTTCTCATCCTCATCAGAATCATCTTTCATAGCAACATAAACTACTTCAATATCAAAATTGTCACTGTCACTATCAGTTTCCTCTTCTGCAATGTAACAAGATTTCTTACCTTTTTCCTTGTAATCTTTGTACCTTCGGTGATCTATGTTATCTCTCTTATCTTTGTACTTTCTTTCTCTATCCTCATCCTTGTCATTCCTGTCAGGACACCTTGCAGCAATATGGCCAACTTTGTTACATAAAAAATAGATTATAGGAAGTTTACCTTTGTATTTTCCTTTTCCTCTCTTCACTCTTCTAGCCATGAGTGCTTCAAGATCATCCAGTTCCTCATCAGAAGTGTCATTGTCACTTCCACTTCCACTTTCTCTTTTCACACATTTATCTTTCTCTCTTTACATTTATGCAAAACCATTTGTGACTTGAATGTAGATTCAACATTAGGAATAGTGTAGTTATCATATTTAGACAGTTCAAAAGCAGTAAGCTTACCAACAAGGCTTTCCAGAGTCAGAACATTACCAGGGTTACATCTTGATTCTTGAATTGCTGAAATTTTGATAGCATATATAGGAAGCATAGTTCTTAATACCTTTCCAATGATAGTCTCATCATCAATGATTCCATTACCTCCTCTAATAGCATTCACTATTTCTTTGATTCTTCCACAATATTGAGCAATATTCTCACCTTCTTACATTTTAATTTCATCAAACTTACCTCTCAAGCTCTCATCTTTTACCCTCAGTACATTTTTATCACCACCATAGATGGTTGCAAGAGTATCCCACATTGCCTTTACAATAGTACATTCCTTGATTTATTCAAATTTAGGATAGCTTAAGGCAGATGCAATCTCCAACATTGCTTGATTGTGTTCTAGTTTTTCTTTCATCTCCTGGGCAGTCATAGGTGCAGTAGGTGCAACAGAGTCATGTTCAACATAGTATTTCACTGAATCACCAATACCAACTAGAGGTATTTTCATCAGACTTTGCCATGCAGGGAAGTTCTCCTTGTTCAACTTCGGTAGCTCCTTCGTATACATCTTGATCATTAGCTTCAAGTACCTTAAAAAAATTTCTCTGTAAGCAACAACAATTCTAATACCAATTGTTAATTCAATTTAGAAAAATAGAAAGGGGGGCTGAATTAATTGTTCTCAGGTCCAAATGTACCAATTGAACATTCAAACACTTCAACAAACTTAGATCTAATCACCAACTTAACTCGGTCTCTAAATAACATATATCAAAAAATATATAACATGTAGTCCACTGCACAATAGTATTTAACTTGTAGAATATCAAAACATTCATAACAAGTATGACACTAGGACTTATAGTGGAAACCCAATTTAGGAAAAACCATTTTGTAACATGTTACTGATATTTTCACTCTTCTAAAGTGAGCTCGGTGAAAAGTCAACCTTTTTAAAGGTATACAAACACAGTATTAGGTGTGACCCTGTCAAAGGATTTCAATCACCCTGTTAGGAGTGGTCTAGACAGAGGACTTGAGTAAATTCCATTAGAATTCCACCTTGATTAAAGGATTTATCAATGACTATTAGGTCGACCTTGATTAAAGGATTTTGACTATTACAATGGTTAGAAAGTAGCAGTAGTTTCTGATCTATAAAAAACACAACTCACTTTGCAGATATCAGATCCAATTCACACATATATACTGATTTACTGACTGAGTATCATTTCCATCTCCATCTCTAATTTTCTCAGAAATCACTTCAAGAAATCACAACTATGATCTTCACCTTCAGCCTTTTGCTTAGACTTATTATTCAATAACATCAACAACACCAACATACTCTATAACCTCACCACTAGGTTTCCTTTATATCTCTCCAGATAGATAGATCTATCTTTTGCCTCTTAATATCCTCTGTAGATCTTAGGTTAGGTCAAATCCAATGGATCCTTCCAACATTTAAGTCCTTCATACATCCTTCTAGAAACATCTTCAATCTCCTCATTGAAATCATAATAAAATGATTTACCATGCATTAAATTCTCCATATAATCAATTAATAAAGTCAACATGATTTACATAACCCAAGAATTCAACTGTGTCGGTTGGAAATCTAAATTCTTCCTCCAAATGTAAATTGCTGACACTCAGTCAATACCGTGTTCATCTCCTCAATCATCACTATGTAACTTGGTCATCTCTTCAAAGTGTCTTCCTTGGCTAACACTGTCTTGCTCAGTAATTTCCTGTCGCTCAGCATAAACTGATGTTTGGTCAACACTAGATTTACTTAGTATATACTGGCACTCGATTGACACTAACATCACTCAGCTTAAACTAGATTTCTTCACTTTTTCTCGGTTAAGCCTACTTCTTCAGTCTTTCTTCTTACTTAGATAAACAATACATTATCTCAACACAATGCCAAATAATCAAGTACTCATTGAAGTATCAAATAACTCAACCTTTCCTTAGGTTCTATTGTTATCTCCCTTGCCCTACTCCTTTTCATCAACCAATAGATATAGTACTTTCTTAGATAGTAATTATCTTACTAGTTAAGGTTTGACATCAATGACAATACACCAATTTTTTCAATTATAGTTTCCAATAGGATGATGAGATACAGTTACATAGGAAGAAACAAAACCTCAAACAAAGGACATGGATGTCAATGCCTATACTGAGGAGTTTTGTTGGCTTAGTTTGAGGTCTAGGCAAGATGAAGAAGAGAAGAAAGTCTCAAGGTACTTGAATGGACTCAAGTACAATATCCAAGATGAATTGGTTCCTTTAGCCCTTGATATAGTCCATAAGTTCTATCAACTAGAACTAATGGTAGAAGAAAAAGTAAAGAGGAAGCGAGATCAAAATAGCTGGGAAAAAGGAAACAAAAAGAGCCTCATCCCATGTGCAGTACCTAGTGTTCTTTCCCCTAAGAAGGATGGCAAATGGAGTCTTTTCAATGATTATAGTTCTATTAACAAAATCACCATTAGATATAGGTTTCTCATGCCTAGAATTGAAGATCTTCTTGATCAACTAGGAGTTGCATGTTATTTTATAAAAATAGACTTAAAGTTAGGGTACCATCAAATCAGACTCAGACCAGGAGATGAATGGAACACAGCATTCAAAACCAATGATGGGTTATATGAATGTATTGTAATGCCTTTTGGCCTAAGCAATGCATCAACTATATTTATGAGTCTTATGAACAAAGTCCATGATTTTATTGGCAAAATTATGGTAGTATATTTAGATGATATTCTTGTCTACGAAAAAATCAAAAGAAGAGCACTTGGAACATTTAAATTGGATTTTGAGAAGGCTTCATGACCACAAGTTGATATTTAACTTGGAAAAGTACACATTAATGCAGGAGGAAATCATTTATCTTGAGTTTTTCATATCCAAAGTCATCCTCAAGATGGATCCCTCAAAGGTAGAAGTGATCCTTAACTAGCCCACTCCAAAAATATCAGGTGATGTAAGAAGTTTCCATGGTCTAGAAACTTTTTCCAAAAAAATTATAAAGAATTTTAGTCAGATATGTGCACCTATCCTAGACACAATAATGGGGGGTAAAAAGGCCATGTTTCTATGGAAAACTACTTGATAAAGCATTTGAATACTTAAAATCAAGGGTAGTACAATTTTATATATTAGTTTTTTTCCGATTTCAACACGTTGTTTACTGTGGAGACAAATGCAAGCAATTTGGCAATAGGAGCAGTACTTAGCCAAGAAGGTAGGCTAGTAGCATTCTTCTCTGGAAAACATAATGATGCTAAGAAAAATTACTCTACCTATGACCTTGAGTTATATGACATGGTGCAAGTACTCAAGAAATAGAGGCATAGCCTCCTTCTCAAAGATTGCATTGTCTACACAAACAATCATGCATTGAGTTACTTGAATGGACAAGAGAAGTTGAATTCAAGGCATATGAAGTGGGTGAAACAACTTTAAGCCTATATATTTACCATAAAATAAAAGAAGGTTCAATCAAATAAAGTTACAGATGTACTCAGTAGAAGGGTTACATTGGTCTAAGAATTCTAGTTACAAAACATTGGAATTGAGATCCTCAAGGATCTCTATGATGCAAATGCATATTTTGGTGAAGCATATAAGGCTTTTTCTCAATTTAAGGATACTTACCATTCATATTTTTCTGATTATTTGTTGCAAGATGGATTACTATTCAAAGGGGACAACTTTGTATCCCAAAATTCTCAATGAGAAGCAATCTGATTAAAGAAAAACACAGTGGTAATATGGGAGGTCATTTTGGCCTAGATAATACACTTGAAATTTTGAAGAGACACTATTATTGGCCTAAAATGCAGGTGGATGTCAGGAGATTTGTTGAGTCTTGTGTGATTTTCCAATGAGAAAAAAGGGTCTCTATAAACCAAGGACTCTATCAACCACTTCCACTTCCAACTAGGCCATGGGAGAGCATCAACATGGATTTTTTAATGGGTCTACCAAGGACAAAATGGGGCTATGATAATGTCTTTGTGGTTGTTGAAATATTTAGAAAAATAGAACATTTTATTCCATGTAAAATTACTAATTATGCTTCCCATATTTCACACATCTTCTTCAAGGAAATTGTTAGAATTCATGGATTACTAGTTACCATTGTGTCTGAAAGGGATGTTAAATTTCAAGGGCACTTTTGGAGGACATTATGGAAGAAATTGGGCACCAATTTTTCTTTGAGTTCTTCCTATCATCCCCAAATTCATGGGAAAACTAAAGCTATAAAAAAATCACTTGGTAACCTCCTTATGTGTCTTACAAAATAATATGCTCGGTCATGGGATGTTATACTATCATAGGCTGAATATGCTTATAATGAATCAATTAATAGGAACATTAGAAAAAATAATTTCCAAATAAACTATGGTTTACATCCTTGAGGCATAATGGAACTCAGAGATATACCTAATGATCCAAAGATCAGTGCACAAGGGGAAGAGTTAGAAAACCTTATAAAAAAGGTCCATGAGCAAGTAAAACTCTCATCAGAGAAAAAATTAGATAAGTACAAGGAGTTTTTAGATCAAAGGAGAAGAACATTCCATTTCAAAGTAGGAGACAAAATGTGGGCATATCTCAGAAAAGATAGGTAACTCAAGGGTAAATACTCAAAGTTGCAGATGAGGAAGATAGGGCCTTGCACTATTATCCACAAATTTGGTAAAAATGTCTATGAAATCTCTCTCCCTCCATCCATTGGTATATCACCCATCTTTAATGTTTCTAATATTACCCCATAAAACTTTATTGTGGGTTCTAATATTGTGTACGATAAAGAAGAGGTTGAATGGATTAAGGATTTTCCTCCTATCCATCCTTTGGAGTTAGAAGAAATTATGGCTATCAAGGTGGTTAAACAAACTAGGAGGAATACATATAAACACTACCTTGTCAAATGGAAAGGGCTGCCTGATGTGGACGCCACATGGATGGATGAAAAGACCATTGAGAAGCATGGGACAACATTGGTGAAACTCCTCTCAGGTAGTAACGTCAGATCTAATCCACTAGGGGAGTATGGTGGAGGAGTACCTCAAGGATGAAGCATAAAAGGTGTATCTCATAGGTCCTAGTTTTGGTTTGGGTCCTTTGGACCATTTGATTTTAATAAAGACCTAATTGTAAGGTCGTTTTGCCATGAGGCAACCCTTATAAAACCATGGTCAAAGTTGGTCAAAAGGCCTAATTTGAATAAATTTAGTATTTTAAGGTTCTAGGGTCTAAATGTGATGAGATGCACCTATTTGACATGTTTATCACATAATTGGAGAAAAATTGACAAAAATTATAAAAGTTATCAACATTGCTTTGCAAAAGTTGCTAGATTGACTCGCAAACCTCTCCAATGTTCACCAACCTCCAAATTTGGTTGGGAACATTGGTTTGGGTATGTTTAATACTATTTGAGTTCAAATCAAATGATGTTGACAGATTGTGTGAAGTTTTTGTGGCTGAAGTAATAAGAACATACAGTTTTCCTGTAAATTTGTCTATTTTCCTTACTATAGTGTTTCATGGTGCATTGGTAAGGGTCTAAATTTGTTTGGATTGAATTATGAAATATTTTAGGACTCTAATCCAATTGGTATTTTTGAATTTGCTGGTGTCTAAATATTTTGGTGGGTCAAAATCAAAGGACAGGTCTGAAACCTGCCTATTTTCTAGGGTCCTGAGAACAAATGCCTCTATATTAGTTTTCCACCCTTAGAATTCAACAAACTTTTGGGGAAAGCTTGTAGAGGAAATGTACTTTAATAATTTTAAAACCTTTTGTAGGGAAATTGTTAGAATAAATGAGAGGGGGGTGAATCAGTTAGATCAGTTATCCTATAGTCCCAAATACAAAGATGTAACACTCAAAACAATTCCAACAAATTATGCAGCTTAGTAACATAAACTATTAAACTGCCTGTGCCTTTTACCGATTACTAGTTAATTAACTCACTATGATTACCGACCAAATCAAATATGTAGTATGTAAAGTATGACAATAAAAAAATCATCATAGAAACACATAACACAATGATTTTACGTGGAAACCCTATTAGGGGAAAAACCACCTAGGACCGATAACCCTAAATAATTTTCATTGTTCTGAAGTGAGCTCGGTGAAGAGCCAACCCTGTTAAAGGTTACAAACATGCTATTAGGTGTGACCTTGTTAGAGGATTTAAGACTAACAGTTAACTTTCAACCAGCATTCACTATGGGGTCAATAAGATAACAATGTACATTCCTTGAATGATATAGGGGCATAACATAAGACGGTTAAGTATACTCGATTAGGATATTTTCTCTATCAATGGTTAAACTGAAACAATAGTTGATCTGATTACAATACAACTTAACTTGCAAATGTTCGGATCTATTCTAAGCCCGTATAAATCCTCTGATCAATAATTCAATTCATTTCCTCAACTTATTTTCACTCAGTAATATCTCTCTAACGCTCGGTACTGTTCTTCAGTTCGGTTCTCCTTCAACCAGTCTAACCATGCGTGCATGAAACTGTATTCACGCAAAATATCTGCAGTCTTCTTTCTTCCAGCATAGTTTCAACAATGAAACCTATATCTCTTAAATAGACAGATAAACCTTTTTCATATCAACCATTAGATTTTTACGCTTATCATTCTTCATTGATTTTGCCTCTTAAACCTTCCTCAGCAGTTGTGTCAATAACACCTTTCAATTTCATCCTTTAGATCTTCTTTGAATTTTGTCAGTCGTGGATCTTTGTAACAAACTTTATCCTCAATCTCGAAATCATAACAATTTCCAGCTTATCAAATTCAATCAGCTGAACTAACCATTTAATACTTTCATCCATACTTAGTTAACAAAGAAATACATTGGTGAACACAAGCTCGGTTGATACTGTTGCTCGATATACACTACACTGGCTTGGTGTATACTGAAGTGCTTCATTTACCGACCACATTGCCTTGTACAATTTTGCTTTCATCTTCATAATAGATTAATGGAACATAATCAAGTCAACAATATGAGATCATAGACTCATCAATAAGTTACCCAAAGTATTCCTTATCCTCATCTGTCATATCCATCTTCCTCCATGTAGATATCTAAGTTATTCATCTTTTCTTCCTTTTTATAGATGTTTAGATGTTTGTAACTAACATGATAAGTACTTGTCAAAACTAGTTGACATCAATGAAAACATAATAATTGATTTAATTATCTTACATATCATTTCAGTAACTCGGTGATCTCTAATCACTTATCTTCAAGTCATTCAAGTATTCATCAGTTGTAATTCATCAAAAACCTCGAGGGTGAATTTTTCCACCAAGCCCTAGTCAGGCATCTCAATGTGACCGACTTGTCTTATAATAGTAAAGCCTTGGTAGGGAGTGATAAAGGATGAATCCAATAAATCATATGGTGAAATCAGTGTTTTCTCAGGTTGGTAAATCCTTCTAAACTATTTCCCATTTGGGAACAAACCAATTTAAAGCAATTGTAGTGTAATAGTCCTGAATCGGGCCTAATTGACCCAATTAGTCCTAGTTGGGGTTTGGACATCAGAGTATGTGATCTTTCTTATCATTCTAAAAGTGTATAAACCTTATGTCTAAGATTGCATGTCTTAATATGATGATTTGAGTGAGTTACGGTTGTTTTGGTAAAGACTGGTGCCAATTAGGTCTCCTCACTAGGTCAAGTTGATCAGTCGACATTGTGGCATTGAATGATTGCATCCAATAGTTGGATTGGGTTATTGAGAACATATTAATGGTGTTTGATTTATCACTAAACCAAGGAATTCAATTTGATGATTTTTCCCATATCCCTTCCTTCAAGGAGTGTGGGTCTATAAGGGGGTGAATGGGTTTTTGTAACACAAGTTGTGATGTTCATTTATTGTTAATTACTGTATGTTTCTAGACACATTGAAGTCTCTTGAGACCAGATAGGGTGAATCCCTAGCAACTGAATGATCCAAGAGAAGTATTATCTTTTGTGTGTAAACTTCTTAGATCAAGCCTTCACTATTTTAGAGCTGCATCAAATACACTAACTAGAATAATTTTAGCACATACAAACTATTGCCTCTCTTGGTCCAAGTAACCTTTCTTATTTATCCTAATATTAACGTTACCACTATTTTTATTAATTTCATAATAAACTATTTTCCAAATTTGAATGCAGTTGTGGACTGGGTTATGTATCAAACCTATTGTATAGTACGAATTCCATACCACTATTTTGATCCGTTGCTCAAAGTTCTGAATTCAGTCCCTTGAATGGGACAAGCCATCATATGCTGATTAGACTAGACTAAAGTAAATATAAGAGTCTGACATATATACAAAATCAAAATTTAGTAGAATAAATACCCATCATACTATGGTGGAACAATAACTTTTGATAGAGTAGGTTGAAATCTCATGAAATTAGAAATAGCACAACTCAGCTATGAAGTAAATATCAAGAGATCGATGCAATCTATGGGTGAAATTTGATTTCAAGAATATAAAATTCTAGATTCTAAGAATATTCTCACTAAGAATTTTGGCTTCCAAAAAAGTTTACACCCCGGTCTTGAGAAATCTAAAATCTAGAAAAAATGTTATCTCTCTTTTCAATACATTGCCTGGACAAAATATATCGTTGTAAATAGAAACTTATTGTAAGAATGTAAATTGTAACACATTGTCCTGTCTCTAATACTTCATGTCATAGTGTATAAAAAATAAGAAAAAGGATTTGTAATACACATTATAGTTCTAATAACTCTACTAGACATGTACACTAATTGGGATATTATCATTTTTGGCTGTTTGTTTGTGTGACACACATTATTGTGTTTATTTCTCAAAACCTTCATTTTAAAATGTACTTCTTCATTTCTCTATGCATAACAATATCAATTTTTAACAACTTGTATATTAAAACTATGTTTATATTATATGTTTCAAAATCATTGAAATTATATTAAATTCTAATATTAATGCTTCGATTTCTCAATGTCATCTCTAACATTATAAACTTGATTCCTTTGTATTTATTTATCTTTAAATATATTTAAGAATATATTATGTAAATGCCAATTTTTCAATAACTCCTATGTTACAAGTATATTTAGATTTAAAAGTATAAAATATAAATACACAATTTAAATAATACATAGGGTAAAGGGAAGAATTTGATGCAAGACAAGATTTTCTAATGAATGTGTTTTATATGTTGCTTGTATAAAGAGGTTTTTTGTAATATACATAAAAAAAAGATGGGTGGAATCACATGGCACCTCAATGTTTAGGCAATATAGGGCCTTGAACAAAAACATCAAAACAAAATCACAATTGACAATTGAGTAAATTATTACATATCAAGAGCTATGGATACAATATATAGTAACGTCAAATGTTGAACATGAAGGTAGATCTACCAAGACTTTGCAAAGCTCTTAGACTTTAGGTATTGAATCCAACCTATTATAACTCCTCCATCATTATTTTTCTCTTCATATAATAGTCAAGTTTGATTCTTCTAGGAAGTGATGAAAAATTCCAGGCAACAAACTATGTACTATCCAACTAACTAAGAGTACAAGTGTGCCAATACAATGTACGAAAGCTTACTAAGATAAAGCATGATTACTGTGAACCGAAGATCTATGCTAAAGTGGTGGAGAACTATGAAAACCATATTAATTGTGTTTGTCAGTATCATAATCATGTACCAAAAAGGGGACTACCCTTTATGAGAGAGAGGTTAATGGGATTTCAACAACCATACAATCTGCCTTATTCTATAAAAGAACAACTTTATTAACTTACACTTATAATTACAAGAAAATATTAGAACAAATCAAAATTCACTGTACATATAAAAACAAACATAACCATAAGCTCTTAAAAAGAAAGGAACTTAAATAAACATTTAAACAAACCTTCTAAAATCCTCAAAATAACAAACAATATGCTCAATATTTACTATTAAGCTCTTAGAAAAATACTAAATTTGTAGATTCGTGTATACTAAACAGATTTCTATTCTTAAAAAAGAGAATTATATCTATATAAATTCAACAAAAGAATTCTTGGCCTTTACCAAACAAACTCCAAAATAAAAAATCTAGAATCCAAAATACTTTAAAAAGTTGTAGGTCCATCTCCAAACAGAATTTCATATGAAATATAAATTGCACTTAAGCCTTTATAGACTGAACTAGCCTTTACTTGGAATTTGCTTGGTTTCTATCCTTTCACAGACCCTGCAACAAATAAAACCTTAGTAATGGTCTCTTTGAAAACTAAAATGCATCCAATCTCATACCCAATTCAATGGAAGAACAAAAAAAAACATCAAAAGCAAATAAACGTGAAAAACACTCAAATCCAATCATTACCTAAGAATTATGATCTGAATATAGAATTCTGTGTTTCTTGGCAGTTTTGCAAGCTGCACATGCAAAAGTATATGCATTATGCAGTGCATTTATTTCCTTTCCTTGTGCAGCTCGCAAAATGCAAAGAAAATCAGAAGGATAATCTGCTCAAACTAAGCCTCCTCTGTCTATATAATTAGAAATATTTGTCACATAGCTATGAAACGTTTACTGTAAAATTTTCTTTTACAAATTCACTGTAATCCACGCTTCTAAATCTCGCTTTCAAAATCATTATAAAGAGAAATTATTAGTATACTTTTGCAGTTCTACTTTTACTCAGAGTGATGTCATTTGGAATGAAAAATTACAAAATCTGAGCTGGGGTGGCCGGTTTAAAGGTGCCCCTTTTTTACTATTCAGACGCATTTTTTCTACACAGCTGACGTAACTGTACGTTGTTTTAAATTCCATAAAGCTGTTTTGCTGTAAAAGGGACATTGTCTATGTAGGAGCCAAAATTATACAATTCTTTTTTATTTATTAATTAAATAAACAATCACAATACAATTATTTTGTGAATTTTAATTTATTTAACAAATACAAACAAATTGTTTAATCAATGTACATTTTGACTTCTGTATAGCTATTTCCAAAAGACATGGTCAAAAGACAGACTGTACGTTTGATATCTTAAAAGATTGTTTGGGAGTATTATGTATATTTTTGTGTGGACGCTCTTTAATGTACGAATTTGATAAAAAGTTTTAATTTTAACTTATTTTTGGGAGATTATGTGATATTTGATAATGTATTTTATGGGTGGTTTAATGATGGAGAGTTTGTAATCATCAAGGAGAGGTGGCATTCAAATCTAGGAATAGGATATTGTATGGTGTTGGAAGAATGGTTAATATACTACAAGTACTACACCAGTTTGTACTCTTTTTTTATATGGCAGTAATTGAGTAGCCCCCCTTATAACTTACAATGTATTGGGTAAACTTTTAATGTGACTGGTGACATTCACCCAACATGTCCTGCGATGCCACATGAATTGGGGATGTCATACCTCATGCCTGCCACAAGAAGTTCTCGCTAACCAAACTAGGCCCCCAACCCAAAGAAATTGTACTCTTCAAAGAAAGGTCACAAGTTCAAATTCTATGTTGGGTAAGGTATGTTAACCTCATCTATAGCATAGTTACATGTGTCTGGACTAAAAGGAATACGAGGTAGTCTCATATTACTATACACCATCAATAGACCTAAACATAAATCAATCTATATCGTGGATTATAAAAGGATTCATATCCATATCCATATACATATGGGGTAGTCTTATATATTATAAACTATCTATAGAGTACACAAATAAATTATTTTCTTAATTATAATTATTTTATTTTATTCGTTGGATTTATTATCAAATGAAACTATATAATGGAGAAAATTATATACTTATATCTTTATCCTTATATACACCTAAGTAAAGGCTTGTCCATTATAGGTGGCATTGAAATCGGGCTTGAAAGCGGGTAATCCTCGAGTGCCTAAAATGTTGCTTGATACTATTTAGTCCATTTCAAAGGGATTCCCTTGTGGAGTAAATGTTGAAAAGGATGGAATTTATATGCAAGTTGGACTATGAACCTTTAGATAGATTGTAATTTTCCTTGTAGACACCTCAATTGACTGATATTCATTAGCGGGGGCATCTCAATTATAGCTTTTAATTTTTTCAGGTCCACCTCTATTCCACAATGAGACACAATGAATCTCAAGAATTTTCCAGATGTGATCCCAAAGACACATTTCTTAGGGTTTAGCCTTACTTTGTATTCTTTAAGTATGCCAAAGATTATTTCTAGAATGTTTAAATGAATATCTTTGGTAATTGTTTTATATAATATATCATCTACGTAGTCTTCCATTATTTCATGCATCATGTCCTGAAAAATTGTGGTTGTAGCTCTTTGATAGGTGGCTCCTACATTCTTGAGTCCAAATGGAGTGACATTCCAACAATATGTTTCCCAACAATAGGTGAATGTAATCTTATGTTGATCTTTTGGTGTGATTTTGATTTGGTTATATTTGGAGAAACCATCCATGAATGATAATATTTTGTAGCTAGCTATCAAGTCCACTATCATGTCAATGTTTAGTAGTGGAAAATTATCATTAGGACATGCTTTGTTTAGGTCTTTGAAATTTGTGCATATTTTGATGCCCTTTGTCAACTTGGTGACTACTACAAGATTTTATATCTATTCTCCATAATCTATAGGTTAGATGAAGCCCATGTATAACAATTTTTTTAGTTCAACCTTGACAAGTAGGGAAATCTTAGGATGCATCTTTTAGATCTTTTATTTTGACTAGTTTGTCCCATAGATATAGTGATATATGATGTAGGACCAATTATGGGTCTAGTCACAACATATCAAGATAGGACAATGAAAATTTAATTTGTCTTTCCTTGAAGAACTGGATAAACTTTTCTTTCTCTTTTAGGCGAGTGTGTTAAACATATTGATATGTTTTTTCTATTTTTGTCATTCATGTCAAAACTTTCATATTGGTTACTTGACAATATTGGTTGGTTACTTGTCAATATCAATTGGATGTTTGTGGTTGTCATTCATACATCTAGGGTTTGGTTATGCATGAAAAATAGATTCAGTACGTATATTTTTGGTCTATGTTGTTAGGTGTACTTATTTTTGGTACATTAGAATGTTTTAGTGATTGTAGTTGGCTGGAGTTTCTATTGGTACCTATTGACTGGTGTACTTACAAGGTTCTTTTAGGTGTTCCTACTACTTGGACATTCATGCAGTTCATCAGGTTTTTGTGGAGTAACAATTATATCTTGTTATGGACAGGTTTTCATCTAGTTTCAATCATCAATTGGTTCAAGTATTTTGTTGATCAAGTCATGGACTCGGTTGTGGTATTCTGACAGCTCCATAATATTTTGATAAATGTGATATGAGGTGTATGTATCTTAAGTTTGACCTATATTTAGGTTGTATGGTAATGTGTTGTAAATATTTCTTAAGTATGACCTAGATTTAGGTTCACTAGTAGCATGTTAAATATAATTGTAATATTATTTTCTTTGTGGCTAACATGTATTTTGGTTGGACCGACACATTTGGATACCTTATCAAATGAATATACTTAAACAAATATATCTTTTGAATCTAGAGTGCACAAATGAATGTGTGGGTACGAACGAGATAGATAATTGAATGTGATATAGTGTAAGTTTATTTCAATATATCTAGAAGTTGTGTGTAAGCAAAAGGAAGTTGAGTGAAGTATTGGTGTAGTATAAAGAGAAGGCTTTGCATACTATGTTGCATTCTAAGTTAGGTATATGTTGGAAAAAGATCTATTTCAGATCTGCTGCTAATAGTGATTGTTTTTATTCAACTGGAACTATTTCATGCATAGGCAGATGCAATTCTATTATTTCAAATTTTCTCAATAAAAAAATTTGTAATACATCTTCTCTATATGGGTAGTTAGCCTAACCACCATTCAGCCAAAAAATAGTGAGTAAATTGGCAGTGAAGCATTGTAAAAACCACCTTAACTGGTGTTTATTTCATGAGAATTAGCTTCTCTGTGGTTTTTCTAATTTTGGGTTTCCACATAAATTATGGTGTTTAATGTGTTTCAATGGTTTTTGTGTTTTCATGCTTTTATCAATCTTAATTATTTGAATTATGAGCTTATCGATTCAATAAAAGTTTTAGAAGTTGTCTCTGAATAAATGATTCACCCCCCACCCCCCCCCCCCCCCCCCCCCCACCTCTCAGTTATTTGGACTATTCAATAGAGTGATGCTACAAGATGGATTATTATTTTGTTTTCCTCATCCCAAGGCTAACTTCCTATGATTTTTCTACAAGTATGAGTGATCTTTCTTGATTTATGGGAAGTGAATCCAACCTTCCATGCTCTGGCACCTTGGAGAGGTTTTCACCAATATGCATCCTTTATTTTTTCTATTACTTGGTCAAGAGGTGTCTTGTGGTTTCCACCTAGAGACCTTATATTTTTGTTTTGGTTTTTAATTTTGCAACTGAAAGGTGGGTTGGACTCCCTAAAATATGTTTCACAATCAAAGATCGATATAAAATCCTTCTCTATGGTTCCCTATTGGTATGTCACTTTGAAGTCCAAGGAAATGAGTGGGTACTTCTATTAGGAATGGGAACACTGAGAGGGTGGGGGGGTGTGAATGAGTGTTCACTATATTTTATCTTTTCACTTTAACCTTTAAGCTGAACTTAAATGCTTAAGTACTGAAATGAATATCCATATAAACATGAAACATGAAATCAACACATAACACCAATATGGTTATGGGGAAACCCAAATAGGTAAAAACTCCGGTGGGAATTGACACCCACTAATATTATGTACTAGTGTTTAGTGATCCTTGTTAGAAGATCCTTAACCCTGTTAGGAGTTTCTTTACAATGTATTAAGTACAGTAGACCTTGTTAAGGGTCAGACCCTGTTAGGAGTCTTTTACAATAGTCCCTGTTAAGGGAGTGGATGCACTGTCCTAGAGCTCATTGCTCAGGTGGTGAAGGCTACAACCTTCTGATCTCAGATACACACTATATTTGATGGATGAACTGTTACTGTGACACTTCTTGTTAGATTAGTTCCTTTGATGTGCTGATGCTTTGACCTCTTGAAAAGATCTAATACATCTTATAGACTCTTCGCACATTTATGCTCTTCTTATCACAACTCTTTTTCAACTTCCATACTAACTACAATGGGAGAATCTCATATTTATATGTGCATACAAAATAAGCAACTAGGTCGGCCCTTCGACCTATTACATACAATGCTTCCAAATAAATTGGCTCAAGCGTGTTTACAAACAAACATATACATATGTCAGCAACCTAATGACAATAGGCGCATAGCCTTTACATCATTAGATTATAACTGCAACTCAAAATGCTAACAATCAGCTGCTTACTTTGTTCTTCACTGGCATACACTGGCTGTGCAACTTCAACTACTTGTATCTTTCTCATACTTGCATATCTGATTATGTGCTCATAGACTAAGCATGAATATAGTCTAAATAACTTAACTTCTAGGGCACACACCATAACTCAATCATACGCATGTGCACTGATGCTCTAAGCTGTAGGAACTCTGTACACTGTCCAATCTTCATCACTTAACCAATTTCTGATCTTCTCATCAAGTGCACTGACTCCAAACTACTATATGACTTTGTTTCCATAATGAAAACACTATATTAAGTCATATACATCAGTATAGCCAACTTGCCAACAATCTCCCCCTTTGTCATTGATGGCAACAAAGGAATATGGCCAAGTTGCTAACTATCTTAATACAAAAAACTTTTTGTCATCTATACATACACTTATATCTCCCTCTACATATTATGATCCATATTCTATACACAACTCCCCCTTTGACATTAATGACAAAGGTGTTTCAAAAACTATATCTATACATACTCAGTGAGGGAAAACATCCAGATATGCTATCTTTAGGTTTTGGATATCCTTCTTCTAAAATGTGATCAAAGAGTTTACTATCTAGAGATGGGCACATAGTGCATATTGTAGCTTCTCCATCTTCTTCAATTTAATGTTAGGACCATGATCATATGTTACCATTGTGGCGTCTATGTCCTTGATGTTCTGATTGAGTATATCTAATGAGGGCGCAAGAGAATTCTCGAGCTGTGTTTGCCTTGCCCTAATCTTTGACATTTCTTTTTCTTCCTGCTCAATCTTTTCTATTTGTCCTTGGTATACATTATTACACATATTTACATCTGTGGATGTGTCTTTCACTAAACCCTTGACTTGCTCAATCATAGCTTCTGCCTCTTTTATTTTCTTGAAATGGGCATCAGTAAGCTTATCCTGATCCATACATTCAACAATGATTCTTCTTCCTTGATTTGCAAACTCTTTTAAGGATTCTTGACCAGTCTTGAGTGAGCTTAGGTCAAGTGCAAAGTTACTCATTAATTCACTCAACCTCTTCTTTAGGTATTTTTCTTCTGCAACTAGGGATGTAGATTCTTCAAGGCTTGAGAAATTACTTTTGAAATGTGAGATGATTGTACTTACATCATCAAAAGAGTGTATCTTTGACACTTTCTTGTTCTCTGGAAACAAATTGTTCAAAATGTTTACTGATTCTACCAGGAGGGGATTCCTGATTACTTGTTTTTCTTTGGCCTTTTCCATGGCTAGGACGCTAAATTTTATTAGATCTTCTTCTCCCCAAGAGTCTAAACTAGTTGTGTCTGGTGTCAAACTTGACAACAATCCAGAGGGTGATGGATTGATGAGAGTGTTGTCCATTACTTCTTGTTTTACCTTGACTATTTCAACTGATGGTTCATGACTCTCTTTTTCTATTTCTTTCTTTTCTTCTTCTTTTTTTATTTTTTCTTTTTCTTTCTCATCAATAATATGTTCAATCAATACTTCTTCTTGATGAGTGGGATGTGTGTTGTTGCATATCATTTCAGATTCTTGCGTGCTCACAAAAGCTTCCTCAAACTTATCCAAGTCATTTTTTGTGGTCGCCATTGCAATCTCTACATTGTCAATGAAGATTGTATCATCTTTTTTTGTATCTATCATGGGTGCAAACTTTACTTCCTCTTTAGGTGTTACCATTGGAGGTGTTGAATCCTGAGGACCTGTAAATGGTATATTGGTGGTCTCTGCTGCTTTGTCTTGCTCACTAGGTGCTTGAGTGATGGGCACAGACGGAGGTTTCATGTGTTTCTCTAAGAATACCTTCTCAAAGGCCTTCTCTGTTTCCTTTGTTATCATCTCATAGTCTTTGTTCATAATGTGTAGTGTTCTCATCTTTGTCCTTAAGTGCGGCTTCACCAAATTCAATATTAGTATCTTTTCTTCAACAGAACATACTAGAAGATTGGAATCTAGTGTTTGTTCCCTGATTCTAAAGTCTTTTTTAGTGGCTTGTCTCTTCAAGGTATCCAAGATCTCCCATACCTTATCTGGGATAGCTGTCTTCAATTCAAGACCTGTCTTCTTGAATTTTATCATGTGTTTGATCAACATCTCATGAATCTTTGACTTATCAATTTCATGATATTTTTCATAAAGCTTGGTTATCAAATCTAGCCTTCCTTCTTCTACTACTCTAGTCCTCAACACTTGAAGACTAGGTAGGAATCCTACTTCCGGAGGTGGCTGCACATTTTTCAATTTTCTTTTTGTGGCTCTAGCTGAAGGCTAACTTGTGGCAATTTGTTTTCTCCTCTTGGGCATCTTAGGAGATGCATTTGTGGACTCAACATCAACTATAATAGTGGGTGCAGGACTAACATTATCAATTTTACCCTGTTTATCCTTTGGATCATTAGTCTTCTCAATCTTTAACTTTTTCATCTTGGGATCATCAGACTTAGCTTCCACTGTGGATGCGTTCTCAATTTCCAAAGCAATCTTTTCTTCCCTTTCTTTGTCTAGGTTTTCTTGTGTTACACCATGAATTCTGAGTATCTCGAACGTAATCTTAGAGGCTTTCCTCTTAGTTGCTATGATTTTCAGAACTGCATCAATTTCCCTTGTCTTTTCCTCATAAGTACCCCACCTAGGTTCATTAAGGTCCTTAGGTGATGAAATTAATACTTGTGCATAATCTTCCAAGATTGGTTCCTCAACTTCATATCGAAGTGGATGGATCCACTTTGTTTTTGGTTCAACTGCCTCCATGCATGTTGTGTCTGTTTCAACCATAAAGTAGATAGTATCCTTATATTTTTCAACAATGTTTTCTAGAATTTTATACCTCATTTGCATCTTGGCCCTGAAGGTCTTCAACTCTAATGTTATGTAATCTCTCAATGTGCTCTCAGTGGATGCCTTGTTAGATATATGTGGCATGGTTGGAATGGACTTGTCCAAATACAAATCTGATACTTTCCCAACTATATGATGGTGTATCATCTTAAAATGGAAGCACTTCCATGTTAAGAGCATTTATCCCTCCGAGTAAGTGGTTTGGGGGTCATTTCAGATGCCTTGAATTGATATTTTCTTGGATCTAGCTTTCTCCCCACTTTCCACTTCTTTTCTACACTTGATTCCTTCATCCTAGGTGAAATTAGGGTTAGGATCCTGAGGATTCTCCTTAATTTCCCTCTTTTATGGCTCTATTTTCTAGGTAGGACTTACAAATAGGTCCTCCTAGACTTCATCATGTTCATCATAGGATTTTTTTCCTCTCTTTGGCACTCTACCTTGTTCTGACATCATTTCTAGGTCTCTGAGCACCCCTGGGACTTCTTGTTTCTCACTCTGACTGAGACCTTGAAATTTGTGCCCTTAAGGTCAAATTCGACCTAAAGGGCTCAAATTCAACCTAAAGGGGTCAAGATTGACCTCAAGGGGTCAAATTCAACCTCAACCCTGACCTAGTTAGGATCGAGCTCATCTTTGACCCTGGGTTCAAATTTCAAGGTCCCGGGATCTCCAGTTGTCGAGTTTCAAAAATAATTATTTTCCCACTTCTGGGTCCACTGTTTTGGTCTCCAAAATGGTAAACTCTTAAATTATATTTAATTTAGGTCCATTCCTATAGGGTTGATTCCTAATTGGAATTTAATTCACCAAGGTGGCCCCTCTAGAGGATTGTGCCCTAGATCACTATAAAAGGAAGCCTTCCTCTCTCATTTTCATCATCAAGTTTTGTGAGAACATATCTCTCAATCAAGTTTTCATGCTCAAGCACTCTCAAGCAAGGAGATCAAGAAATCATTTCATCAAGCAAGATCAATCAAGCATCCATTCAAGAACTCAAGTCCTCTTCTACATTCAAGTTCTCCATTGAAGATCAAGGATTCAAGCATTCAAGCCTTCGAAGGGATTTGGTTCAAGCATTCAAGATTCATCATTCAAACCCTAGATCTAGCCATCATGATGGTGTGATCTTCCTTCAAGATCCTTTGTGCATCTTCAAGATCCATTCATTCTTCCCTCAAGGTGGATTCCAAGCATACAATCATGGAGGTTTGATTTACATTTGTTGATCTTATGTTTAAGCTTTCATATTAACATACTTGATTACATTTCAAGTACAATTCCATATCTATTGAATGTCATAGCTTCATTGTTAGATCTACTTCTACTACTTGCTAGCATTCTCCATTTCAATTTCAATATTAAGTTTGATTCCAAACTGGGGTTTGACCAAGGCAAACCCCCCAAACAAACAACAAAAACCTTCTTTTTTCTTGCAGGTATAGGTGCGGAATTTTGAATCTGAGAGCAGATTTGGATACCCTTTTTGGTGAACTTCTGGGATCTGCGAGCAAAGTCAGAATCGACCTTCAAACAAAAAATGAGGTATTTGACCTTTTATGAGGGTCAAACTCAACCTCCCTCAAAATTAGAAAATATTTTTGGGTTTTGTAGATCTCACAGTTTTGGTATAGGGTTGTGAAAATCAACAGTTTCTGAGACTGTTTGATAGGGTTTTCAGCATGTTCTTTTTCAGAGGTAAGTACCTTTAGCTCTTCATTTCAACATTAGTCATTTATATTTACTTTCCATATCAATACAATTCAAATGTAAGTGTAAAATATTGGTTTTGGGGTCTCTTTTATGTGCAAATCATTTTTCTAGGACCCCATACACTATTTTATCCTTTACATTTTGGTGAACCCAACATACTTACTCTCCTTTCTTTTGTGGATTTAGATTCCCTATTGTGTTATAATTGTGATTAATATTTTCTTGCATTAAGATTAGGTTTCTGTTATGCTCTTGCATTTATATTTCAAAAATCCAAAAAAAAAATTGCAAAATTTCTTTAAAAATACAAAAACATTTACATTTTCATGCTTTTAGTATTCAACATGTATGATTATTGTTTTGAGTACTTTGATGAGGCTTTTGTTGTTCAAGATGATAGATACCTTAATGAGGTACATGGAAGTCAAGATGAAAATTGTTTGAATGAGATCTCCATTGATCCTATTCCTATTTCACCCTCCTCCACAACCTCTTCAAATGACCTTTACAAAGATGAGTTAGGGATTGATGTTAATTCTTCTCCTAATCTATGTCTTTTCTATGAGCCTATTTTACAGTACAATTTACCTTCTTTCCCCTTTAGGGATCAAGATTTAATAACTTATTACACTCCTACAATGCGCTTAATGGATAGGGATGATAATCCTCCTATTTGGGATGAACCTTTGAATTTGGATGTTGATTACTCTCTTCCTCATGAAACCATTATGGATAATCCTCCTATTTGGGATGAACCTTTGGATTTGGATGTTGATTACTCTCTTCCTCATGAAACCATTATGGATAATCCTCCTATTTGGGATGAACCTTTGGATTTCAATGTTGATTACTCCCTTCCTCATGAAACCATTGTGGATAATCCTCCTATTTGGGATGAACCTTTGGATGTTAACTACTCTCTTCCTCATGAAGCCATTGTGCATAATTATACTTTTTGGGATGAACCCTTGAATAAATACATTGAGTTATCCCCTCCTTGTGAAGAATTTTTGATACAAAATGATGACATATTCTCTAGAACACACTCCCCTTATGCGAAAGAAGATGACATTATAAATCCTTCACCTCCATTTGAGATTCCTTCTAGTGATGAGGCATTAGCACAAAAAGATAAGAATTCCCTTAATGCTCTTCCTCTTAGTGGTGATCTTATGGGAAATCAAGATCCTACCTTACAACCTTCTTACCATAATATTACTTATATCTATTCAAACCATTTTCCAACTATGGTTCCAAGTGTTCCTCCAGTTGTGTCTTCCATTCATATCACTTCCTACACTTTTACCAGTGTTCCTAATCGTCCTAATCCTAATTATATGTTTCCTAATCCGATTCCTAATTCTCCATCTTCTTTTCCTAATTTTTCCCACACTTATGTTGAGGTTCAAACTATGGTTCATGATGTGCAAAGATTCTTCAAAGTACCTTCTCCTTATTATTTGATTCATAAAGATAAAAGAAAAGAAACTTCTCCTTTGAGATTTATTCATAATTTTACCCCTCATTTTGATATAATGTACATCTTTTCCCCTCACTGGGGGGCAAGAGATATATTTCTTCTTGTCTTTTAGAATCCATTATGTTCCTTCTTTGATTTTAATTGGTTATTCTTTCATTTATCTCAATGGTTTGTATTATTATAGCTTTTCATCCATTTCTCTCTTCTATTATCCAAGATATCTTTTCTAAAATATATGTTTTCCAAAGGTATCCCTTGCCTTTCATCCCTGGGGGGCAAGGTTCTTCCTTTTCTCTCTTCGTCTAGGGAACTACTTTCCTTAGCTTAAGTGGTATTTTTTTATATTGCAATATTATTTCATCATATTGACAGATATTTTGACTATGGGTACCCTTCTTACATGAGAAGTTGTTGTCCTAGGTCATCACTTCTTCTCTATGTTGCAATTATGTTTTTCATAAACTCTTACCCTTTCTTTAGTGTTAGAGTTATTTCCCTCATTTCAAAGATTCATTTTCCTCTTCTTTGCAGGGGGCTTGATGATTGAATCTTTGTTTCCGCTTTTGAAAGATGATATTTTATTTAAAGCACTCCTCTTTGGTGGGGGTCTTGTTGATAAGATCTCTTTCATTTGAGGATCCTTTTTCCATGAGTGACATATCCTTTTCACAATTATCTATACTCTTGGATGTAGGGGTCAATATCCCTCACTAAGAATATGGTATACATTGTTGTAAACAGGATATCTCCTTGCATTGTGAAGTAGGTATTCTCTTCCATCTTTGTTCCTACACTTGGGGGGCAAGGATGCCATCTCCTTCTTTTCTATCTTTCTGGGATTCACCTCTTTCCTTGGTTAAGAAGTATCTATCTATTATGTGATATCCAATCATACGTGAACATTTTGGTTTGCATTGAGGATCTATGTCCTTGATCACAACCTATTTAATTGTTTGACATTGGGTTTCCATGGTGGATATCTCTCACCTTTGAAACTGAATAGTGTGCTATCCCTCATAAGGGTTACTTTCTTTTCACTTCTTGCATGATATGTCTTTACATTCATCTCTTCCATGGCCTCATAGGAGTTGTGACCTTCTTGGCTTGGACTGGGTGTTGTTTGTGGATATTGTCTTGATGCTGAAGAAGGCTTTATCCTTGTTCTTTTCTTTCCTTAACATGTCAAAATAGTATGTTTTTTCCATATTAAGGAGGGGGGAATATATAGGGCCTCCCTTGTAGTATAGGTTTTTATTTTTACATGCTAAATCTTGGAAGGTAACGCACATAAGTTGCTAAATCTTGAAAAGACACAAATTTATATGCTAAATCTTCCGATGGTAATGCACATAAGTTGTTAAATCCTGAGGAGACACGCATTTTTCAAAAAATTTCAATATGCTAAATCTTGGAAGTTAACGCACATAAGTTGCTAATTCTTGAAGGGACACACATTTCCAATTTCAAATATGCTAAATCTTGGAAGGTAACGCACATAAGTTGCTAAATCCTGAAAAGACACTCATTCATATGCTAAATCTTCCAAAGGTAACATACATAAGTTGCTAAATCCTGAGGAGACATGCATTTCATATTCATAGTGATACAAGAAGGCAAATCTATGAGTATTCCAGAAGTCATCAGAAGACGCATTACAATTGAAAGCACAATTTACGGGTGAACCTGTTGGGCTCTCCCTCCAAGGTGATTCATGGTAAGGTGGGCATCTTACTGGGCAAGGTAACCACTTTCTCTTTTCTGACTTTTCGCTTTCATGCTAGTAGGATGAGATCATGAAGCTATGTTATTTATAGTTTTTCTCTTGTCTTTCGTATGTAATCATTTATGCTTTTATGATAGCTTTCCAAATATGATATTAGTATGAGAAATATTTATTAGCAAGGTTTCTTATGTTAATTGATTTGGGTTGTTTAGTACTAACCCTTTTTCTTTTGGCACCCTCGTGCATGTATGTTGAGTTAGAATCCTTAGTCTGGGGGCTTGTTTCCTTAGCTAAGTTTTATTTTATCTCATTGTGAATCCACTTGTATCTCCTCTTTCTTCTCCTTTACCAAGTGTTTGCATCGAGTCCATACTCTTGCTAAAGTGGGGGCTTAATGTATTTTCTTAAAATGGAAGCACTTCCATGTTAAGAGCATTTATCCCTCCGAGTAAGTGGTTTGGGGGTCATTTCAAATGCCTTGAATTGATCTTTTCTTGGATCTAGCTTTCTCCCTGCTTTCCACTTCTTTTCTGCACTTGATTCCTTCATCCTAGGTGAAATTAGGGTTAGGATCCTGAGGATTCTCCTTAATTTCCCTCTTCTATGGCTCTATTTTCTAGGTAGGACTTACAAATAAGTCCTCCTGGACTTCATCATGTTCATCATAGGATTTTGTGCCTCTCTAGCACTCTACCCTATTATGGCATCATTTCTAGGTCTCCAAGCACCCCCGAGACCTCTTGTTTCTCACTCTGACTGAGACCCTAAAATTTGTGCCCTTAAGGTCAAATTTGACCTAAAGGGGTCAAATTCAACCTAAAGGGGTCAAGGTCAACCTAAAGGGGTCAAAGTCAACCTTGACCTTGACCTAGTCAGGATCGAGCTCATCTTTGACCCTAGTTCAAATTTCAAGGTCCTGAGATCTCCGATTGTCGAGTTTTAGAAATAATTGTTTTCCTGCTTTCGGGTCCGCTATTTTGGTCTCCAAAATGGTAAACTCTTAAATTATATTTAATTTAGGTCCATTCCTATATGTTTGATTCCTAATTTTAATTTAATTCACCAAGGTGGCCCCTCTAGAGGATTGTGCCCTAGATCACTATAAAAGGAAGCCTTCCTCTCTCATTTTCATCATCAAGTTTTGTGAGAACATATCTCTTAATCAAGTTTTCATGCTCAAGCACTCTCAAGCAAGGAGATCAAGAAATTATTTTAGCAAGAAAGATCAAGCAAGCATCCATTCAAGCACTCAAGTCCTCTTCTCCATTCAAGTTCTCCATTGAAGATCAATAATTCAAGCATTCAAGCCTTTGAAGGGATTTGGTTCAAGCATTCAAGATTCATCAATCAAACCCTAGATCTAGCCATCATGATGGTGTGATCTTCCTTCAAGATCCTTTGTGCATCTTCAAGATCCATTCATTCTTCCCTCAAGGTGGATTCCAAGCATACAATCATGGAGGTTTGATTTACATTTGTTGATCTTATGTTCAAGCTTTCATATTAACATACTTGATTACATTTCAAGTACAATTCCATATCTATTGAATGTCATAGCTTCATTGTTAGATCTACTTCTACTACTTGCTAGCATTCTCCATTTCAATTTCAATATTAAGGTTGATTCCAAACTGGGGTTTGACCAAGGAAAACCCCCCAAACAAACAACAAAAACCTTCTTTTTCTTGTAGGTATAGGTGCAAAATTTCGAATCTAAGAGCAGATTTGGATACCCTTTTCAGTGAACTTCCAGAATTTGCGAACAAAGTCAGAATCGACCGTCAAACAAAAAATGTAGTATTTGACCTTTTATGAGGGTCAAACTCGGCCTCCCTCAAAATTGGAAAAGATTTATGGGTTTTGTAGATCTCACAGTTTCGGTTTAGGTCAAAGGTAATCAAAAATTTCTAAGACTGTTTGATAGGGTTTTCAACAGGTTCTTTTTTGGAGGTAAGTACCTTTATCTCTTCATTTCAACATTAGTCATTTATATTTACTTTCCATATCAATACAATTCAAATGTAAGTGTAAAATATTGGTTTTGGGGTCTCTTTTATGTGCAAACCATTGTTCTAGGACCCCATACACTATTTTATCCTTTACAGATGGTACATGTAAATGATCAAAGACCCAAACCTAAATATCTTGGTCTTATTATGCTTGATTGCCTTGATGTTATCAATCAACTATGTGCACAAGATCTCACATAGATTGAACTCTCCATCTTCCTTCACAAGTCTAATGGTTGCTAGAATTGTGCCCGCAGACATATTATTCACCCTACTGGTGTGATGAAACATGTATCCAAGTATCATGGACATTAATTTGATGTCAGCTTGCTCAATAGGCTCAATTGTCATCTCGCTCCTATCACTCCATGACTTACATGTTTTCTCAATAATTTTTCTGACATCCTTTCCCACAGGCAGGACGACACCAATCTTAGATAGGTATGTCATCTCATATATTAGGTCACTAATGATTCTTACTAGCACATCACCTATCCAAAATAGGTCATCATGAATTCTACTCAGAAGTATTTTAATCCATTCTATCTCATAGAACTCATATGTCATAGCATACTCCACTATAGGGTGATCATTCCACTTTGCATATTAATATAAGAAGGTTTTGTCTAGTTTTAGCATGGTTTCCATGTGTGCCCTTAGTATGTCCAATCCTATTGGTTCCTTCTTGCAGTAAATGTATGCCCTAATGTCTTCGACATGTATAATGTCCATAGGCGTGTAGGAGAATGCTCCCTCTAAGTCATCTAGGGTAGACTTAAATAGATGCTTCTTAAACACATATCTTTTCTTTTCTGCAACATCAAATACTATGGGAGTGGCCATCACTTACTTGATTTATCACTTTCCAAATGTTCTCTGAGATAATATGAAAACTTCTGAATCAGCACGATGAACTAGGGTTTCTGCAACTGATCAAATGAACTACTAATTACTAATAGATCAATTTGCAAGTCTTCACAATAACTTCTAAAGCTCTTTTTTCTCTCCAATCGCTCTAAGTTTGAATGCAATGAGTAGTAAAAAATCTTTCTATGTACTTAAAGTGAAAATTCTGCCATTAATGCTTGTTGCGTAAACTAGACTGTCACTTAGAAGTTCCTATCTTCCATTCTACAAAGAATCAACTAGTGCGCTCTTACATGAAGGTTTCTCTAGTCTCCAAAAGCTTAACTCCAAAGGCGCATACTCTGAGAGTGAGTATACTAGCCACGTAGGGGTCTAGAGCTAAATTAGCTCCCCCTATGACCCTAAGGGCCATTCATCTAGATGTAGAGGGTGCGTCCACTATGGATGCATCTAATACATATTCATCAACTTTTTCCTTCTTTGTTTATGATGAAATCAAACTCGCACCCTCTGAATCTTTCACAAAATTGACTTCTCCTTCGGGATCCAAAACTGATTCTTTGGGCTTTTTAGGGCTTTCTTGACCTTGCATCCTTGATCTATAGAACTTTGAGATATGTCCAGCCTTGTTATAGGAGTGACAAATGACTGGAGGCCTTATATTCCTTAGTGCATTGACATGGGTCACCATCTTACATTGTTTAGCTGAGTGATCATTATAGTTACATATCTCACATGTAACATTCCAAGAGCTTCTTATATTTGATTGATTCTGATTTCTTTGATTATGAGTCCTATTCTTTTGGCTTGTCTTACAATTCATAGCTCTATGACCAAATTTATTGCATGAATAATAGTAACCATTGAAAGGTCTTACCTCTGTACAGTTCCTTTCTATGTGTCCATGCTTGTTACATGATAACAAGTGCGGTCAATAGGCTTACGCTCATTCTTAGGTGGTTTAGTATGATCCTTGGTCTGACTTCTAGTCTCTTTAGCATCTGAGGTGCCTTCTGTTACTTTCATTATTGCTCACATGTTATCAATCTGATTATGTGCTTCATTGTATCCAATGTAGCTAATATCTCCTTTAGCTTTTCTTACATATATCTGAGATTCTATTAAATCATAGCTGGTGTGTAATTTATCAATGTGATTCTTAGCCTCTTTCAATTCAGATTCCAAGCTTTCCTTATTTTTTCTTAGTTCTAAGATCTCCATGTTTGCTTACCTCAATTCTTCATTCAGTTGAAGGTTCTCTTTGACCTATTCATCATAGACTTCCTAATTGTTAGTCAACTTATCATCAAATTCTTCAAGTTGTTCTTTTAAGGATTTATTTTCTTCATTCATCTTCTTGACCATTGTCCGTAGATCAATGGTAGAGTATTCTTTCAAATCTTTCCTTAGCCTTTTTATGACTGGTTGAGCATCACTAATTTTTTCCCTTAGTTCTTCAATTTCTCTTTCAGATTTGTCCAGGTCTTCAAGAGCAGTTGATGCAGGAGCATCCTGGGTGTAAGAGCAATCTTGCATCACCCAAAACTATTTTTGGTTTTGTTTTCAATAAGGGCTATCTTGTGCAGAGTAGCTATTTATGGAAACTTGCTATTTTTAGTAAGTTGGTCATCCAATCTTGGAATGTTCTGATTTCTTCCCTGGAGGTTCATTTCGGTCATATCAGCCTGCTAGTAAAGTCTCATTGATAGATCAAGTCTAGCTTTGTAGATATTGAAGATTTTTGATATTGGCAACAGGGTATAGAAACTTTTAACTCAATTTTGAAGGCTTTAGAGGCCCCAAATGAGGTCAAAAATTTGGGTGACAGGTGCTTGCATAAGTCAAGCCTGTAGAGCATTTCATGGCATTTCTGCAATGGGGTCATAATAGTCAATTGGGTCAACTGGCAATGACTTATGGTCTTCGAAAGTTGGGTCACCTAAAATGGCAGAAAATTATTGTCCTTCAAAATTTCTATTTGGGTTTCAAAAGTTATTTTGAGCTGAATTTGATGTAATAAATTGTAAAATAAAATAATTCTAAGTTTGGTCAGCCTTGTTGGCTAAAATTCTAGAAACTTCCTAGGTGGTGGAAAATTGCCTCTATAAGAAAGGTTGTAGTGTTGTCTTAGGCAATTCAGGACAGTTTTGGGTATTGATTCGAGGCTTTGTCCTACATAATATTGTAAGGGAATGCCCATGTGGCTTTGCATATTGTAATTTTGAAAGTTTGTAATTCCACATTTGTGGAGATAATAAGAAGCATATTTTTTGTTCTTGCATATTGTTGTTCTTTCTTTATTTCTATTATGTGTTTGTGGTATTAAGGGGAGCACCCTTCATCAAGTGGCATCAGAGCAAGAGTTCCTAAGTGTGTAAACAAATCACCGATTGTGAGGTAGTTTGCACCAGGACCGTGGATTAGGGTTTATGTGTAAACAGATTGTCGATTGTGAGGCAGTTTGCACCAGGACTGTGGGTTAGGGTTTTTGTGTAAACAGATCATCGATTATGAGGTAGTTTGCACCAGGACCATGGTTATGGTTTCAACACACATTGTGAAAATGCCTCCATGAAGGGAACATGGTGAAAGAGCTGGTGTTGTAACACCTGAGGTTAGAGCAATCCAGAGACAAGTGCAAGCATTGCAAGAAGAGATTCATAGAGGAATGAATCTTAATGTCAGAGACGAAAGTGAGGATGAAGCCGAAGAAGAAGATCAAGAAGGAGAATTTGAAATTGTGAACCAAGAGGAAGAAAGACTTTTTTGGGCCATTTCCAAGATCGGGAAAAGACCTAAGATTGAGGTTCCTACATTTTCAAAAAATCTTAACCTAGAGGAGTTGATTGACTGGATCAATGAATGTGAAGAATATTTTGAGTATGAAGATATTGAGGATCCTAATTGGGTCAAGTTTTTGAAGGCCAGATTGAAGGGTCATGCAAAGATCTAGTGGCAAGAGATTCAATTGGAATGAAATAGAAGAGGAAAGGATAAAATCACAAGATGGGATCAGATGGTGGATAAATTGAAGTGACAGTTCATTCCTATTGATTATGAGCTTGACCTACTAAGGAAAATGCAAAGTTTGAAGCAAGCAGGAAGATCTATTCAGGAGTATATAGAGGAGTTCTATTGAATCCTCATCAGAACAAGACATGTAGAAGCTGATAAGGAGAAATTTTCCCATTACCTTAATGGGTTAAGGCCGAGCATTCAGGAAAAATTGAATCCGGTTTGAATGAACAGTATTGAGGAGGCATACTAGTTTTCCCTAAAAGTAGAGGAAAAGCTGAACAAGAAGTTTGAGAGCAGACAAAGCAGAAGAGGGCGTGATGGAAGATCTGGTGGATGGTCATATGGAGATCAAAATGAAGATCTAAAAAAGCAGGATGAGGCCAGTAATAGTCAGAATCATAGAGGAGATAATTTCAATCATTTCCATGATCAGAATAATAGAGATCAGAGAGGAAGAGGAAGAGGAAGAGGAAGAGGACAAGGATCTGGAGGAGGAGGCTTCCGTGGAACATGTTTTCACTATGGGGAAGAAGGTCATAGGGAATTTGAATGTCCTCAATTCCAAGGAAGGATAGATAGGATAAATGAAGGCTAGGCTAGAGTTGCACATATAGATGAAGATGCCAGATCATCAAATTCTGAAGATGCTGAAAGAGGAGAAATGTTGATCAATAGAAGAGTCCTGTTGAGTGGTGAGAATGAACTTGAGCAAAGGAGGAGGTTGTTTCGCAACAGGTGCAAGTGTGAGGGTAAGTGTTGTGATGTGATTATTGATAGTGGCAGTACTGATAATTTGGTGTCAGAAGAGATGGTGACAAATTTGAAGCTCAAGAGGCAAAAACATCCACATCCATATCGGGTTGCCTGGGTGCAGGATGACCACAAGGTCATGGTTAGTGAACAGTGCCTAGTATAGTTCAAGATTGGCAGGTACCATGATGAGGTAATATGTGATATCATATCTATGGATGCATGGCATAAGCTAAAACCATTGAAGGAAACAAAAGAAAAGGTATGTGGTAATGCAAGAATAAATTTTGTTGATGGAGGAAATTTCTTAGATGGTATGCAGCATGAGCATATGTGTTTTACCTTAATTCCAAAGGCTAGGAAAGAGGAAGTAGAAGATGTACCTGTAGAAGTTGTAGAATTATTGAACGAGTTTCAAGATATTGTATCTGATAATGTGCCTGATGGATTACCATCAGTAAGGAAGATCAATCATCAGATAGACTTGATTCCAAGAACTAGTTTGCCAAATAAGGCAGGACACAGAATGATACTAGCAGAAAGTGAAGAGTTGAAGATAGATTTGAAGTTTAGTTCATCACATCATTCATAAATTGTATATGGAAGTAGTCCTAGAAATGCATCTGAGTTGAGTGAGATAGATAAGGGGAAAATAAGTAGTGCTAAACCTGAGAATTTTGTAGAAAATTTGAAAAACATCCATGAAGAGGTGAGGAAGCATATTACCAAGATGAATGTGCAGTATAAGGCTAAGGTAGATGAGAAAAGGAGGCATAAGGAGTTTCAAGTTGGAGATGAAGTCATGGTTCATTTGCAGAAGGAGCGATTTCCAGTTGGTACATATAACAAGTTGAAAATGTAGAAGGTTGGGCCATGTAAGATACTGAAGAAGCATGATTTAAGAAATGCATATGAGGTCGAGTTGCCTATTGAGCTAAATATTTTACCAGTATTTAATGTTTCAGATTTGACAAAGTATCATGAAGGAGGTGTTGAAGATGAGGTTACAGTAGCACAATGGAGTATTCCAGCAACTAGTTCAAATATCAAGGAGATTGAAGACATACTAGACAGTCGTGTTGGCAGAAGCACAAGGAATAGGACATATGAAGAATATCTAGTCAAGTGGAAAGGATGACCTGTTGAAGATTCATCATGGCTGACAAGGGATGAGGTTAACTATCTTGGTTTTCCTCTTCACACTTGAGTCATGACAGGGTCACTTCTCAAATTACCCCGAGTGTTTGATGTAGGAGAATCCTGGGTGTAAGAGCAATCATGCATCACCCAAAAATATTTTTGGTTTTGTTTTCAATAAGGGCTATCTTGTGTAGAGTATCTATTTATGAAAACTTTCTATTTTTAGTAAGTTGGTCATTTGATCTTGGAATGTTCTAATTTCTTCCCTGGAGGTTCATTTCGGTCATATCAGCCTACCAGAAAAGTTTCATTGATAGATCAAGTCTAGCTTTGTAGATATTGAAGATTTTTGGTATTGGCAATAGGGTACAAAAACTTTGAACTCAATTTTGAAGGCTTTAGAGGCCCTGGATGAGTTAAAAAATTTGGGTGACAGGTGCTTGCGCAAGTCAAGCCTACAGAGCATTTTGTGGTGTTTTCAGAATGGGGTCATAATAGTCAATCGGGTCAACTAGCGATGACTTATGGTCTTTAGAAGTTGGGTCACCTGAAATGGCAAAAAATGATTGTCCTTCAAAATTTATGTTTGGGTTTCAAAAGTTATTTTGAGCCGACTTAGATGTAATAAATTTTAAAATAAAATAATTCTAAGTTTGGTCAGCCTTGTTGGCTAAAATTTTGGAACCTTCCTAGGTGGTGGAAAATTGCCTATATAAGGAAGGTTGTAGTGTTGTCTTAGGTAGTTTGGGACAGTTCTGGGTAGTAGATTTGGGTATTGATTCGAGGCTTTGTCCTATAGAATATTGTAAGGGAATGCCCATGTGGCTTTGCATATTGTAATTCTGAAAGTTTGTAATTCCACATCTATGGAGATAATAAGAAGCCCATTTTTTGTTCTTGCATATTGTTGTTGTTTCTCTATTTCTGCTATGCATTTGTGGTATTAAGGGGAGCACCCTTCATAAAGTGGTATCAAAGCAAGAGTTCCTAAGTGTGTAAACAGATCGCCGATTATGAGGTAGTTTGCACCAAGATCATGGGTTAGGGTTTTTGTGTAAATAGATCACTGATTGTTAGGCAATTTGCACCAGGACCATGGGTTAGGGTTTCTATGTAAATAGATCATCTATTATGAGATAGTTTGCACTAGGACCATGGTTAGGGTTTCAGTGCACATCATGAAAATGCCTCCACGAAGGGAATGTGGTGGAAGAGCTGGTGTTGTAACACCTAAGGTTAGAGCACTCTAGAGACAAGTGCGATCATTGCAAGAAGAGATTCACAGAGGAATGAATCTTAATATCAGAGATGAAAGTGAGGATGAAGCCGAAGAAGAAGATCAAGAAGAAGAAGTCAAAATTGTGAACCAGGAGGAAGAAAGACTTTTTTGGGCCATTTCCAAGATCGGGAAAAGACCTAAGATTGAGGTTACTGCATTTTTAGGAAATCTTAACCCAGAGGAGTTGATCGACTAGATCAATGAATGTGAAGAATATTTTGAGTATGAAGATATTGAGGATCCTGATCGAGTCAAGTTTGTGAAGGCCAAACTAAAGGGTCATGCGAAGATCTGGTGGCAAGAGATTCAATTGGAATGAAATAGAAGAGGAAAGGATAAAATCACAAGATGGGATCAGATGGTGGATAAATTGAAGTGATGGTTCATTCCTATTGATTATGAGCTTGACCTACTAAGGAAAATGCAAATTTTGAAGCAAGCAAGAAGATCTCTTCAGGAGTATATAGAGGAGTTCTATTGAATCCTCATAAAAAATGGACATGCAGAAGCTGATAAGGAGAAAGTTTCCCATTACCTTAATGGGTTAAGGTCGAGCATTCAGGAAGAATTGAATCTGGTTTGAATGAAGAGTATTGAGGAGGCATACCAGTTTGCCCTAAAAGTAGAGGAAAAGCTGAACAAGAAGTTTGAGAGCAGACAAAGTGGAAGAGGTCATGATGGAAGATTTGGTGGACGGTCATATGGAGATCGAAATGAAGATCTAAAAAAGTAGGATGAGGCCAGTAATAGTCAGAATTAGAGGAGATAATTTCAATCATTTCCATGATCAGAATAATAGAGATCAGAGAGTAAGAGGAAGAGGATAAGGATCTCAAGGAGAAGGCTTCTGTGGAACATGTTTTCACTATGGGTAAGAAGGTCATAGGGAATTTGAATGTCCTCAATGCCAAGGAAGGATAGATAGGAGAAATGAAGGCCAGGCCAGAGTTGCACATATAGATGAAGATGCTGAAAGAGGAGAAATGTTGATCAACATAAGAGTCTTGTTGAGTGGTGAGAATGAACCTGAGAAAAGGAGGAGCTTGTTTTGCACTAGGTGCAAGTGTGAGGGTAAAACATAAGCTAAAACCATTGAAGGAAACATAAGAAGAGGTATGTGGTAATGCAAGAATAAATTTTGTTGATAGAGGAAATTTATTAGATGGTATGTGGCATGAGCATATGTGTTTTACCTTAATTCCAAAGGCTGGGAAAGAGGAAGTAGAAGATATACCTATAGAAGTTGCAAAATTATTGAATGAGTTTCAAGATATTGTATTTGATAATGTGCCTGATGGATTACCATTAGTAAGGAAGATCAGTCATTAGATAGACTTGATTCCAAGAACCAGTTTTCCAAATAAGGTAGCACACAGAATGATACTAGTAGAAAGTGAAGAGTTGAAGATAGATTTGAAGTTTAGTTCATCACATCATCCATAGATTGTATATGGAAGTAGTCCTAGAAATGCATCTGAGTTGAGGGAGATAGATAAGGGGAAAATAAGTAGTGTTGAATCTGAGAATTTTGCAGAACATTTGAAGAACATCCATGAGGAGGTGAGGAAGCATATTACCAAGATGAATGTGTAGTATAAGGCTAAGGAAGATGAGAAAAGGAGGCATAAGGAGTTTCAGGTTGGAGATGAAGTCATGGTTCACTTGCAGAAGGAGCGATTTTCGGTTGCTACATATAACAAGTTGAAAATGAAGAAGTTTGGGCCATGTAAGATACTGAAGAAGCATGATTCAGGAAATGCATATGAGGTCAAGTTGCCTACTGAGATGAATATTTCACTATTATTTAATGTTTCAGATTTGACAGAGTATCATGAAGGAGGTGTTGAAGATGAGTTTATAGCAGCACAATGGAGTATTCTAGCAACTAGTTCAAATATCAAGGAGATTGAGGACATACTAGACAGTCGTGTTGGTATAAGCACAAGGAACATGACATATGAAGAATATCTAGTCAAGTGGAAAGGATGACATGTTGAAGATTCATCATGGCTGATAAGGGAGGAGGTTAACCATCTTGGTTTTCCTCTTCACACCTGAGTCATGATAGGGTCACTTCTCAAATTACCCCGGGTGTTTGATGTAGGAGTATCTTGGGTGTAAGAGCAATCTTGCATCACCCAAAAATATTTTTGGTTTTGTTTTCAATAAGGGCTATCTTGTGTAGAGTAGCTATTTATGGAAAATTTCTATTTTTAGTAAGTTTTTCATCTTATCTTGGAATGTTCTGATTTCTTCCCTAGAGGTTCATTTCGGTCATATCAGCCTACTAGTAAAGTTTCATTGACAGATCAAGTCTAGCTTTGTAGATATTGAAGATTTTTGGTATTGGCAACTGGGTACAAAAAATTTGAACTCAATTTTGAAGGCTTTAGAGGCCCTGAATGAGGTCAAAAATTTGGGTGACAGGCGCTTGTGCAAGTCAATCCTGCAAAGAGTTTTTTGACATTTCCAGAATGGGGTCATAATAGTCAATCGGGTCAACTGGCGATGACTTATGGTCTTCGAAAGTTGGGTCACTTGAAATGGTGGAAAATGATTGTCCTTCAAAATTTTTGTTTGGGTTTCAAAAGTTATTTTGTGCTGACTTTGATGTAATAAATAGTAAAATAAAATAATTCTAAGTTTGGTCGGCCTTGTTGGCTAAAATTCTGGAACCTTCCCAGGCGGTGGAAAATTGCCTATATAAGGAAGGTTGTAGTGTTGTCTTAGGCAGTTTGGGACAATTCTAGGTAGTAGATCTTGGTATTGATTCGAGGCTTTGTCCTACAAAATATTGTAAGGGAATGCCCATGTGGCTTTGCATATTGTAATTCTAAAAGTTTTTAATTCCATATTTGTGGAGATAATAAGAAGCCCATTTTTTGTTCTTGCATATTGTTGTTGTTTCTCTATTTCTATTACGTGTGTGTGGTATTAAGGGGAGCACCCTTCATCAAAAAATTCTAGATTTCTTTTCAGATGTTTCATTTCTACTTTTTCAATGATCTCCTCAAGTGGTTAAACTTCTTTGCTGAGGTCCAGAGCTCTGATACCAATTGTTAGGAATGGGAACACTGAGAGGGGGGGGGGGGTGAATCAGTGTTCACTGTATTTTATCTTTTCACTTTAACCTTTAAACCAAACTTAAATGCTTAAGTATTGAAATGAACATCCATATAAACATGAAACATGAAATCAAAGCATAACACCAATATGGCTATGGGGAAACCTAAATAGGTAAAAACCTCAGTGGGAATTGACACCCACTAATATTATGTACTAGTGTTTAGTGATCCTTGTTAGAAGATCCTTAACCCTGTTAGGAGTTGCTTTACAATGTATTAAGTACAGTAGAACTTGTTAAGGGTCAAACCCTATTAGGAGTCTTTTACAATAGTCCTTGTTAAGGGAGTGGACACACTTTCCTAGAGCTCATTGGTCAAGTGGTGAAGGCTACAACCTTCTGATCTCAGATACACACTATATCTGTTTGATGAACTGTTACTGTGACACTGCTTGTCAGATAAGTTCCTTTGATGCACTGATGCTTTAACCTCTTGCAAAGCTCTAATACATCTTATAGACTCTTCACACACTTCTTCTCTGCTTATCACAACTCTTTTTCAACTTCCATACTAATTATAATGGGTGCATCTCATATTTATATACGCATACAAAATAAGCAACTAGGTCGGCCCTTAGACCTATTACATACTACGCTTCTAAATAAATTAGCTCAAGCATGTTTACAAAAAAACATATACATATGTCAGAAACCTAATTACAATAGGTGCATAGCCTTTACATCATTAGATTATAACCGCAACTCAAAATGCTAACAGTCGGCTGCTTACTCTGTTCTTCATTGGCACACACTGGTTGTGCAACTTCAACTGCTTGTATCTTTCTCATACTTGCATATCTGATTATGTGCTCATAGAATAAGCATGAATATAGTCTAAATAACTTAACTTCTAGGGCGCACACCATAACTTGGTTGTACGCACGTACACTGATGCTCTAAGCTATAGGAACTCTGTACACTATCCAGTCTTCATCACTTAACTGATTTTTGATCTTCTCATCAAGTGTGCTGACTCCAAACTACTATGTGAATTTTTTGCCATAATGAAAACACTATATTAAGTCATATGCATCAGTATAGCCGACTTTCCTACAACTTCATCATTCTCAAAAATATCTAAGTTTGGTGGATCACTTTGTTTCCAATTGACAAGAAAGGGTAAAATTAGGAGATCTTATCATTGCACTTAGTGTAAGACATGAGGATGATATTAATGGCATTAATATGGGACTAAAATATAGACTCATGGGATTTTGAAGGATAGGTACCTACAAGTGACTCAGACAGATCTTGAAAAGTATCAATCCAATCTCAACCATCGATATAAATTGTCTTGCATGGGTAGGTCATTGTGATTGAAAAATATATTATTTTAGAAATAGGTAATGGATGTACAGGGAGTATCCCACTCATATTCATTAGATTTTATTTCATATTGTTACTCCTGATGTGGCCCGATGTCATCAAAAGCACACACATCTTTTTCTAGAAGTGTCTGGATATGTGGGGTGCTTTCGTCAAGTTTTGTATAACTCAATCCTTTATACTTAGGCTGGAACTTGGGTAGACTTGGCTCTATTGCTCCTTCATTTTGTGACCCAAGTCTACTATGTCTATCATATCCTTTCTTATGCAAGATTGTGTGCCTACTTCCATATTTATGTACATGAAGTGTGATGGAAGAAGTTTCCTCATCTCTATAAATTCAATTGAATACATTTTTCTATATAGATTCTTTGTCTAACTCTCCCCACTTGGTGAACATTCCAGGTAGCTCATACTAGATGTACATCAAGCTCCACACCCAAAAATATCCCACTTGGAGACTAATCCTATAGAAACATTGCTTCCTCTGTATCTCCCACTAGATTGATGCACCTAGAATCAATTGGTTCTCATTTCCACTTGGTTCTCATTTCCACTATGATCAAGCTTGAAGGAAAATATAAATTGAGCGTGGAGTTAGTTTCTCTTTGGTTATTTCCTTGGTCAACATATCTACAAGATTCTTTCTAGTGTGTATCTTCTCCAACTTCAACTTTCCATCCTCTAAAAATGAGGATATAAAATGGTACCAAAGTTGTATGTGTTTGGTCTTAGAGTGAAGGGTTGTGTTTTGATTACGTAAAAATAGGTTTTGAAAGGACCCAAAACCTTTTACAAAAGGATAAAAGATAAAACATTTAAGCTCCAAGAGGACAAGTGCAACAACACCAAAAAACACAACACAACCTACTATCATTGTACAACCTACTATTCTCTTGTCTCTTTCCCAAATCCTCCATAAAGCTTTGTAACCAAATGAATCAAATGAAGGGTTGTGTTATTTGCAAGATGAATCACATTTTTACTATCATTGTACAACCTACTATTCTCTTGTCTCTTTCCCAAATCCTCCATAAAGCTTTGTAACCAAATCATCTCCATACTAGCCTCTATAGCAACAACATATTCATTCTCTATTTTTGAAAGTGCCACAAACTTTTGCAATCTACAAATCCAACTAACTAGTGTGCCACCTACCATAAAAAAATACCCTATAGTGCTCCTCCAGCTATCAATATCTCTTTCTAAAACTGAATCAAAATAGCCTTGTAAAGTGAAATGAGAGTCTCTAAAACATAAGAATTGAGTTTTTGTGCCTCTCAAATACTTGAGAATCCACTTTATTGCATTCCAATGCTCTTTTTTTTAGGATTGTTAAAATACCTACTCACAACTTGGGGAGTGCATGTGCGATGTCAAGCCCACTACACACCATGACATACATCAAGATACCAATTTCTTAAAGAGTATGGAACCTTTGACATGTACTCCATCTCATCTTGTGTCTTGGGGCTCATCTCATTGGACAATTTAAAATGACTAGGAAAAGGTTTACTAACTAGTTGTACATCTTGCATCTAAAATTTTCTCAATACCTTCTCTATGTAATCACTTTGAGACAATGTTAATGTGTGTTTTTATTCTCTCTAGTAATCCTCATACCAAGGATTTTTTTTGTTGCACCCAAATCTTTCATAGAAATTTTTTGTGCTGATTTCTGTTTAAGGAAATTGATGTGTTGCATATTAGACCCAACAACAAGCATATCATCAACATATAATAATAGGATAATATAGCTACCATTATCAAATTTCTTAAAATAAACATAATGATCAAAATGAAATTTTTCGTAACCTTTTTCATCAATAAACTAATCAAGTTTAAAATACCATTGTTTGGGTGCTTATTTTAATCCATAAAAGCTCTTCTTCAACCTATACACTAAGTCCTCCTTACCTTTGACCTCATACCCTTGTTTGTTACATATAAATATCTTCCTCCAAATCTCTATGGAGAAAATTTGTCTTGATATCTAATTATTCTAGATGCAAATATTTTATAGCCATAAAACTTAGAATAGTTTCAATTGAAGTCATCTTAACAACAAGAAAAAATATTTCATCAAAATCAATACCTTTTTTTCTTTGCAAAACCTTTTACCTCAAGTCTAGCCTTACATCTTTTCTCACCTCCATATTCTTCCTTTAACCTATAAACCCATTTGTTAGGATAATATAGATATTTAATGTGGTTCACTAGGAATATGGGTTACATCCACTAGAGAAACAACCATCCACTTTTTTATTATCCAGCAAAGACCAAATAATAATTTGATGATTTTACATCACATAGCCACTTATTTATCAAGCCTTTTGAGGTAGTTAAAAAAATTATCCCTAACTCTAAAAGAATTCTCGAGGGTCACCACCCATGAACCCTCATAATTAAGGGATGCCTCCCTTGAAGACCCACTCATATCCCATCCCAACCCCAAACCTTGATGAGGATTCATGACCAGTATATAGTACTTGCATGATCAGTCACCACATAACAAATTCTTTTGTGGTCTCCCATAAGTTCTATGTGAGATGGGAAGATTCCCCACATAGAAAGAATCAACATATGTGTATTATCTACAACCATTATCTTGAACTCAGATCTTTACCTTAAATAACAAGGTGGATGGAGTGGTGGATTTCAAAGGTGACCAGGTAGAGGTCACTTGATTAATAGGGATTTGACTGGTAAGAAACCCCTTGAGAATTATCCAGTATAAGAATGGATCTCAATCACCAAGGATAGTAATCTCTAAACTATTACATGAGAATTAAAGCACTTCTAGTAAATGGATAGGATGACTTGCATGACATTTATCCGACATTTATTGAGGAACATTTTATATTTGAGTTCAAGATCTAATACTTGGAAGGGTATCTCACCAACTTTGATTATTATGGTGATGAAACCCTTTGAAGGATGTTTTGCATCATCATAGGCCTACATGATGATTCTTTTGGTGTTATCAACACAACTCTTAGAAAATTAGAATTCCTTAATTAATTTCAAGGTAAATATATTGATCTCTACTCCACTATCTACTAAGAGTCTGATTTTATGTTTTTGGACCTAGACTTCAAGGTGAAGTGGATTTTTATGAAAGGGCTTATGGGTAGGTAGATTGTGTTTGGAAAAAACTACATGATTTATGGTGGAAAGATGTCCCACCATGGCCTGAAACTCATCAATATCTATATCATTTGGAATGAACAAATATTGGAAATATTTATCGAGGATTTATTTTTGATTTGGTGATAGGCATAATAGTTCAAATATGGATATCTAGGTAGAAGTTTTCTTCAACTGGTCCAAGATGTTTTATTGACTAGTGGGTAGAGCTTGTAACTTGGATAAAACTCCTTAAGACTATTATCGTAGACCTTTTGATAGTGACACTAAATTTAGGATCCTTACCTCTAATAGTGATAGTGGAGACAATGTTATTATGATCATGGTGGATGATTGATGACAAACTCATGGGGTTGCATGAATAATTAGCTTTGTTATGTTGTCCGGAAGCAGAGACTTTATGTTTGTTGTGATTATGCAAGAGATCTTTGAAGATTTTGTGATCCTTATTTGAAGATGTGGAATTATTCTCAACATTAATTTTAGTGTGTTCAATAAGGTCTTGGATAATTTGTTTAAGCTGGTCACAATTGAAGGTTTTATATCCTTTGATACAATGATATTCCAAGAATTTATTGTCATTCCACCGTGCTAGTTTGAAAGGACTAGGTTTTTTTCTTGAGTTGTTTCTATTACTCTCTTATTGAGTTTGATTTGGCCTTTGGCTATGAGTCTCCTTTCACAACTAAGTCCTTGTTTAGTGACTTCTGAAAATGTGTCTAATCATTACATTTGTAAAGAACACATAATCTCAAGGTTGTAATTCTCTATGAGTATTTGGATATTTTATTTCTTAGGGATATGACATGAAGACTTGCTAATAAGGTTCCTAAAATACTGTAAGAATGAGGCAAAGATCTCCCCATTTTTCTATTATGTGGTGTAAATATCCATGATAGTAACCTCATTGATGATGTGGTAGGAATATTTAGAGATGAACTTCTTAGCTAGTTCATTGTGCATTCTTATACCTAGAGACAACCGTGAAAACCATTCCACTACAAGACCATTGAGAATTCTTGAGAAGAGGAACATTAGATATGTACCATGATGATAAACCTCTATACATGCTACAAATAATTATATGATGTGATCATGTGGGTCTCCTTTCTCCTTATATTTATCAAACTTGGGTTTCTCAAAATTTGGAGGGAATGGTGACATGTACAAATATTTATCAAAAGGACGTGGACATACCTCCTCTAGCATGTACATTTTATTCATTCCACTAGTCTTGATATTTGTCATTTGTTGTTGGAGGTTTTGCACTTATTGTGCTAGTATATATATTGGTGTCAATGTAATAGGTGTGTTGAAACAAAGATTAGGATCAACAAAAGGATTTCAACTTTGGTATGTCAAGAATTGGTTGTATGTATGAGAATATTGATATCCATGATTTATATTGGATGATGATATGTAAGGTGGGGTGTGCATTGAGATTCTCTGCAGAGTAAAATATGTGAATATTGGGAGTCCTTGATAAAAATGATTTGTGTGATTAAATTAAGGTATAGTCTTGACATTTTTATCTACTAGGCTTCAAATTTGAAGATATCCCTTGGAAGCCATTGTTTTGAGTGTTATGGTATTGGTTTGAGGAAGTGCCTTGGGAGTCAACATGTTGACCACTAGTGATATGATTTGAGGGCACTCCTTGAGACATAATGTTATGATTACTAGGGTTCTAATTCGAAGGCACATCTTGGGAGATTGTATTTATTTAGGAATTTGTGCTAGTATATCCTATGGAAATTGATGTGATTTCCTAATTTGGTATTGTTTTTGAGGAACAATGTTCATGTTTGTTTGCAAAAAGGTTGAAGACACATTTGAATTTTGGTTTTGACTAGTCAACATGGATTTATTGTTAGCAAATAGTGTTATACTAAAGAGAGGGTTGATGTATTGATTCAAATATGATATTGTTGAAGGAATGCCATGAGTGGCACTATGGGACACATTACTTGAAGGCACGCTCATGGAAAATTGGGTACATGATGTTTGGGTAACCCGATTCAAATGTGTTTAAGTATATGCTATGTTTTCTACAATGGTGGATATGTCAAAACCAAATGCTAATCTGGACCCAATTTGGCCAAGTAAATAGAAATATAGCTTATTGGGGTCTATGGATAATAGTGCATTCATGATGGAAAAGACCCTAGGATCTTGAGAGACATTTTCTATTTCTTCTTGTAAACAATTTTCCTGGATGTTTTGCATGAAGAATTCATCATTAGGAAGGGGAAAAGTGGTTGGACCTCTAGGTGGTTGTCATGAACTCATGGAAGTACTAAAGTCCTTTGTACTAGTGGGATTGAAATTAGGGTCTTGTGTAAGGTCCATTTGATGTTTTCTCTTTTGTGAGTGAGTAAATAGCATCCAGGAATGCAAGAATGATATTGTACTATGTTTTTTGAATTTTTGGAAAATATTGAGAGACAATACAACTAGGATGACAAATGATTTGGACTATAATGATGAATATGAAGGGAAATTATTATTTTTATATTTTTTGGAGAATTTTGGAAAATGATTAAGGACAATGCAATGATGACAAATGATTTGACTATAGTATCAACTAGTAAAGAAAACTATGTTTTTTAGACCTTTTGGAAAATTTTGGGAAATGATTAAGGACAATGCAAGGATGAAAAATTATATGGCTATGGTAATAAGTAGGAAAGGAAACTATTTTTTAGGGATTTTTTGAATTTTTTTGGAAAATGATTAAAGATAATGTAAGGATGACAAACTATTTGAATATGGTAATAACTAGGAATGACTTGATTATGATGGAGACTAGAGAGAGACTAATGTACTCTAAGGAAATGTTGAAATGTAGGAGCATAATTATATGAGTGAAAGCTAAAGTGATTGAAAAGGGAATCTAGAAACCTTTAAGGAAAAGATGATTTGGTGACAAGGCCTTACCCTTAGACTTAGGGTTTTGTGTATGATGATAAATCCAAAAAAGGGATAGTGATAGAAGATCTTAAGATCTCTTAATAGTAAATAAAGGATGATTCAAATGGTAAGCACACTAATGCTCAAAAGATATTCCAAACATCAATAGAAAACCCTATAACATGCAAGACCTATGGTTGATGAATTTCAGACCAAGGACTAATGACGCAAGGATTAAAAACCTAATAATGTTCGACAATACAATAATTGGAAACCTAAGATTGAAAGATTGGTTTAACCTAAGATGAAAGCAACCTAAATGAAGATGTGAATTTCTTGATGCCAAGTATTATGGTTAATATTGGATAGTCTTAGAATATGGTTTTTGGACCCTAATGTCTTTTTTCAATTTTTAGTCTCAATCCCTAATTCTGTGCAGAAAATGCATCAAATAATCTAAAAATATTGTAATAAATATTGCACATGCATCACATAAACTGAAAATGCATCTATGGAAATAACACTTATGTAGGTTCAGATAGTACATGCATCACTTCGACTAGTAATCCATTGAGAAAATGCATTGTTTGGTTTGAGAAATATAAGGTCTTTGGATTTGTAAATTCTATAGAAGTGACTAATTCTATGGTAAATGCATAGAAAAAACTAAAAAATATATATAATGGGAAGGAAAATGCATCAAATAATTATTGATTATGATTGATAAACTGGAAAATGTGTAGGATAACTAATAGTTTCATCATTTTGACTGCTAAATGTAATTTTTTAGTTTTGATGAATTTTGTCTAATTTTATATTACAAGAACAATGTTCAAACACAATAATTAATATGGCTACGCGATTGTAAAATAAATAAAGAAAGTGGTTTGCACCCCAAACTAGCCCAAATGAATTTCATTGATATTGACAAATTGAAAGCTCTTGTAAGCATACACAAATTAAGCTAGAAATTGAATACTACTTGTTGAAACCCTTTCTACAAATAAATACTATAGACATTATGAAAAAATAGAGATCAAGTGGCACTCACTCCCCCAAAATGATGCAAAAACACCTTTTCTCTTACCCTAAAGGTTTGAAAACCTTACGAACTGAGTAATTTTTTTTCTCACAGTGAAGGTTAGATGAGGAGTATGTACGGGGTACAATACACACTCCTTGAACTAATAAGTGTGGGATTTGGGTCTATAAAAACAAGAGGTTTGTGATAATTCTTCAAGGAATGAGGACATGTATAGATTCATTGGACAAGATACTTAAAGCTTTGACAACCCTTATCAGGCCATGATTTTTGAAGGCTATCGAGATTATATTGCACTCATGTTGTATGAACCAACTTGGACACACTTTTTCTTGCTACCCATTTATATCATAGTTTGAGGAGGAAAACCACTTTGGTCATTCCCCCTTGGAATGATTACTTCTTCGAAGAGGCAAACATTTTATGAAAAGAAAATATGGGTGTTGTTATTGATTTTCCCTTACACCCATGATCCCAACGGCAAGGAGAGAGGATACTAAGTGCAATAGTGGGTCCACCCTACAGAGTGAAAGCACACAAGATAATTCAAATAGACATTTTACTTTACCCTTAATAAATTAAAGTGTTTTAACAAGCACATGAGTTTAGAAAAAAAAATCCTTCTTTAATGTCCGCCAAATCCATGCCACAAATATCAAGACAAAAATTAGTAATCCAAAAATATAGTTTGGAAACTAGAAAGTGATTAAAAATTTGAAATTGAAAGCCAACATGAAGAATTAATATACCTTGTATTTACTACTCATATGTAGTTCTTGATCGAAATATGCAATTTTGTACATTCTATGTATGTGGCTGGTAATAGATAGTGTATGTAGCTTTGTTTCTAGCATATGTGGCTCTGAATTTCATAGTTACATCATTTCTTCCTATTTCTACATAGAAAGAGAAAAATACAAGCATTAGGTTAAACTGGGAGATGCATATGATAATAATCAAATGCATTGGAGAATCGGGTATACGTGACATATAATATGATGAGTGTGAAATTTAATTCTACAAATTTTCATTGTTTCAACCTATGTGTTAGTGCTCAAAATTGCAGATGATCAAAAATTAATCAGAAAACTCTGATTTATAACTCTAGCAGTCCCAATAGACACATCAACAATAATTAACACTAAGGTATTAAGGATTTACAATCCTTTTTCTCTTTGAGCTTAAAGCTTCAGGTGGGTATTACCTCTCAAGATTGAATTCTTCATATATCACAATTATGATCTATATACTTGATACAGATCTAATCATATAACTCATACAATTTAAAGTAAATTATTTTAATTTGATTGATGATGAAAACAACTAAAAATAAGCATAGACTAGTGCCAAATCCTAGGGCATCAGAGTCAATAAATGTACATCTACAGAAGATCTCTCAAATCAAACACACTCAAACCCCAGATAAAATGCCTTAAAAATCACCCTCTTATGCATGAATCATATCATCTAATTCACTTATGAATATTGAAATCTCAGAGACCTCACTCAAGATTTATCCCTCCCTTGAAAGGAACTCAAGTTTCAACCCCACTATCTACCTTGTAGAAAGATGTATCTAAAATGCCTTGCAAATTTAAACACACAAAGAAATAAAAAATCATATATGAAGACAATAAGAAATATACATGGAAATTTAGTATATTTTATTGATCAACTTCTTGTATCAGTACATTCAGAAAAACTGGATTCCTCAGAATCAAAAACTAAATCTATAAGCTCCTATGACAATAAGTATTTCACCACCCTTTGGTGTGAGTAAAAAATAACTATATATAGAGAGACCACGTTGGGATCCTTGAGAAAAGGAATCAACAAGCTACAGGTGGCTCTAATAGTGACTTCCACTAAAGTAAAAAAGAGTTAAAGCATGTAACAGAAAGGAGGGAAAGTAGCGCCAACAATTGTTTCTTTTTAAGTTGAAACTCCACTTGAGCTGCACCTTTGTCTGCAGGTATTCAGATGCAACTGCTGAAATTTTTTGTGTGAATGATGACCACCTAACTGGCTAACTTACATCATCCTCTATATGATTAGTTTCTCTCCCTGTGCTCATAGGTCAGGTGCATTGCTGGAGCTCATTCATCATCAAAATTATCAAGGTCATCTGATGAAGGCTTACTTACCTTGGGCTTTTTCATGTTGTCTCATGTTGTAACTTGTTCCTCTGCTGGCCATGGGAATTTTTGAATGTTTTGCATTTGTTTCTTCTATCTTTCCCATCTTGCATCAGCAATCTAGTTTATATCTGGGATGAACTTGCTGAATTCCATCTCTGCCTTGATAGCTTCATCCATAACTGTGTTGAAGTGATCTAGATCAACCTCATTGCTATCTTTGAGGAAAGCCTCTTTCTTAGGTAGTAAGAGATCAAAATCTAATCTCCATGTATCCAAACATTTTACCTCTCCTTCCTATGTCCTGATCTAAGGAATGAACCTATTGAAACCAGGTCCAAATATTGCCATTTTTGCATCAATTTGATTGGCCTTACCCTCAAAGAAAGATGAGGCAACACCAATCTTTGCAATTTCAACTGCCACTTGCAAAACTATTTCTGGGATGTCATTCCTTAGAGACTGCACTATTTCTAGTATTTCAAATAGTGATTCCCTAGTTGGCCAAGTTGAATGAAAAGTACTCAAAAAAGAAACAAAATTATTCACCTCACTTTGTAAACTAGGTAACTTATTATATGCAGTGTAAAATGCCTCTTCCTTATCCTTCAAAACTTCTATCCTATGTTGCAAAATTTTCAACAAGGATTGCACTACAACCTTAGTCTTTTCTTTGTCCACTTTCTCTTTAGCAGTAGCAGCTTCCTCTTCAGTTACATTTTGAATCTCTGGTAGTGCAATCTTCTCTAGTGGTGCAGGGGAAACTATGGACATGTTGGAAATCTGTAGTTGCAAGTCCTCCACACATTTTTCTAATTCATTCTCTTTTATTATACGTATCTCTCTATCCCTTACCAAAGCACTATAATCTTCAAAAAAATTTTGGTGCCTATTAGATAGTTGCTTGGTTTTGTCTTCATTGAACCTAGCAAAATGAGTTAGCATCTGTGAGATCTCAAGATCTCCAGTGTTGTGGATTGACCACATAATTTTGTCACCATTCATCTTCTCTTAGATATTCAACAAGGAAGGCTTTTGATCTTTTGGATAGAGGCTCCACGTGGCCAGTGCCTGACTCTTAGGGCTATATCCAAACCCTTTTATCAAATCCCCCACTTGGGTTTCTGAAATCAAGTTAACATTATCTTGCTTCCTGATCTGGTCAATCAAAAAAGTTGAAGCTAGGTCCCAACCTGGTACAAGTAACATTTTGATGGCCTTTACTAGTTTCCTAGCTTCCTCAGGGGTTATGGTTTTAGACTCAAGATCATACTCTTTCAAAACCTGGATTGCCTCATCAGGTACTTTCCCCTCCTCTATGATTTGCACAGTAGATGCAACCTATTGTTGCTTGAGCCATACTAATAAGTTCTTGAATTATTGTGATTTGATGAAATTATCATCCTTTAAGAAAGCTTCTTGTTCCAGCATCCTCTCATATCTACCTAAGGCCAAGGGCAACTCAACTTATTCTGTTACTATCTTCTATTTTCTTTTCTCTTCTCTAATCCTCTGCCTGAGTCTATGATCATGGGCTCTATCACGTGGAAAGAGAGCCTTTATTTTGTATCCTTTCTTCTTAGGGGCCCTTGCTTGTGAACACTCTCCTATTTGCAATTTCTACTTCTTGGGAGGAGGCTCATTAGTATCCCGAGAACTAGGAAGCTCTATTAGATCCATTATTACATTGTATTCTCCTTCTTGCCTAATAAGAGACTCATGTTCCAAAGTAGGAGGACTGTATACTGGGTAGCCTCCATCACTATCTTCATAATTTGATTCTGAGTGCTTCTCCTTTTCTCTATCCTTGTCATATATTTGGTCCTCAATTGAGTTGACCAATGTATGAAAATTGTCCATCATCATTTCTAGCATTTGTAAATAAGGCACTGTAGGGTAGAAACCCCCAAAGGACAATCCCTTCTTTTTCATCTTGTTCTCCAATGACATTAACTCATTGAATTGTTGGGCTCTTTTGTCCAATTCTTCATCCTCTATGATGTTCCTGATAAGATCTTCCTCAGGATAATCCTCATGTCTTTTATTTATAGGAATGGAAGAAGTGTAATATTTCCTAGCTATTATAATGAAACCCTCTGTGTCAACATACCTAGCAGCTGCAACATTCATCTTAGATTGGCTCAACCAATCATTTAACTTGGCAAATGCATTCTTCCCAATTATGAAGTTGCATACATAGAAGTGTCTAGGGGTAAATGTACCCTTTCTGAGGGAGGCTAAATGCTCCTTTTTAGTTAGCATCAGGTGCCAAATAATCTCTAGAAAAGCAATTCTTGGTGGAACAAAGAAAGGTAGAATATGGGGTGGCTGGGGGCACCCATAGATTCTTATCATAGTAAAAAAAAATTCAAAATAAAAGTCACCCCAGTTGTGGCCTTGAGCCCATTTGTCAATAAATTTACAAGGTCTTATTAGTTGTAGAGCTTTCACTGGCAAGCTGCAAAGATTTTCTCCCAAAGCGATTAGAATTGGCTGCACCATCCAGTTTTGAAAAGCAGAGAAGTCACATTCTGGTGAAGTGTTACTCCATGCCCTAATCCAAAATTGTACAGGGTTTTGCCTTCCCTTCCACATTATTTTTGGCCTATGGTCCTCCATGTTCATGATGTTGTAGTTGTAGAATAGAATGAGGTGCATCAAAAGTGAGAAATGCAAAAACCTAGGTGAATTTTATCTTCTTCTTATTGCTTCTAACCCCTCATGTATTCTATCAATGCCATACCCAATGTAGTCATATCCTTTACTTGTGTGCATCTATTATGAGTCTAACACCATCATCAGGATGTCATATGTAATCCTTTCTAACCCACCATCTACTCCTAGCACTCTACAAAAGCCATAAGCAATATACTTCACATACAAGCATAAGTCTTTGAAAAAGTAAGGGGTTGTCCCCGCTACTGGTGCAATATAGTTCTTGTTGTTTCGTGGAACATGGCTTTGAATCTCCTTTGACACAAGGATGGATTCCCAAGTATACCTATTGGCCTGGGCTTGTAGATTGATTTATGTGGCCATGGGGATGTTGATACTGAAAGCCCTCATGAAAGAATTTTTGTCTAAGGTAACTAAATTTGAGCTATCATACCTTCTTATTGTTTTGGAAAAGGGGTCATAATTATTTGTTGATGCAATCAAAAAGTCAACATCTATGAAGACATCTATGATAATTAACTTGGCGAACCAAGAGATCCAAGGGTTTGATACAAGTACTAGACTATCAATGTTTTTATAAAAATATTTGAACAATTGCATCCCAGTAACCTCAGGCATTCTAGCATCTCTACAGTGGCTTAAATTATCAACAAAGCACTCATCACTAACCTTTTTATTTTGTGACAATCTTGGTAGCAAGATGAGAAACTGGTCTGAGTAGCTTTCTTTTGCTTTCTCTTTGGAAGCCCTGCTGGTAGAAGCCCCACTGGTTGACGGTTGACTCATTCTAACTGCAAATTGAAATCCCTCTGAAACTCTTGTAATTTTGAATTCTCTGATTGCTAGAAGACTCAAAAAAATCTAGTACTTTTCAGCTCTAGCTCTCTAAAATACTTGGTAGTTCTGAATGAGTGACAATTAGTTATATTTATTTTGGCGAATTGAGTGCAATTTCCCTTTCAAGACTTCAAACTATGTAATTCAAGTCACTTCTGCCATTACTCAGCATGCCCTAAACTTCAATTCACTAGTCATGAGATGAGACAGTGACAGGTAATCAAATTTAATTTCTAGTGACCTAGCGACTATAGGGCCAGTCATAGTCGCTGAAAGATTTAGTGCTTTTTCATATTTTCTTAGATTAGGTGACTAAAGGGAAATCTTTGATTTATTTTATTTGATAATTTCCAAAGACCTGGCGACTATAGGCAATAGTCATAGTTGCTGAAAGATTTAGCCATTGATCATTCTATCTTGCGATCAGATGACCTTATAAAATTGTAATTTCTCGTTCCAAGATCTAGCGACTATAGTCTATCTCCTAGTCGTTGCATAATTTATCACTTACCCATCTTATCCCGGGATCTGGCAACTACAATCCTCTTTAAATCTTACATCCTTATTTCTTTATTGTGAGACTTAGCAACTATATAATGAGTCTCTTAATCGCCAGAAATTGTTGACTTGTCAAACCTCTTCTAGAGATTACTCGATCCTGCTTATCTGGAGACCTAGTGACTAAAGAGAAATCTATTTATCGCTGAATATTTTTCCAATTCCTTATTTCTTCATGTGATTGCATGACAACCACAAGATCAAAATCAATGGTAGTCGCTTAGTCTCTACATTCTCATTCTAACTTTGACTTCCTTTGGAGACCCAGAGACTAAACCTTTCTGGAGATCTAGCGATTGAAAGTAGAAAATCACTGGTCTATTGCTTTTTGAGACTTAGCGACTATAGTCCACTTCGCAATCACTAAGAAATTATTATTTCTTTATTTCATTCTTTGACCAATCAGGAGAGAACATGTCATCAAATCTGGCAAATGGATTCATACTATTTTTATTTTTTGACCTTAGCTGACACTTAACCTTTAGTCATCCTGCGATCATGTGACTAAGGTTACTTTCCAGTCGCTCAATGATTTTCTTAACCTGAGTTCACTTCGGAGACTGGGTGACAAAGCACTTCTCATAGTCGCTGTAATTTTTCTTAACTCATGGTTTAATCGGGAGATAATTTGACCACTGTTCGATTACAAGTAAATCAACGGCTCAGATTTACTCTTTGAAAACCTTTATCTTAACCCATCATCTTCTAGCGATCACACGACTGAAGACATCTCGCAGTCTCTTAATATTTCTCTTTACCCTAGTTAAATTCAGAGACCATGAAACTTTTATTCGCCAAGTCGCTAGATATCTTTCTTAACTTCAGTTAGACTGTGAGATATAACATTGACCGTTGATTCTTCCTCCATCTTACGGTTATCGCTGAGTTGCTGAATATATTATGGCTTAACCGCTACATTGTGAGATTAAGAGATAACCATGTCACCATATCGCTGAGTGTTTATAACATAACGGTCTAGATTTTGAGGATACACGACCACCACAATCTCTAGATCACTAGATTTTAACATTAACCATTTGAGAATTGGTAGATCCGGTGACTATAAAGAACATAACTGCCACTTTTATTTAGTGACTTAGCGACTAAGAAGAAGTCTCATAATCGATGAAATTTTGGTCACTTTATTATTCCATTTAGAGATCATCTGACTGAAAGCCTTTTTCATATGAAGATTTAGCGACTATAGCTGCCTTCAAAATATTTACTAGTAGTAGTTGCTAGATCTCACAAAGATCATTTGGAGACTTGGCAACCAAGAACATTCACTGAGTCTCATGAAGATAAGGAATATTCTCCATCCTTAAGGAGATCACGTGACAAAGGCATTTTTGAATTGCCAGACTAAGAGGAATATTCTGAATACTTTTAGAGACTGGGCGACTAATCGGTAGACATAAAGTGCACATGCTTAAAGACTTACTTATGTGATTTGAAAAGTAATGGCAAAATAGAACTCGATTAGGTTTCTGTAGCATTTTTTGGATTTTAGAAGCATTTTGACCTAGCACCTAGGGTTTTTCAGCATTATAGATAATTTTAGCAACTGGGACAGGAAAATTGTAGGGAAATTAGCACAAAAACTAGGAAAACTGCCAAACAAGAAAGAATTAAAATGCAACTTTCAAAAATTTGAAAATACAACCAACAGTTTCTCTTTCTGAGGATGCTTAAATGCCAATTTATAGCAAGAAACCAAAATCTCTGGGTAGCAGACCAAACAAAACTTAACCTACAATAGGGAAATAACACGACTCAAAATAAGGCACCCCTATACACTAAGAGACTACTGTGCATGGAACATAAGTTATTTTAATTGAAGAAAAATTTTAGGAATTGTCCATGCACTAGCAATTCTTGTTCTTCACCATCCATATTTTTTAGGAAATAAGAATCTTTCCCATGAGCTTGATGGATAATATAGGGACCCAACCATAATGATTCAAATTTTTTATGCTTCCCCTTATCCTCACTTCTTGCATTCCATTGAAGGACCAAATCTTCAGGCTAAAATTTCCTAATAGTTGCCCTCTTATCAAACAAGTATTTCATCTTTTGTTGTAATTTGGTGTTCTCTTTTTGGCCTTCTCTTCTTGTTTCATCCAATTCAACAAGCTAAAGCACACTATCTTCGAGAGGATTAGACATTTCCAAATCGTCTTCTTGTATAAATTTGTAAATGGGCAATAATTTATTCACAGGAAGCCTTGATTTAATAGCATACACCATCTCAAAAGGAGACTTGCTTGTGGCTATTTTTTCTATGATCCTATCTGCCCATAAAGCTAACTTAAGCTTTGAGTGCCAAGTTCTCTTGTTCTTTTCTAAGGTCTTCTTCAGGATCTGCAAAATACTTTTATTGCTAGATTATGCTTACCCATTAGCTTGTGGGTGGTATGGGGATGAGTATGACATTATTATGCCCATTTCTAAACAGAAATCCTTGAATTTTTGTGACCTAAAACTCATTGTATTATCCATCACTATTTTGATAGGAACACCAAATTTTGTAACAATGTTATCCATCAAGAAATCAATAACAACTATGCTTGTAGCTTTCTTTGTTGGGATTGCTTCAATCCACTTAGTAAAGTAATTAGTAGCTACAATAATCTAGCTATGACCTCCACTGGATTTCTCAGTAACTCTCCAATGAAATCAATGCCCCACATAGAAAAAGCTGGAGCTTCTGCCACTATAGGATTTAGCATCAATGCTCCTAAGAATTTCAACTTGTTTGAGAACCTCTAGCATGGTTCACACTTTCTAACAAATGCATGGGTATCCTTGAATAGTACAGGCCAATAATACCCAACTCTTAGGATCTTATGAGAAGTTTCTCTAGCTAAATGGTGTCCTCCACACATTCTAGAGTGCATTTCTTTCAAATTTTTCTCAGACTGCCCTTTGTCTAGACACAATAGCAAGATCCCATCATTTTCTTTCCAATACAAATCACCTTGTAGTAACACATATCTCTGGGCTTGCAATTTTAAACTTCTCCTTTGATTATCATTAAGGTCTTTTGGGAAAATAGCATTCTTGAGGAAAGATACTATATTGGTATACCAGGGCTGCATCTCAATGTTGGTGACATCTTTTCCATTTAGATCAAGATGGTTGACCTGAATCAAGTCCATATTTTCTTTAGTCATCAACGTTGCTAGACCTAGTCCTCTGACAAGTTTAGTGATGTGAAGTTCTAAATCAAACTCCTGAATTCTATTAATCCATTTGCATCTTTTCCCTATGACTTCACTTTGAACCAAAATGTCCTTCACTGCAGCATGTGGTACATATGCATTAATTTTAGCATAGACAAGATAAGGTCTAAAATATTTTACTGCCTTGACTAGTGCATATGCTTGTTTTTCCATTAGTTCATAATTTAATTCTGCTGATTGTAAAGATTTTCTGAAATAGGCAATAGGATGCTCAAATCCTTCATCATCTTTTTGTAACAAGACTACTACAATGGTGTGAAAAGATGCAAAAGAGAATAGAGAAAAGGGCTTGGAATAATCAGGAGATGTTAGAATTGGGGCCTCCCGAATTGTTTTCTTTATCTTCTCAACGGCTTCTTGTGCTTCTTGATCCCAAAGAAATTTTACATCTTTCTTTAGTAACTTGACAATGGGTTTAACCAATTCAGCAAAATTTGCAATAAATCTTCTGACAAAATTTATTTGTCCCAAGAAAGATTGGACACCTTTGAGATTTTTGGGGGCAGGGACCTTGTTAATAGCCTCTACTCTTTCAGGATCAATTCTCACTCCCTCCTTTGACACTATGTGACCTAGTAGATTTCCCTCAGTAATAACAAAGGGGCATTTCTTAGGATTCAGAGAGATACCATACTCTAGAGCCTTCATCAGAACCTTTTCTAAGTGATTACAATGATCCTCAAATTTTTTAGAATAGGCAGTAAAATCATCTTGGTACACAACCATGAGGACATTAATAAGGTCTTTAAAAGCTACATCCATCGCCCTTTGGAAGGTTTCTCTGGCATGTTTTAGACCAAATGGCATCTTGACATACACACATGTTCCCCAAGGGGTAGTAAATGTTGTCTTGAGTTGCTCTGATTCTTTGACCAGGACCTGGTTATATCCTGAGAATCCATCCATCATGGACAATAAATCACAGCCAGACACCTTATGAAGCATAGCTTCCATAATAGGTAGTCCATAGTTGTCTTTGAGTGAAGCAACATTTAAATTTCTGAAATCCACACATAGCCTTATGTCACCACTCTTCTATCTGACTGGTACTAGGTTTGAGAACCAAGAAGAATGCCTAAAGGGCTCAATTATGCCTACATCCCTTAGCTTGGTTAATTCTATTTGCATTTTAGTAGCTAATAAGGGATTAATGGGCCTCTTCTTTTTCCTGAATGGTTTGGTGTCTTCTTTCAAAGGAATCTCATGTTGAAACAAGTCTACCCTATAGGCTTTGAGGTCATCAAATGACCAGGCAAAGACATGCTTATATCTTTTCATCAGCCTTATTAGATTATTCCTTATATCCTTACTGAGACATTTCCCAATGTAGACAACTTGAAGGGAAGTCTTTGACCCTAAGTTTATTTCCTCTAGATCATCCACTTTGGCATTGGACTTCTGAGACATGTGACTATCATTTATTTTGAACATTCCTTCCAACTCAGCTAAACCCTTGGGGATATGGTTTGAAGGTAACTGAACAATCTCATTTCCCATGACACGATCTTTCCCATTAACCACTTCTTGGTAATCATCAAAATCAATATGTTGACCATCATATTGATCCAAGCCCTGGATAAATCTTAAGATGTCATTATCATCTTCAAAGATTTGCCAATAAACTTAGGGATCTTGTCTCTTACCTCAGTTGGGATGACATTTGGTTGGCCAGGAATACCATCAAAGAACAATGGCCTGTACCTCTCTAGATGAACTGGCCTTCTTTGAATATTCTGTGAAGCTTGGGCTCCACCTCCTCTAATATTTTTTTGTACAACATTTCCAGCAAGATTACTAGTCAAAGGAACCATATGACTTACACTTTGGAGTGGTCCTTGGACCATTTGATTGGAGATAGAGGTTTGGGTGTTAGGCAAAGGACCAACAGACTGATTATGTGGTATTTTCCCACTAACAATAGGGATTGAACTACTAGCATTTGTATTCATATTTGTATGAAGGAAAGCAATTTTCTTCTTCATCTCATCTGCAACAACTTCTAACTCTAGCTTTTCTAATTGAATGGCCAAATCTTCTTTGGCTTTTCTAGCCTTTTCTAGATCTAAGCTAGCTTGAGATATTGTAGTAGGATTAGCATCATTCCTTTTGGAATCATTTATGCTAATCCCAACTACCTTTTGATTTCCTTTGTCAGATGCACCCATCACCTTATTCTTGAGATCCTCATTTCTTTTAATTTTTGATGGATGCAACTGTCTCAAGACATGGCCCTCACCCTCAAACTCATTTTTCTCAGGGTTTGGCTTATTGTTATTCACTTGTTGTCTCAAGTTTTGGACATCCCCAAATAACTCACTATTTACACCAGTGACCTTCTGTTTCAGACTATTTTCCCAGATCTCATTGTTCTTTGTCTTTCTAAGGAGCTCTTGCTTCTCCATGAGTAATTCATAAATTTCTTATTCCCGCTCCTTTTACCTTTTAGTAATTTCTAAGAATTGTTCCCTCAATTTCTTAGAATCATAAGATTCAGTGTCAGCAGCAGAAGCATATTCTGTCTGATCTAGGTTTTCTTGTGTAGGGAAGTAACCAATATCTAAAAATTTATCCTCTTGAGGACTGACGGACTCGGGATCTATTCTTCTAAGAAATTCGAGATTCTTTATAAAAAATGGAATCTCATTTTGGGCGGGAATTGGAATATATTCTTGAGCTGGTCTAGGAGAATTACTACTAGCTACCCCCCTTCTGGACCATTGCTTTCCTCCAGGAGTATGTAGTTCTTCACCCATTTTGCTTTCCGAGTGATCCCTGTAATAAGACCTAGTATTCCTGGGCTTACTCATGTTACTTTGGACAAGATAATCTCAAATATTACAAAAATTTTACCAGCAACTGGTAACACAAAGCTTAGAGTCGCCACCCAAAAATTTATGGGAATATAGTGATAAACTGGTCTTCTATATGCAGCAATAAATTGTTAGCAGAGCTGTTAGAAAATTTATTGCATAAATTTTTTAGAAAGTTCCCCAAAAGAGTCGCCAATTTTGTTAGTGCTCAAAATTGCAAATGATCAAAACTTAATAAAAAAACTCCAATTTATAAATCTAGCAGTCCCAATAGACACATCAACAACAATTAACATTAAGGTATTAATGATTTACAATCCTTCTTCTCTTTGAGATTAAAGCTTCAGGTGGGTATTACCTCTCAAGATTGAATTCTTCAAATATCACAATTATGATCTATATACTTGATACAGATCTAATCATATAACTCATACAATTTAAAGTAAATCATTTTAATTTGATTGATGATGAAAACAACTTCAAAATAAGCATAGAGTAGTGCCAAATCCTAGGGCATCAGAGTCAATAAATGTACATCTACAAAAGATCTCTCAAATCAAACACACCCAAATCCTAGATAAAATGCCTTACAAATTACCCTCGTATGCATGAATCATATCATCTAATTCACATGTGAATATTGAAATCTCAGAGACCTCACTCAAGATTTATCCCTCCCTTGAAAGGAACTCAAGTTTCAACCCCACTATCTACCTTGTAGAAAGATATATCTAAAATGCCTTGCAAATTTAAACACAAAGAAATAAAAAATCATACATGAAGACAATAAGAAATATACATGGAAATTTAGTATATTTTATTGATCAACTTCTTGTATCAGTACATTCAGAAAAACTGGATTCCTCAGAATCAAAAACTAAATCTATAAGCTCCTATGACAATAAGTATTTCACCACCCTTTGGTGTGAGTCAGGAATAACTATATATAGACAGACCACCTTGGGATCCTTGAGAAAAGGATGCAACAAGCTATGGGTGGCTCTGATAGTGACTTGCACTAAAGTAAAAAAGAGTTAAAGCATGCAACAGAAAGGAGGGAAAGTAGCGCAAGAAGTTGTTTCTTTTTAAGTTGAAACTCCACTTGAGCTGCACCTTTGTTTGTAGGTATTCAGATGCAATTGTTGAAATTTGTTGTGTGAATGATGACCGCCTAACTGGATAACTTACATCATCCTTTGTATGATTAGTTTCTCTCCCTGTGCTCATAGGTTAGGTGCATTACTCGAGCTCATTCATCATCAAAATCATCAAGGTCATCTGATGAAGGCTTACTTACCTTGGGCTTTGTCATGTTGTCCCATGTTGTAACCTGTTCCTCTATTGGCCATGGGAACTTCTAAATGCTTTGTATTTTTTTCTTCTATCTTTCCCATCTTACATCAACAATCTACTTTATATCTATGATGAACTTGTTGAAGTCCATCTCTGCCTTGATAGTTTCATCCAGAACTGTGTTGAAGTGATCTAGATCAACCTCATTGCTATCTTTGAGGAAAGCCTCTTTCTTAGGCAGTAAGAGATCAAAATTTGATCTCCATGTATCCAAACATTTTACCTCTCCTTCCTTTGTCCTGATCTGAAGAATGAACCTATTGAAACTAGGTCCAAATGTTGCCATTTTTGCATCAATTTGATTGGCCTTACCATTGAAGAAAGATTAGGCAACACCAATGTTTTCAATTTCAACTCCCACTTGCAAAACTATTTCTGGGATGTCATTCCTTAGAGACTGCACTGCTGCTAGTCTTTCAAACAGTGATTCCCTTATTGACCAAGTTGAATGAAAAGTACTCAAAATAGAAACAAAGTTATTCACCTCACTTTGTAAACTACGCAACTTAATATATGCAATGTAAACTACCTCTGCCTTATCCTTCAAAACTTATATCCTATGTTGCAAAATTTTCAACAAGGATTGCACTACAACCTTAGTCTTTTCTTTGTCCACTTTCTCTTTAGCAGCCGCAACTTCCTCTTCAGTTACATTTTGAATCTCTGGTAATGCAATCTGCTCTATTGGTGCAAGTGCAACCACGGGTATGTTGAAAATATGTAGTTGCAAGTCCTCCACACTTTTTTCTAATTCTTTCTCCTTTATTATATGTATCTTTCTATCCCTTACCAAAGTACTATAATCTTCAAAAAGTTTTTGGTGCCTATCAGATAGTTGCTTGATTTTGTCTTCATTTAACCTAGCAAAATGAGTTAGCACCTATGAGATCTCAAGATCTCTAGTGTTGTGGATTAACCACACAATTTTGTCACCATCCATCTTCTCTTGGATATTCAACAAGGAAGGCTTTTGATCTTTTGGATAGAGGCTCCACATGGCCAGTGCCTGACTCTTAGGGCTATATCCAAACCCTTTTATCAAATCCCCCACTTGGGTTTCTGAAATCAAGTTAACATTATCTTGCTTCCTGATCTGGTCAATCAAAAAAGTTGAAGCTAGGTCCCAACTTGGTACAAGTAACATTTTGATGGCCTTTAATAGTTGCCTAGCTTCCTTAGGGGTTATGGTTTTAGACTCAGGATCATACTCTTTCAAAACCTGTATTGCCTCATCAGGTACTTGCCCCTCCTCTATGATTTTCATAGTAGATGCAACCTATTGTTGCTTGAGCCATACTAAGAAGTTCTTGAATTCTTATGATTTGATGAAATTATCATCCTTTAAGAAAGCTTCTTGTTCCAGCATCCTCTCATCTCTACCTAAGGCCTAGGGTAACTCAACTTCTTCTATTACCATCTTCTGTTTCCTTTTGTCTTCTCTAATCCTTTGCCTGAGCCTGTGATCGTGGGCTCTATCACCTAGAAAGAGAGCCTTTATTTTGTCTCCTTTCTTCTCAAGGGCCCTTGCTTGTGAAGAATCTCCTATTTGCAATTTCTACTTCTTGGGACGAGGCTCATTAGTATCCTGAGAGCTAGGAAGCTCTGTTAGATCCATTATTATATTTTCTTCTCCTTCTTGCCTAATAGGAGACCCTTGTTCCAAAGTAGGAGGACTGTATACTAGGTAGCCTCCATCACTATCTTCATAATTTGATTCGGAGTGCTTCTCCTTTTCCCTATCCTTGTCATCTATTTTGTCCTCAATTGAGTTGACCAATGTATGGAAATTGTCTATCATCATTTCTAGCCTTTGTAAATAAGGCACCATAGATTAGAGATCCCCAAAGAATAATCCCTGCTTTTTCATCTTGTTCTCCAATGACATTAACTCATTGAATTGTTGGGCTCTTTTGGCCACGTCTTCATCCTCTGTGATGTTCCTGATAAGATCTTCCTCAGGATACTCCTCATGTCTTTTATTTATAGGAATGGAAGGAGTGTAATATTTACTCAGCATTATAATGAAACCCTGTGTGTCAACATACCTAGGAGCTACAACATTCATTTTGAATCGGCTCAACCAATCATTTAACTTGGCAAATGCATTCTTCCCAATTGTGAAGTTGCATACATAGAAGTGTCTAGGGGTAAATGTACCCTTTCTGAGGGAGGCTAAATGCTCCTTGTCAGTTAGCATCAACTGCCAAATAATCTCTACAAAAGCAATTCTTGGTGGAACAAAGAAAGGTAGAATATGATGTGGCTGGGGGCACCCATAGATTCTTATCATAGTAAGAGTTTTTTCAAAGTAAAAGTCACCCCAATTGTGGCCTTGATCCCATTTGTCAATAAATTGACAAGGTCTTATTAGTTGTAGATCTTTCACTGGCAATCTGCAAAGATTTTCTCCCAAAGCGATTAGAATTGGCTGCACCATCCAGTTCTGAAAAGCATAGAAGTCACATTCTAGTGAAGTGTTACTCCATGCCCTAATCCAAAATTTTACTGGGTTTTGCCTTCCCTTCCATAATATTTGTGGCCTGAGGTCCTCCATGTTCATGATGTTGTAGTTGTAGAACAAAATGAGGTGCATCAAAAGTGAGAAATGCAAAAACCTAGGTGAATTTTCTCTTCTTATTATTGCTTCCAATCCCTCATGCATTCTATCAATGACATACCCAATATAGTCATATCCTTTACTTTTGTGCATCTATTGTGAGTCTAACACCATCATCAAGATGTCAGATGTAATCCTTTATGACCGACCATCTACTCCTAGCACTCTACATAAGCCATAAGCAATATACTTCACATACAAGCATAAGTCTTTGAAAAAGTAAGGGGTTGTCCTAGCTACTGGTGCAATATAGTTCATGTTGTTTTGTGGAACATGGCTTTGAATCTCCTTTGACACAAGGATGGATTCCCGAGTATACCTATTGGTCTGGGCTTATAGATTGATTTCTATGGCCATGGGGATGCTGATACCAAAATCCATCATGAAAGAATTTCTCTCTATGGTAACTAAAGCCGAGCCATCATGCCTTCTTATTGTTTTGGACAAGGGGTCATAATTATTTTCTATTGCAATCAACAAGTCAACATCTATGAAGATGTCTAGGACAATTAACTGGGCCAACCCTAAGCTTGAAGGGTTTGATACAGGTACTGGACTATCAACATTTTTATAAAAATATTTGAACAATTGCATCCCAGTAACCTCAGGCATTCTAGCATCTCTACAGTGGCTTAAATTATCAACAAAGCACTCGTCACTAACCTTTTTATTTTGTGACAATCCTGGTAGCAAGGTGAGAACTTGTCTGAGTAGCTTTCTTTTTCTTTCTCCTTGGAACCCCTGTTGGTAGAAGCCCCAGTGGTTAATGGTTGACTCATTCTGACTGCAAATTGAAATCCTTCTGAAACTCTTGCAACTATGAATTCTTTGATTACTAGAAGACTCAAAAAACTCTATTGTTTTTCAGCTTCAGCTCTCCAGAATACTTGGTAATTCTGAATGAGTCATAATTAGTTGTATTTATTCTGGTGAATTGAATGCAATTTCCCTTTCAAGACTTCAAACTCTATAAGTCAAGTCACTTCCACCATTACTCGGCATGCCCTGAACTTCAATTCACTAGTCATGAGATGAGATAGTGACAGGTAATCAAATTTAATTTCTGGTGACCTAGTGACTATAGGGCCAATCATAGTCACTGAAAGATTTAGCACCTTTTCGTATTTTATGAGATTAGGCAGCTAAAGGGAAATATTTGATTTATTTCATTTGATAATTTCCAGAGACTTGGTGACTATAGGAAATAGTCATAATCACTGAAATATTTAGCCATTGATCATTCTATCTCGTGAACATGTGACCTTAAAAAATTGTAATTTCTCATTCTGAAATCTAGCAACTATAGTCTATCTCCATGTCGCTGCATAATTTATCACTTACTTATCTTATCCTGAGATCTGGTGACTACAGTCATCTCTAAATATCACATCCTTATTTCTTTATTGTCAGACTTAGCTACTATATAATGAGTCTCTTAATCGCCAGAAATTGTTGACTTGTCAAACCTCTTTTGGAGATTACCTGATCCTGCTTATCCGGAGACCTAGTGACTAAAGAGAAATCTCTTTATCGCTGAATATTTGTCCAATTCCTTATTTCTTCATGCGATTACATGACAACCATAGGATCAAAATCAATAGTAGTCACTTAGTCTCTACATTCTCGTTCTGACTTCGACTTCCTTTAGAGACCCAAAGAATAAACCTTTCTGGAGATCTAGCGACTGAAAGCAGAAAATCACTGGTCTATTGCTTTTGGAGACTCAGTGACTATAGTCTACTTTGCAATCACTGAGAAATTATTATTTCTTTATTTCATTCTTTGACCAATCAGGAGAGAACACGTCATCAAATTTGGCAAACAGATTCATACTGTTTTCATTTTTTGACCTTAGCTGACACTTAACCTTTAGTCATCCTGCGATCACATGACTAAGGTTACTTTCCAGTTGCTCAATGATTTTCTTAACCTAGGTTCACTTCAGAGACTAGGTGACAAAGCACTTCTCATAGTCGTTGCAATTTTTCTTAACTCATGGTTTAATCGGGAGATAATGCAACCACCATCCGATTACAAGTACATCAATGACTCAGATTTACTCTTTGAAAACCTTTATCTTAACCCATCATCTTCTAGCAATCACACAACTAAAGACATCTCGCAGTCTCTTAATATTTCTCTTTACCCTGGTTAAATTCAGAGACTACACGATACTTTTATTCACCAAGTCACTAGATATCTTTCTTAACTTCAGTTAGACTATGAGATATAATGTTGATCGTTGATTCTTCCTCCATCTTACGGTTATTGTTGAGTCATTGAATATATCACAGCTTAACCACTACATTGTGAGATCAAGAGATAACCATGTCGCTAGATCACTGAGTGTTTATAACATAACCACTGGGATTTTGAGGATATGTGACTACCATAATCTCTGGGTCATTGGATTTTAACATTAACCATCTGATAACTGGGAGATCTGACGACTGTAAAGAACATAATTGCCACTTTTATTTGGAGACTTAGCAACTAAGAAGAAGTCTCATAATCGCTAAAATTTTGGTCACTTTATTATTCCATTTAGAGATCATCCAACTGAAAGCCTTTTGCATACAGAGATTTAGCGACTATAGTTGCCTTCGAAATATTTACTAGCAATAGTCTCTAGATCTCACAAATATCATTTGGAGACTTGGCGACCAAGAATATTCACTGAGTCTCATGAAGATAAGGAATATTCTCCATCCTAAAGGAGATCGCACGATAAAGGCATTTCTGAATCACCAGACTAAGAGGAATATTCTAAATACTTTTAGAGATTGGGAAACTAATCTGTAGACATAAAGCGCACATGCTTAAAGACTTACTTAAGTGATTTGAAAAGTAATGGCAAAATAGAACTCGGTTAGGTTTTTGTAGCATTTTTTGGATTTTAGAAGCATTTTGACCTAGCACCTAGGGTTTTTCAGCATTACAGACAATTTTAGCATCTGGGACAGGAAAATTGCAGGAAAATTAGCACAAAAACTAGGAAAACTGCCAAACAAGCAAGAATTAAAATGCAACTTTCAAAACTTTGAAAATACTACCAATACTATGACTTGCAAAAATATTTTAAAATTGTGAATTAGTATCAATTAAGGGTTTGTCACATTGGGCTCATCATTTTGTAAGATAGGAAAGTTAGCATAGCAATAAACAACAATGAGAAATGAATAGGTTAACCAAAAAAACCAATCTCAAAGCTTACAAGCCTACCTTATCAAGTAGAGGATGAAATAATCAAAAGGAATGCAAATTACCTGATAAACTTAATCAAAATTCTATATGCAAACCATTTCATTATGATCCTCTCCTTGCTCTTCTCTTCTTTGTGTTTGGAATATGGGCTTTCAATTTTGCATCTATTTAATGTATGATGCATGTACAGATTCAAAGTTTGTGGTTAAAGAAATAATGACAAAACAAGGTGCCCTTTATAGAATTCATGACTTCAATGGACGGTTTAGATTTAGACGCACTAATTGATAATATATGGCCAGGATTTGATAAGACTAGACTGATTGAAGAGATAATTTACACTGATTAATAGATAATTAGATGCATGACATTTAATATATTGACAAGTTAATAGGATTAATTGGGAGATGATTAAATAGATTAGATAGAAGACTAAATTGATTTGATTGAAAAGCGGGTTGACCACTTAGTCAGACTATTTTGATTAGAAAGTTGATCTAATAGTCAGTGACAGTTAGGGTAATGAGACTGGAGGACTTAATTAGCATTAAATAATTAAAAAATATATTTAATTATGCATGAAGAGGAAATAAATAAAATATTCATATTAGAAAAATTAGTTTTTTTGTGGGAGGGTGAATAATTAAATAAATTAAATAGCTTATTTAATTATAGAAGAGGCAATTAATTTATTAAATAATTAAAAAAAATATTTAATTATGCACAACAAGATTGTTAATTTTTTTTAATAATAAAGATTATTTAATTAAAATTAAGAAAAGGGAATAGTTAAATGTGTAAACCATTTAATTAACATTTAAAGGAATATTAGTTAATTAAATAATTAAAATTATTTAATTATGAGAAAAGGAAAATGTTAAATTTGAAAAATAAATTAGAGGAAAGACACAAATTAATTGAATAATATAGATTATTTAATTAATTAAGATGAGTATTAGTGAAAATGACATTCACAAGTGATGGGACAATTTTAAGTGTCTATAACATAAATTAAAAACTTGATTTAGCCATGAATATTGATAAACCCTATTCACTCTTCTTATATTTAATAAACTTAAAAATTTATTTAACAATCACACAAATAACATCAAGCCCTGATATTATACATTGGATTAATAATTAAGAATAAAACACAAATTAAAACATTTTCTCAATTTCGATAAACCTTGTGTAGGAATATGAATTTACATTTATTGATACACATTAGACTTAATTTACAAATACTCACAATTAAAGGCCTTTCATACATTAAGAGCAAGTATGAAAGTATAATTTAATACAATGCAATCATTGCATCAACAACTTTTATGGACCAAAAAGGTTATGGTTGACATGCACAATTTTCTATATTTTGGTTTTATTCATTCATATAACCACCAATGTGGATGCCTCTAGCGTAATCACTTCCAATATGATAATTGTCACTATTTCTTTGAATCTCGATACTCTTGATGTCAAGTACCATTTAAACTTAACCTTGAGCTTTGGTTGAGAATCACCTTTCTAACAAATTGTTTTTCATCCTTGGCTTCTATTAAAAAAGTACATTTTTTGTCCTTTGGTTATGACAAATTTGTGGAGTTTTGTCCTCAAAAGTTTTCATCTAAACATAGGTGCTTGATAGAATTTGGTCACAATGTGGTGTGGGTGTTCAAAAGTTATTTTTCTTCATATATTTCCAACTCAAAACACCATCTATAGAAGAGGTAAAATCACAATGGAGACTAATGGACACTAGAACAAGACTTAGGGGGAGCCTTCAAAACTAGTATTACTTTCCTTTAGATTGCACCCAAGATACATATCCACATGCACAAAGAGGTACTACAAAGGTATTGAAGCCTACAACAATCACTCAATAATAGAAAGATGAATTGAGGCTAATAAACCCTTATTATCACATTAATGGTACTTAGGATGGTGTACAAAGCTCCAATGATTGAAAATGCATGTTGAACCACATCCTCTAATTAAATAAATTTATTAGAAAATTGCAACCTAACTAGAGCCATGTGTCACGAATAAATGTTATGATGCGTTGAATGTCAAGTGATAGGTGAGATGAATAGTGCAAAGAGATGAGAATTTTTTAACTTTGGATTTGGGGATGATGAGAAACTCATATCTATATGATTTGTAGGTAAGGGGAATCTAACCATAATGAGAGATGAGTCACTAGTATAGGCATGAAAAGAAAAGGGGGCCCAATTACGAAAAATTTCAACATCCTTGCAAACCAAGAAGGGAGATGATGACAAGATGGGCAACCAAGAATGACCCCCCAAAAAGAAAGAGGAAAAACACAAGAAAAATATTTGGAACTACCTAAATGAAAAATAAAGATTTTAAAGAAGATAATTTGACAAGAAAATGACTCCCAAAAAAGAAAGAGGAAAAGCACAAGCGAAAAATTTGAAACTACCTGAATGAAAAACAAAGATTTTAAAAGAAGACATTTTGACAAGAAAAGGGGACCCAATTATGGAAAACTTCAACAACCTAGCAAAACAAGAAGGACGAGGACGACAAGATGGGCAATGAAGAATGACCCCTAAAAAAGAAAGAGGAAAAACACAAGCAAAAAATTTGGAACTACCTAAATGAAAAACAAATATTTTAAAAGAAGACATTTTGACAAGAAAATGACCCCAAAAAAAGAAAGAGGAAAAGCGTGCAAGTGAAAAATTCAGAACTACCTAAGTGAAAAATAAAGATTTTAAAAGAAGACATTTTCACATGAAAAGGGGACCCAATTATGGAAAACTTCAACAACCTAGCAAAACAAGAAGGAAGAGGATGACAAGATGGACAACGAAGAATGACCCCCAAAAAAGAAAGAGGAAAAGCACAAGCAAAAAATTCGGAACTACCTCAATGAAAAACAAAGATTTTAAAAGAAGACATTTTGACAAGAAAATGAACCCCAAAAAAGAAAGAGGAAAAGCACAAGCGAAAAATTTTGAACTACCTAGATGAAAAATAAAGATTTTAAAAGAAGACATTTTGACAAGAAAAGGGAACCCAATTATGGAAAACTTCAACAACCTAGCAAACACAAGAAGGAAGAAGATGACAAGATGGGCAACAAAGAATAACCCCCAAAAAAGAAAGAGGAAAAGAACAAGCGAAAAATTCGGAACTACCTAAATGAAAAATAAAGATTTTAAAAGAAGTCAGTTTGACAAGAAAATGACCTCCAAAAAGAAAGAGGTAAAACACAAGCAAAAAATTCAAAACTGCCTAAATGAAAAACAAATATATCTTAAAAGAAGACATTTTGATAAAAAATGACCCTCAAAAAGAAAGAGGAAAAGCACAAGCAAAAAATTCGAAACTACCTAGTGAAAAATAAAGATTTAAAAAAAAACTTTTTGAAAACTCAATTATAAAAAACTTCGACAACCTAAAAAGAAAAATGATGACAAGATGGACAATCAAGAATGACCCAAAAAAGAAAGAGAAAAAGCACACGCAAAAAATTCAAAACTACCAAAAAAAAAAGTTTAAATAAGAAATTTCATCATCCGAGAGACTCAAAAAAAAAGTCATTATAAATGATAACTCCTCTTTTTTCGCACAAACTTTAACCTAAAACACATTTTCCTTACATTCCACTCACCCGTGAAAACTATTTTAACATGTGAAAAGGCAGATTGATTGGACAAGTGACGTATTGAGTAAGCTGTCAAGCATAACAATATCCGGAAACTTGAATTCTGTGGGCGTCATTGTATATATTATCATCTACAAATCTATGTATACCGTTCTTCGTCTGCCCATTAATGTTGTTTTTGGGATCCATGGGTTGCAGATCTTTTGACAGAGAATTTGATTTCAACATTTTCAGGGAATTTGACACAGAGAAGGAAAAATGTGCATTCATTCTTTGCACCTTGCAAGCTGCGCACGGAGATAAATAAGACCTAAAATTGTGCTCCATAGATCTCCATGCACAGCTTGTAAGATGTGACGGAAAGAAATGCAGTGATGTATAAGGAGAGTTCACCGGATTGGTAAGTCTTCATAACTTTGACAATTGTTTTGGATTATCAGTATTTAGTCTAAATAATGGATTATGTCAATAATTCTTGGTTTGTTGATAGAGTTGATTTTTTTCTTAAGAGTCTATGGGATTAAGTATTGTTAGTGCAAATTTCCAACATCATAAGGGAATTCGTCAGAATAGATACCTCTCCATCCTTGGCTCTTAAATTTGATGAAACAGATACCCCTCAGTCCTTGCCTCTTAGTGGAAGAGGTTCAGCGTAAGACTCATACTTTCATGACAACTAAAGATATCTTTGTGAATGAAAAATCCTCCACAAATAATAGAAATAATTGTTTTGTTTGACTATTTTGCTTTTACTTTCTTCTTTGTCATTGTAGTTTTTTTGGACATTGTTCTTATGTGTTAATATCAATTATTATCTTCTTTGGTGTGATTGATTATTCTTAATTTAGAGTACATATGAATAATTAAATTAGGTTTATTTATGGGGTTTATTATATATTATCAATCAATTATTAGAAATACAACCTTTAACTACTATTGATTGGAGTTTACTTGAAATTGATAACCAATTTATAAGCTAAATTATTAAAGAGAACCCAAATTTGGGCAGCTAAGAAGAAGACTAGAGATTTAAAGGTTGATGCCCAGAAGACAAGAAAAAGTGGACAAAAGAGTAACCTTGGTACTATAGGTGCTATCTCTACTATTACTCCCACCATTATTTCAATGAAGCAAAGAAAAATCCTAGGAGGAGAAGGGGGAGATGAGAAGCCACTAGATAAAGATAACATTCCTCAGGAAACTTGTGGATAAGGCTCAAAGCCTGATGTTGCAAAGGAGATAAAGGACAAAGAAGGGGATTATGAGTCTAAGAAGGATGAGGAAAATAAGGATAAGGGGGGGGAATTGTGGCAAGTGAAACATGACAAAGAGAGAGGGGGGGGGGAGGCAAGAGGGGGAAAGAGTGGGGTGGGGAGAGGGGAGGAAAAAGGCCTCATATTCCAACTAAAGAAAATGGATTTGAATTCAATTTTTTTGGCATTGTACAATCAAGAACTAAGAATTATAAGAGAGGGAGGGGATAGGGAGTTAGGGGGTGGGTTGAAGAGAGAGAGAGAGATCCAATAACTTTACCTTTTTAGGTTTGACCATGTCTCTAATGGTGTTGGGTGGGCAATATACATACACACACACATATAGACATGTACAATACTTACATCTATATACATATATACATATACAAATATAAATACATATACATATACATATACATATACATATACATATACATATACATATACATATGCATATGCATATGCATATATTTGTATGAATGTCTTTTTGTCAAACAAATGCATATGGGTTAAAACCTGATCATATTTTATATGTATAAAAATCCAATCATAGGTTTTTTAATTTAAATCATGTACAAGGTCTTGTGTGCACCTATTAAGGCTAGTGTTAAGAGTTGATGACAAATTTGAGGCTCGGGAGCTTCGTTTTCCTCCTTTTAACATGTTTTCTTCTTCCAATCCAGTTTCTGATCAACTTCCTCGTCATCACTTGTTTACACATACCAATTGAGTATTTGTAAAATTACCACCATAATTTCATCAAGTTTACACATTACTAATTGGGTATTTGTAAATTTGCCACCATAATTTCACACATCTTGTGAGGTTTCTAACCATAAAATTTCTTTTAGATTTGAACAACATTAACATATTAATTTTTTGTTTCTTTTATCAGTATTCCCACACCTCTTAAAAACATACGTACATTACCATTAATAACTTTGGGCCTACTTGTCCAAATTTGAAATAAGTTGTATATAATTGTTCTACACTTTATTCTTTACAATTTCAAAAAAGATAGAATCAATTTCTGATTAGTTTAGTGCAAGTTATTTGACTTGCACAAATAGGTATCTAATTTTTAAGATGCGTCCACTTTGAAAAATCATAAAAAAAATACTCAATAAAAATTACAAAAAATACACAACTTCTAGTACTCACTCTTATCTATCTTTCCATCAAAGGGCTTTTCAAAATATTAAATGTAACTATATCTCTTTTGACCCACACTTTGCTTGAAAAATAGGAACATCTTTTTGTGCTGGAAGACTCTGACCCTCTTAATCTTATCCATTTTAAATGCTTTAGTAGTTAAAAAACTAGAGTTAGATTACTACAATTCTTGTTCTTTTAGTATCATCAAATTTTGAGTGCAAAAGTCTCAAATTGCACCTCCAAGTTAAGGTTTTTCTTATTTAAAAAAAATTGGCCACTTATAGCCTCCCTTTTGTTCACCATCTTGGTGCATTTATCCATTGAAAAAATTATTATTATCTAATTACATCTGAGGTAAATTAAATCCCATCCTTTGGGCTTATCTCCAACTAAGAATCTCATAGACTGCTCAAAATCCTATTTGCTTCCTCTATTTTCCCATTAGTCTATGGATGCTATGTAGAATTGAACTTCAAATCAAACTTTAATTTATTCCATAAGGTCCACTAAAAGTACCCAACAAATTTGGTATCTTTTTCTGAAACTATACACTTTTGTAGACCATGTAGTCTTATCATCTCCCTAAAAAAATAACTCTGCAATATGAAAAACATTATTATTCTTTTGACATGGAACAAAATGTCTCATCTTAGAAATTTTTTCAAACATCACAAATACCAAGTCATGTCCCATCTATGTTCTTGGTAAACCAAGTTCAAAATCCATACTAATATCCTCCCATGGTCTCTCTCATACAAGTAATGATTGATATAACCCAATGTTTTGAATTACTCGTTTAACAATTTGGCATAGTCTAAAAATCTAAATAAAGTTATTCACAACTTACTATGATTGTGGCCAGTAACAATTCTTTCTAACAAGACAAATGGTCATATCTCGACCAGTGTGTCCAACCAATCCTCCCTTATGCTTCTTCATCTCTCTCATTAAACTCCTTTGAATGCACAACTAGCTTCCTCTAAACAATACTCCATCTTGGATTAAGAAATCTAACTAGTTTATCCTATCCAAAGTATTAGGTACCTAGAAATCTCTCCAAACTTCAATGAAGTATAGATATTCAAGATAAAAATTATTGAGTTCATTAAACCCAAAAATGTCTATCTTTATCTCTGTCAATAATATTATCCTTCTACTTAAGGCATCTGGAACTTTGTGCGGCCTTCCACTCTTGTGATTTAGAATAAAATTATAATTCCACAAAAACACAACATATTTTAACTGCATCAGTTCAATGTTCCTTGACTATTAAGATACTACAAAGCTTGATGGTATGCATATAAAAAAAATTCTTTCGGAAAAAATAAAATCTTTATCTATTCAAATCTTGAGGTATAGAGTAAAACTCTTGATCATAGATAAAATACTTCCTATTCACATCATTAACCTTCCAATTAAAATAGGCTACAAGCTTATATCCTTGACTCAAAATAACTCTTATGGAATTGTAACAAGCATCACAATATACCTGAAATACCATATTAAAATATGGAAGTGCCAAAATAGTTTGGTGTATGACTTTATTCTTAAACATATCGAAACTCTTGGTTTCTCCTTGAGTCCACTTAAAATCCTTATCATCCCCTCTCATTGTCTCTGTTATGGATGCACAAATACTTATTTCATTTTAAACTTTTTGTAATAACTTTCTAGACTATGAAATGATCCCACCTCTCTAACACTCCTTAGTGTAGGCCATTCAATATTTTTTATTTACAAATGAAATTATTCTAATGTAACACACTATTACAATATTAAAACATTATCTTGATATATTGATTTTATCATGTGATACTCATGGTTTACAAGTGGAGAAGTGATTAAAGTCATGACCATGATTCTACCCTTTCCTAGAAGCATACATGTCTAGGTGACCAAGACTCCTTGCAAAAGAATCATAGATTCTTCCTCCTGGTAGCTCTTAGCTTGCTATATCTTCTTATGTATAGGATTCCTAAGAAGGAAAGTCTTTATTTTTATGAAACCTATTTCTTCATCTAGTGGCCTTGAGTGTTATGATCCTCTTGTTTGCTTCTTACTTGGAAGGTTGTTCCAAGGATTTAACTATTTATTTGGAAGATCATAGCAATCCTTGTGTAAAATTATGGCTAGCCATATCTCTAAGATATTAGCTACCATGAAGGGTAGCTCAAAAAAATTATCACATAGGTCTCCACTAACTCATATCATTTGAGTTAAACTAGTTCCTTGAATTGTAGCTTGAAGTCATTCCTATTACATGTCTCAATCAACAACTTAAAAAAATCATTGTACTATTTGATGGAGCTATGGCCTTGATTGATTAATCCATGATGCCACAATATGTGTGTATTACTTCTCGATGCAAGGTTACAAAATTAATATCCTCATCCTTTATTATAAGCCTAAGAGTTAGGTATGTGTCTTGTTTTTACAATCAACAATGCATTTGTTAGATCCATTTTAAAGGATAATGTGAACTTCTTGAAGATATTAGGAAGTGTTACATAGAGTTCCCTATCTAAATTTTTTTATGGGATTATTCTTTCTATATTTCTTTATATTCTTTAAAAAACATAAGGGACATTTTGACTTGTATTTCCTTGAGAAGGTTGTGGCACTTATCATAACAAGCTATGATACCATCAATGGTTGGACTCTAAGCTATGAACTCTAGGGAATCTTTTTTCCTCCAAATAAATAACTTGATATTAAGATGGTCCTTGATATGTTAGTTGAGAAAGCATCAAGAGATACATTTTTATTCTTTTTTCTATTAAGCATAATTTAGGAAATCCATTACATCATCGACAGTTTATAGTAAGTATACCAGACCTAAGATGGCTACCAAACTATATACAAAAATAACAAAATCCCCTTATAAAAGTATAAGATATCCAATCTAGGGGGAATACAATACATGCAAAATACTTATAAGAACTATTATCATAATGGAAACCATGCAGTCTATGGAATACATTCATCCACCCACTTTGACTTCTTCTTGTCTTTCATAATCACATTATGTGGATTGGACAACCATTTCTCCCAAGGAAGAGGAGAAGGTGATGTAGTTCCTCTATCATAATCAACTGTACTAGCAACCTGGGCATGTTGCACTATCTGAATATTAGATATTGGAGCAACTACTAAATTGACAACATGTGGGGGAGTTGTATGTCCTTTGTCATTAGCAAAACCATAATAGTAGATAAGATTAATAGACCTATCCTTAGCATGAGTAATGAGAAATATCCTAAGCCAGATGGGTTGCCTATTGAGTTTTACAAGGAGAACAATGATTAGATTGGATAGGATCTTCTTTAGATTTAAAATGAACCTATAGATGATGGTATGTTGGGATCATTGATCAATGCAGTAATTATAAAGCTTATCCCCAAAGATGGAGATAAGACCCTCATCAAGAATTGGAGGCCAATCACCCTTCTTAATTGTTTCTTATAAGATTCTAGCCAAACTACTAGCTCGACGGCTAGTGGATATTCTCCCTAGGGTGATCGGTCCCACTCAAAATGGGTTTGTGAAAGACACATACATACTAGAAAATATAATCTCTTTTTGGGAGGCCATGGAATGGGCCAAGAATTCTAACCAAAATTTAAGTATGTTGTTGATTGATTATGATAATGCCTATGATAGGGTTGAATGGAGATTCATCTTGATGAAGTTAGAAGCACTGGGCTTCCCCAAAGCATTCAATTAGATGGTTTCGAGTTTGATGAAGGGGGCTATAGATGATGTATAGATTAATGGGATTAGATCTAGTTTCTTCCCTCTCTCTAGATCTATCATACAAGGATTCCCACTTTCCTTGACCCTTTTTGTGATTGTAGATGACTCACTATACTATATTCTCAGAGAAAATTCAATCTCCTAGAGTCAAGCATATTTTTTTTCCTAACAAAAAAGAAATTTCTAATGTCCAATTTGCGAATGACACCTCTATCATCATTGAGATGACTAAGACCAAATTTAATAACTTCATGGTCAAGCTGGATATATTCTTCGAGGCCTTAGGATGTAAAGTGTCCATCCCTAAATCCACTTTGTTGGGATGGGAAGATTCCCCTCTTAGTGTTGATTGAAGAATCATAATGAAGCATTGATGATGATTTTGGAAGGTTATGGTTTTCATTGTTGGAAAACATGTTGGAAATTTAGCTAGGTATGATATCATGATGTTGTCATTTATGGGAACATATTATCAATATTAAGTCAGCAAGACTTAAGGATGAAGTTGTGGGATAAGGACTTAGAAAACTGTCTAAGTATCACAAGATTTATCTACCAGCATAGAGATTATTTTGGTCAACACAATTCACAGAGATATTTCCACCATGTGCACTCTTGGGTACATATAGTTTGGAATGTGTAGATCCTATAGCTAAAAGTGCATGACTGTACGACTTATACAGACAGAGTTATTATTGTTTTACAGAAACAGTGTTGAGCCGACAAAACATAGTAATAGCCAGTAAATGTATATTTTGGGTTAAGGGATTTTTTTTTTTATCAAAATAATTACTTAACTAATTAGGGATGACAGCCTAGATGTTAACCCTAAGTCAGCAAGAAGTAACTCTATGTTTTGGGAAGCGTGTAATAAAGTGAAGGATGACTGAAAGGTTATTTTGTAAATAGCTTGTATAAAGGAAAGAAACTTGTAATGCGAAGCAGTAGAAAGTAATTGTATTGATGTATAATGTTGTATTATGTGAATTATGATGTATGATTAGAGCAGTGTGAGTTTGTGATAAGTTTTGTAAAGAGCATCAAAGGCAAATCAGAATATTGAAGATATTCAAAAATAGTGAAAGGTTTTGTTCATTATCTTTTTATTAAAAGATTATCATTCTACATTGCATGTTTGGACAGTGAACTCATCTTGCATAAATTCTTTTGTATTTTGTAATACCAACTCCTAACAGGGTTGAGGCTTCTAACAAGGCCTAAGTCCTCTAACAAGGAATGAGACACTATACAGATGTAATAGACTCCTCACAGGGTCAATATCTTTCACAAGATACTTTTGATTAGTGGATCATTTGTGGGTACCATCCCCATCGGGGTTTTCCCTTGGCCAGAGTTTCCTCGATAAAAAATATGGTGTTATGAGTTCCATTGTTTTATGGTTATGTTTACCATTTAGTTTATTTTCTTATGCAAGTTACAAGTTAATTAATAATATCCATACTTGGGAAAAAATTAAAATTTGTGAAATACTAATTCACCCCCCTGCTCTCAGTATTTCCTATTTCTAACAAAACCATAAAATAGGTGAAAGTATTTGTGCCTAGGATAAGAATTTATACTAACTGATAAACAAAGATATCCAATGAGTAAATAGTGTAGATAATCGGTACATGGAAATGCAACCGCTAAACTACACTATCACTAAGGGACATACATGTAAAAGGAACAGGTAAATCCTTATCGAAAAATGGGACAACTCAACAGGTGAAGACATGCAGTAAGAAGGAAAAGGTCTACTATCAGTGAACATGAAAGACTATTAGTGGATAGGTAAATAATTGAACTATTAACCATTCAGTAAGATAAATAGGTAAAGGACAGTAGACAATACACAATTTTACTTAATTGATGAAATCAACCATGTTGGCGGTAGATTCGCTGAACCTAAAAAAAAGGTAAAACATTGTACAAAGTTCAAGGAGATGATTGAAGCAACTTATTGGAATTTGTGCATAGACTTGATTATGATTCCAAGGTATATTTAACAAATATGAATATACAAATATTTGACATTGGAAATGACAACATGGATGTCTATCTAGTTGACACGATGAAAGATTTAGGTTTTCTACAAATGTATTGAGATTGTAGTATCACATTTGGATGGATTGGAAACCCTAAAATGGTTTTACATCTAGTGGTGGACATTGTATAAGAAGAAAGAGTTGGTAATTATAAAAAAGGGAGTGTAAGAGAGTTGAAGAAATTTGATGATAATTTGAAGGTGTGATTATAGAGCAGTATACAAAGATGCTACATAAGCAAAGATAGATCAAGGACAGAGCATAATAGATCAATCAACAACAAAGTGTAGAATAACAAGTCATTTATTCTTTTTTTTATTCTTAATAGTTCTCAACAAGTTCTAAAATCCTCTAACAAGGTAGCCTTTGACAGGACTTTATTGTAAATCCCTTAACATGATGAACATTGCATTAGTGGGATAAAATCCTTTAATATGGTGGTCTATAATAGGACTTCTAGATACATCTAACATTGTATTAGTCACCTCTAACAGTGAGATTCACCTAGAAAGTGACATTTGTAGCTCTTAACTAGGCAAAAATTTTCTACTGCAATGATGAGTTGTGGGTGTCATCCCCACAACAGTTTTTCCCTCTAACCAAGGTTTCTATGATACCAAATAGAGGTGTTATGTGTGTGAATTTTATTTCATTGGAGCTATTACATTTTTAATTTACTATTTCAATTATATTCTTAATGTTATGGAATCTTATTTCATTTTTATTGAAAGGATTCAAAAAGAGTTTCAAAAGTTTTATTTAAGTACTGATTCACCCCCCATCTGAGTACCTATTTTTTCCAACAATTGGTATCAGAACATAGGCTCACTAGAAGAAAAGTTTGACAACTTTGGGAGCGGATCCAAGGAGATGGAAAGCTATAGGTATGAAAGATAGGTGGATACAATTAATGGGATGATTGAAGAACTGAAACATAAGATAAAGGATTCATTGGAAAAAAGGAAACAATTGTTTGAACAATTGAGAGATAGTATGGATAGTATTGATGAACTATCTGAAATCAGTACTAACATTGAGGAGGCTCAAGAAGAAATATCAGATCTGATGGAAAATAATTAGATCCTGAATGATGAGGTAACCAAGATGAAAAGAGAACAATAAAGTCAACCCATAAGGATGGCTGAAATACTTGAAAGAATGAGAATAGTTGAAAGATCAAAAGGAACTCTTGAATCAGAGAATAAAAATGTTGAGAAAAATATCAGAGACAAAAATACAATAATACAAAGGATGACACATGAGAATCACACATTGAATGGACAAATCAGTGACATGAATTATGAGAATATACAAATGAGTGCTTAAAATGAGAGATTAATAAAAGAAAATGAACAACTGAAAAAGGACTTGAAGATTGAAAGAGATGAAAATGAAAAAATCAAGAGGCACGAACAAAGAATGAAAAATATTGATGAACAACTAAGGAATCAAAGGAAACATAAGGATACTTATGACCTAGGATACATCGGTGACAAAAAATTTGAAAAAGGATAATCATACAAGACTGGTGTCGAGCAACAATCATAGATTCCAAAGGGAAATAACAATCCACAAGGTAAGAAACCTACTAAACCCACTTTCTACAATCGTGGAAAGCTTGGACACACAACTAATGTATGTAGAAGAAAATTGGTAAATATTCCAAGAACAACTTATTTTGATAGATATTGTTGTACAATTAAAATATATATGGACATCAAGCTTATGAGTGCAGATCAAGACCTAATAGTAGATCATTTGAAGGGAAATTCAATGGATACTATTACACATGCAATAAGTTTGGACACAAGGCATAACATTTCAAATCAAAGGTATCATCGCCTAGACCACCTAACAAACTGATGAATATTCTAAGAAGAGAAGGGAACACAAATGTTACATGTTCTATTTGTGTGAACTATGGACATATGGAATTTAATTGTTGATTAAGGAATACTAGAAGTAATGTTGGACCCTGAAGGATAACATGTATGCCATTTTTTCATTGTCACAATATTCGACATCTAGAATGAGACTATTGGCATAGGAACTAGTCACCAAGAAATGAAGGAAGAAAAGATAATAAGATTGTCAATGTTGAAGAAGTAAGGAATGAGATGAAGAAGATATGGGTAAAGAAGGATGAAAGAAAAGAATATGTCAGTGCATCAATAGGTAACCCATCATCCTTTGGCTTGGGGGATTCACCCTCAAACTAAGAAAGTAAGTATTTCTTAGAGACTGAATTCTATTTTTATAACTTACTGGTCCCTCATAATGATAAGAGGTAATATCTATTGGCATAATGAGATGCATTGATATTGATTCTAATGTATAACATATAATTAAGCTATGAAATATACTTGGTCATCTCCAATATTATCATTTGTAAATGTTATGTGCTAATTTTATTGTTAGTGATGATCTACAATTGATTGAATATCTAGATGAACTGCAGGAATAGTGATTAGAGATCATCGAGCTACTAAAGTGATATGTAAGATGATTAAATCAATCAATATGTTGCCATTGATGTCAAATAGTGTTGAAATTACTTATCATGATAGTTACAAACATTTGAACATTTTTCGAAGGAAGAAAAGATGAAGAAATGAGATATCTACATAAGGAAAAGATGGATATGATAGATAAGGATAAGGTAAACATTGGGTAACTTATTGATGATTCTATGGCTTTATATTGTTGACTTGAGCATGTTACATTAATCTATTATGAAGAAGAGATTTTATTTGAACAAGTTAATGTCGTCAGTAACTGAAGACTTTTGTATACACCGAGCCCATGCAATGTATATTGAGTGACAGTAATAACCCAGTTAGTTATCACTGACGCATTCAGTATTAACCGAGTATGGATGAAAACATTAAATGCTAAGAACAACTGACTAAAATTGATGAGCTAGATATTGTTATTATTTAGAGGTAAAGGATGAAGTTAGTTATAAGATCCATGGATGACATAATTCAAAGATTATCTAAAGGATGAGATTGAAACGTGTTAAAGACCCATCTGCTGAGAAAGGTTTAAGTGGAAAAAAAAATGAAGGAGATTAAGAGGAAAAATATGATGGCTAATATGAAAATGGTTTACTTGTCTATTTAAGAGACATGAGTTTCATTGTTGAAACATGCCAGACAAATAGAGACTGGAGAGATTGCACGCGAATATTTTATTCATGCATTCCTGATCAAATTGGTTATAGAAAGAACTGAGTTGCAGACATTACCGAGCATCAAAGAACTATTTACCGAGTGAAGTAAGTTGTGAAAATATTGAGGAATTTAATTGATTAATGATCAGATGATTTTTATGAGCATAGCATAGATATGAATATTTGCAATTGAGTTGTATTTGAATCAGATCAGAACCATATTAGTTTAACCATTGATTCAGCAAAATCTATTAACCTAGTGGACTTAACAGTCTTATTGTATTTCCATATGACATTCAATGAATGTTAATTATTATCTTGTTGACCCCATAGTGAATGCTGGTCAAGAGTTAACTGTTTGTGATAAATCTTCTAACCAGGTCACACCTACTAGTGTGCATTGTAACATTTAATAAGGTTGGCTCCTAACCGATCTCACTTCAAAAGAGTGAAATATTTTGGGTTACTGGTCCTAGGTGGTTTTTCCCTTAGTAGGGTTTCCACGTTCAATCATTGTGGTATGTGTTATGATTTTTTTTCTATCATACTTTACATATTGCATAGTTTATTTTATTGATAATCACAATTTGGACAATTACTAGTATTTGGTAAAGTGAACAGACAAATTGATATTTTATGTTACCGAGCTACATAAATTGTTGAAATTGTTTTGTAAAGTACATCTGGGAGTTTGGGACTATAAGATAACTGATTCAACTAATTCATCCCCCCTTTCAGTTATTATAACAGTTAGTACTAACAGGTAGAGATTACAATCAGTGGTAAGTGTAATGGGTAAAGGAAGTGATATCAGTAAACTGCATTTATTGTATTGTACCTAATGTTATTGGTGAATAGGGTGTGAGTAAATAAATATTGAAGTTAACCAATTCATTACTCACATTGCATTCTAAAGAGTGGTTATCAGAACAGAGAGTGAGAATCTAGTGCAATTGATTGTGAGATTTGTGATGAACTACAACTGATTTAGAACCTGAATGGAGAATTTGTAATTCAAGATTACTAAGGAGTTGCTGATTAGATATGCAAGATGATTAAATCAGTATTATGTTGTCATTGATGTCAACTAGCTTGACAATACTTATCTTGTAAGTTACTATACCGACACATCTGAAGAAAGGAGAAAGAGATGAAGAACAAAAATATCTACATGAGGAAGATGTATATATCAAATGAGGATAAGGAATACACTGAGTAACTTGTTGGTGAGTCTATGACTTGATGAAATTGACTTTATTATGTTGCATTCATCTATGATGAAGAATAGAGCTGCAAGACACAAAGTAGTGTCGTCGGTAAATAAAGCATTCCAGTATACACTGATGGAATGTAGTGTATACCAAGCGTAGTGTTAACCGAGCAAAATAGAAAGGAATTAAATGATCAGTTTAGAAGATAAAGTGATGAGCTGTAAAGTGTATGAAATTGAGGTAACATATAAGGTTTTTTATGAAGATCGATGGCTAACATAAATAAAAAAGGATCTAATGGAGCAGATTGAAATGTGTTACTAACACATTAGCTAAGGAAGCTTAAAGAGACAAAATCTATGAATATGATTAAGCGAAAAAATCTAATGGAGGAAAAGAAAATGATTTACTTGTCTATATAAGAGACATTGGTTTCATTGTTGAAGATGCCAAAAGAAGAAGATACTACAGAATTATCGCGTGAACAAGTTTTCATGCATTCTGATCATACTGGTTAATGAGAACCGAGTTGTAGAACAATTACCGAGATATAGAGAGTACTTACTGATGGACAGTAAGTTGATATAGTATTGAATCTGAAGTGGTATATTGATTAGAAAGATTTGAATGAGCTGAACATTAATCTATAAATTGTAATTGAAGTTGTTTCAAGGCATATCATCTACTGTTACATATTTAACCATTGTACACAGTCAAATCTCTTAACCGAGTGGACTATGAAAGTCTTTTGATGTTTCATTCATAGAGTGAACATTATTATCCTATCAACCCCAGAGTGACTGTTGGTTGGACGATCAATTTTGGTCTAAAATCCTCTAACAAGGTCACACCTAACAATGTGTTTGTAACCTTTAACAGGGTTGGGTCTTCACCGACCTCACTTCAAAAGAGTGAACAATTTTGGGTTTCCGGTCCCAGGTGGTTTTTCCCTTCACAGGGTTTCCACGTTAAATCTCTTGTGTTATGTGTTGTTTTGATATTTGTTTGTTATCACACTTTGCATATTACATGTTAGATTTGATCAGTAACTATTATAAAGTTTAGACTGACAATCAGTAAAAACATAGACAGTGAAAATATTTTATGTTTATGAGTAGAAAAAGTTGAAGAATTTGTCTTGGATTATACATTTTGTTTTGGGATAGTGGATAACTGATTCACCCCCCTCTCAGTTATTCTAACAATTGGTATCAGAGTAGTGGTTGCTTAGAATAGAGTTTTAAGGACTCCAGCAAAAAGGTCTCAAGATGTATAAGAGGGAAGTGCCAAAGCTGAAAAAAGATAACTTCACAGTATGGCAAAGTCAGATGAAATTGCACATATCTGGAATTGGGAATTCTGCACTAGAACTAATGGAGAATGGCTACATTGAACCGACACCAAGTCCCCTGACACTTGATCAACTAAAAGACATGCATGAACATAATATTACTATGATGGAACTTGCTACTACCTGTACCGATGCCAAATTTGAAGACATTAAGGGATGCACAACTGCCAAAGCCATGTGGGATAAACTAACTCTAATATATAGTGGAGATGTGAATGTTAAGAGAGCCAGAGCAGAAAGCCTAAGAGGTCGATTTGATGATATGAAGATGAAAGAAGGTGAGAACATTGTGCAATACAAAAATAGACTAAAAGAGGTAGTACATGCTATTAGAGCATCTAGTGGAGTTATTGACGATGAAACAATGATAAGCAAGATTCTCAAAACTTTGCTGCCAGTTTATGCGATCAAGATCTCTACAATTCATGAAACAAGAGCCACATCAAACCTTACTCTTGACACACTAATCGGTAAGCTTACAACCTTTGAATTGAATAACTTTGACAACAGTGTTGTACCTTCTATTGAATCTACTTTCATGTCCTCTTTGAAGATTGGTAAGTCTAGTACAATTTTGACATGTACAATTTTGACATGTTTTAGTGTTTTTAAGAAAAATGACATGGGTCTAGACAATGTTTTCTTTTTAAGATGTTTTGTACTAATTTTTAGACATCCATCATGATATGTGCTAGCATCTGGCTTGGGTTAATGGTTTGCAAGAGGTCTTTCTGGTGTTACACATTAGAGCATCAGAGGTGACGGGGTTACGATTTGTCTGAGATCTTGATGATCCGGGCAAGGTAGATCTGAGGGCTATGGGCTTCGGGTACTTGCTACAGTTACCCTACATTCGAGCTGATCACAGTTTGTTGACTGCACTAGCTGAGAGATGGCATAGCGAGCACAACACCTTCCACCTTCCTACTAGAGAGGCATCGATCACATTGGAGGATGTCTATCAGATTCTCTGAGTGCCTAGCCATGGCCATCCTATAAGTATAATCATGTTTATATATAGTCATAGATGTAATGTTTCCAAATAATAGAAACTGACATGATTTTTTGATGACATAGGTATACTATGATCAGGATGCTACCGAGGGATGGTGGGCCATCCAAGCCATGTTCCAGGATGTTACGATTATAGATAGACATGTCAGTTGGGATCGATTGATGGATGATTTTGGCAGGGACTTCCCTGTACCTTGCATTGTTGCATCTATTATAGCACATGCCCTTATTACTGACAGGAGTCAAAAGGGTTTTCCACTGGGATGGGGTAGGTTGTTGGTGGATCTAGTAGCACATCCGTGACAGATGGCATGGATCCAGCGATCCTAGCAGATATGTATCATGAGCTACATGAGATCATCTATCATGATAGTAGGACATGGGCATGCGGTGCTATTCTAGCACAGGTGTGGGCATGGGAGCACATCATTGTGGTGTGCCCCTGAGTATAGCCAAGGGAGAGGAGACATCCCTTTATCTATAGATATGCAGGATTCTTGTCACATCCCCACTGTGAGGTTGTGACAAGAATCCTGCATATCTTTAGATAAAGGGATGTCTCCTCTCCCTTGGCTGTACTCAGGGGTGCACCATAATGATGTGCTCCCATGCCCACACCTATTCTAGAATAGCACTGCATGCCCATGTCTTGCTGTCATGATAGACGATCTCATGCAACTCATGATACATATCTATTAGGATCGCCAGACCCCATGCCATTCATCATGGATGTGCTACTAGACCCACCAACAACTTGCCCTACTAGTCAGTAATAAGGGCCTATGCTATAATAGATGCAACAATGCAAGGTACTGGGAAGTCCTTGCCAAAATCATCCATCAATTGATCCTAGCTGACGTGTCTATCTATAATCGTAACATCCTGGAACATGGCATGGATGGCCTGCCATCCCCAAGTAGCATCCTGATCATAGTATACCTATGTCATCAAACAATCATGTCAGTTTCTATTATTTGGAAACATTACATCTATGACTATCTATAAACATGATTATACTTATAGGATTGCCATGGCTAGGCACTCAGAGAATATGATAGATGTCCTCTAGTGTGATCGATGCCTCTCCAGTAGGTAGGTGGAAGGTGTTGTGCTCTCTATGCCATCTCTTAGCTAGCATAGTCAACAACCTATGATCAACTTGAATGTAAGGTAACTGTAGCAAGTACCTGAAGCCCATAGCCCTTAGATCTGCCTTGCCCGAATCATCAAGATCTCAGACAAATTGTAACCCCATCACCTTCGCTGCTCTAATGTGTAATGCTGAAAAGACCTCCTACAAACCATTAACCTAAGCCAGATGTCAGCACATATCATGATGGATGTCTAAAAATCAGTACAAAACATCTTAAAAAGAAAACATTGTCTAGACCCATGTCATTTTGCTCAAAAACACTAAAACATGTCAAAATTTTACACTGGATGATACTATTTTTTGCTAAAGTATCGCATGATACTTTCTTTAATAACAGTGCGCTAATATCTTCTCAAGTGATACTTTGCATAGGATTACGTGATAGTTCGCTAGTTATTGTGCAATACTGGCTTACATACCCATGTGATACTATATGGACCTATGAAGTATCACGTGATAGATACTCCCAAAGGGTGCGATACTTGTAAAGTATCACATGACTTTTCACCCAAGTTTAAAATTTGAAAATTTAAAAATTTTTAAAACATGTTTTAAATGCATTAAATGCTCATAATGACTCAACTAGGGGCAAGTTTTTCTGAAAACATACCGGGGCACCATACTGTGGACGTCGGTTGTGCAACCGAGAGCACTCAAATCGATGCTTGTGAACTGGAATTGCTGCTTGCTGGGCCATTTTCTCTCGCTAAGCTCTTCAAATTCTCAAATCAATAAAAGTCAAATGATTTTGAAAATGAGCTTTTTACCCCTTGTATAACATATTGACTTTTTGACCTAATTTTCAAAACACCTTAGAATTGCACAAAAATTGCACCCCTAGGTAATTTCGATGTCCTAGATCTATTTTCGGACTCAAAATCAAAATACAAGATCATCTTGATAGTCAAAATTGCATTTAAAATTTTTCCCCTTCTTCTGCATAGTTGGCTAACCATTTGAGGCCTGATCCTTTGATCTTTGTTGGGGCATCTTCATTTCTTTACCCCCATCTCTCTTGACCTCCTAGTCTTTCATTCAATTTAATTCACTTCATTTTTCTAAGGTTTGACTTCATCTTTTCAGTCAAACTGGGGCATGTCTTCACTACTTAATGGTTATCCTATCATGCTTAATCTTTGATCATGATTTCTAGTGCTTTGATCAAGTTTATCAGTTTTCTGTTCTCCTCTACCTAATTTTGATTTCGATTCTGAGGGGGTAGTACCTATCAGCTTCAATCTTTGATTCAACTTTATCATTCAGTTCAACTTGAGATTTTTATTTTTAGACTTGACTATCACTTAATAGCAATGGTGTTGATCTTGTCTTTTGATTTTTATCTCTTATTTTGAGACTTGACTATCACTTAACAACAATGATGTTGGTTTTGTCTTTTAGCTGGTTTATTTTTGTCCTAGCATGTTCATAGAATGATCACACATCTGATTGTTTTATGATCCCAAATCGATCTCACATTTCAATTTTTCTTTGACCACATGTGTTCCCAGAATGATCACACATTAGTCAAAGAGGGGCAAATGTATGCACCCTAAAATGGTCACCTAGACTTTGGGCCCCCATTCAGTAATTTGTCAAATCCTTGAATCAATATTTTCAAAAATCAACATTTTATCAATTATATCAATTTCCTTGATCAAGTCCTATGTTATCATTTATTTGATTATTCCTTGGGCTAACCATTTTATCCTAAGTCTTTATTTAATTAAAAGGAATATTTCCTCCCTTTTTATTAAATAAAAATCCCCCACCTTTTCCTCTTATCCTAAGTTGCACAAATAAAGCATTATTCTTATTTTATAAAAAGGGAAAAAGTACTTTTTGTCTCATATGGACACAAAAGTCAACTTTTATTTTCTCATTGGAGGATATTTGTGCACATGGATTGCTCCCCTTTAATGCTCCACTTTTGATTAAGACTTTTGCCTCTTAATCTCAATGGTCCATTCCTTCTCATTTCCTATAAAAGAAGAGCTCTCTTTCTCATTTGCATATCAATCTTTTATGCTAATGTTATGCTGCAAGTTTTCTAGGCCACTTTGGAGCTTTTGAAGATTTGGAGCATTCTTGGCTTTTGCATCTACATGTTATCTTAGTTTCATTTCTTACATTGTAGTTTTATTTTCATGGCATTCATAGCTTCATATTTATCTTAGTTTCCTTTATGCTTTAGATTACTTCATCTAGCTTAACTAGGAGGCTTTGTAATACTTGTTCTCTCATTTTCATAGCATAGCTTGCCTATTTCCTTTCATAGATTAGCTTGCATAGCTTGCATTTTCATTCATAGTATAGCTTTGCATTGCATTTCATTTTGATTCTTGGAGATATTGGCATTCTTGCCCTTGTGTTCATTTGAATCTCTCATTGTGTTGTTAACTAGCAAGGTCATTAGCTTAATAGCTCTAGCTGAGAGCAAATTTTAAATAATCT